>CM029932.1:5925000-6347500 GCA_017639245.1 Myiopsitta monachus
AGGCAGAAGACACTGCTAGTTGGGAATTCGGCTAGTAGACAGGTGGAAGGCAGGAGGTTGGAGGAGCAGGGCTGGTTTGGCTTGCTGGAGCAGCAGCGCAAGCCTGGAGGTAGGGGTGAGAAGGAGTAGGGTCCCTGGGGCATGCCAGGAGCTATCCCTAGGGGAAGCAGGAAAGCAGACTGGGAAGCTTAAAGCCCTGAGTTTGTCTGTGCAATAGATGATGGAGATACAGGAAAAGCGAGAGGAACCAGCCTGCTAATCAAGAGGCTCCTTCCTTCTGAGTTTGAAGCCTTGGGAGGAGCTGGAGGCCCAGGAAGCCATGGTGGAAGGAACCCCTTCCAGCTACACCACAGCTGCACACACGCATTGCTGCATCCAGCAGTGTGAAAATCCAGTGACATCAACTGGAGCGATGCAGGGAATACAGCATCTCAGCCCACCAGAGACCAAATCAATCAGCTAATTACTTCACATGAGGTTTATACCGGGCAGCCTGACGGTCACTATTGTCACCCTTTCAGTAGCCCATCTGCTGCCAGGCTGAGAGGTTCAGGCTTTCAGGCAAAACCTTTAGTTCAGACGTTGAGGGCATCGGGAGGCTTGGGACATCCCTTCTCCCATGCCACAGCCTGGGGGAATTTGCTGGTTGCCTCTTTCTGTCTACCTCAGTGGGCTCGAGCAATCTCACTGCATCTGCTCTTATTGATTTAAGAAAAGGCTTTGATTCGCGCAAACCGCAAGCTCTTACTCATGAAACTATGACAACTTGGTATTAGCTGCAAATCAATGAACTTTTTAAATGCAGTCTAAGCAACAAAACTCACTTACTGCTAAACCCTGATAAGCCTGGTGCTGGGGCAAGTCAAACCTTTATCTTAACTGCCATGTGATCTTTTCCAGTTTGATAGTTCCATTTACTGTATTGATAAGGATTATAACCTGTCTGCACTGAGATTCCACCCTCCCTGGAAGCACTTGTACAGCAGATGATAGTGAAATGTTTTCATAAAGCTTTCTCTCCATACCAAGTACTCCACAATACATCATTCTTATTCACTGTTTCCTTTCCAACCCCCCCTCCTGCCTTCCTAATCTCTGCTGTTCTGAGACCAAACAGAAACCATGAACGCACCAGAGGAGATTTACGCAACATGGCAGAGCTGTGGCTACGACGCAACTCATGCTGGAAACTGCTATATGAGGAGAGACCATGGGCTATAGTTGCCTACCTGCAAACACCAGCCTTGGGATGCACGTACCGTCCTTCCTCCTGGGGTTCTTTACCCACACTTACCCAATTTATCCGGACCGGCATCGTTGGGTTTGGAAAGTGATGGGTAGATTTGCATCATGAGGCTAAAAATCAGAAATATTTTGCTGGCGTGATCCATAACATAAACCCTCCTCTCTGAATTTTGCCTTTCACCCACCTGTGGGTGCCGGATGCATCCCCAATGAACACCCCATTCTAAATGCCACATTTTAAGTGGCATTTAGCCCCCAGCTCCCTATGAAGGTGATAGGAATGAGATACCTAAATACCTCCCCGATGTGGCAGCTTCAGCTCAGGAATCTGGGAGACTGCTCCCAAACTAGAGGCCAGTGTGCTCAGATGTCACCACGGGCCAGCTGTGGGTCCCCACAAAGCACCAAGGCTTTTGGCAAAGCCTGAAGACGGGAGGCGCCCGCGCATCTCCATGCAAGCTCTGCAAATGCCAGGGAAGCTGGTAGAATAATGGGCCCATTTGTTCCCCCGGGCGGAAAATGTCAGAAAACACTGAAATGAGAAAAAAATTGCCTCTTTGTTCTGCAAATGGTCATCATTGTGAGAAAGTTTATCCACCCTCTGGGAATTCATTTAGCATCATCATCAGAGGCTTTACAAGAGAGAATTCTTATTTACCCACGGTAATTTTACCAAAATCATTTCTTTACCAGAAGAAAGGTGAAGTGGGGTTACCCACACTGATGGATGCTCTGTCACTGCTTTAGAGGGGTATAAAGATACCTTAGAGTAGAAAACTGCTCCTTTATGCAAGAAGCGACTTAAACCCCAGTGAAGTGCTGCAGGAGCTCCCTTCGCCATGAGAATGTTCTCACAAAGGTAAAGCTCTTTAGCAGTGTTTCCACAGAAGTTTCCCACCCTTCCCATGAAATGGTGCTGAACACTCTGTGTGTGTACACAGGACTTTAAAATACGCTGCCCAGCCCTGACGGGGCTGTGGGCAGGCCTCAGGGGGAGTGCAGAGTAGCTGCATGTTTTTAGAAGCATGGATTATTTACAGTCTGTATTGTTGTTGCCATTACAGACCCTGCTGCAATCAGACCTTGCTGCGAACGTATATTCACCGAAGAAACAAGTCCAGCCCCAAAAGCCTTGCACTGAGCCTCTCAAACAGACCGGTCCTAATGGAACGTCTTTTCCTACTCAAAGTGCAGGTTTACGTAAAAAAAAAAGTCCTTTCTCACTTTATTTTTTGCCAAATTCATACCTTGAGTCTTACCAAAATTATTATAGAGTCCAACCAAGTGAGGAAATAGATGTCACTTCAGCCTTCTTGCAGATGTTATTCTTCCTTAAGCTTTGAAGCTGTGTTACAGCCAAGAGGTTTATAGTCAGACCAAGTCCCAGTTTCTTACAGAAGAGCTTCTGGGACAACCAGTCTGCCAAATCAGCCTTCTTTGGGAATACCCGCTCCGTGATAAGCCATGCCACACTTCTTCAAGACATACTTCACCCTGTCCACTCCCCACAGGAACGTACCACGAATCATTGCCCCTTTGCATGTTGGTGCTGCGGTGAAGGCTGCCCGAAGGCTACACCGGACCAGATGGAAGCGGGCTCCCCCCGCACAAAGCCACGTTCACAACTGGGCCTTAGACAGACATTAACAAAAAGTGACTTATTTTCCATGCTGAAATCAAATGCAAAGGGGGAAAAAAACCCCAACAGTCCTGAGTAATTTTGCAGCTTAGGAATATTTCACATACTTCTTTCACCATAACGTGAAGGCCAGATATAACTTTCTGATTAATGGGGGCCATGGAGTGCAATAAATGCAGCTTTAAAGAAAATTCATTTCACAGCAAGCACAATCAGTCTTTCAAAACCTTGCCCCCTGTACACACTGGGTATTTTTTGCCTGCAAATTTAAGAGAACCTCAGAGAATTAAGTACCCAGCTCCCGTTCAAAGCCCATGGGGTTTCAAAGTTTGGTTCCTAGCAACGCCTCTCTAATCCTCAGCCATCAGGTGTTAGCAGAAGCAACTCCATGAGCCCTGCTCCCAGGGGTTGCATCCCTGGCCACCCTCTCGAAGGAGTCCACTTGGGCTCTTGTATAGGCGGCTCCCTAAGATACACATAAAACCTTTTCACTCACGTTTGTTGGCCTGCTTTACTATGTTTCACTACAGAGCCACCACGTGAATGCCGCTGGAGGCCAGAACTCCCTGAGGCACCTTTGCCACTCTGGCCAAAGCAAACCAAAACTGGAAAGGGAAGCACTTCTGCTGAGGAGCGAGAGCACTGCTCATGTTAACGAAAGATGTTTTATGATTCTATGATTACCTGGGGATGCAGCTGATGGGAGACGTCTGGCTGTATGCGAGAGGAAAAGAGTAAGAAGTAAAAGAGATGAGAAATGTCGAAACAGAAGTTGTGCACAGAAAACATTTGCTGAGAGTCACACGGTCGAGCTGCTTGGATGAATTACACAACACCCCCAAATTTACGAAGGTCCCGTGAGCTTTTCAGGTGAGTATTCCACACGTGGGGGAAACCAGACCATAGTGCTGGCCACCAGACAGCGCACGCCACCGCACTGCTGGCATCGGGAAGGTATCCGAGCACCTCCTGTGTTTCCACATATTAATGCATTTGCTTGTTCTTACTCCTTGGTAAAGGAGAACCAAGGAGATTAAAGGAGTCAGGACATCTAGCACTGCAATAGGAGTCCTTGGGCAGCAAGGCTCCTCAGGCAAGTGCCTCCTTCCCTACCTTCCTTGGATAAGGCATCTGGCATGAAACTCCTGCATTTTAAACCCCATTCCCGTGTTGAGCACTAACCCTCTCCTCTCTGTAGCAGCACAGGTGCCACTAGACATATTTAGGTTAAGCAGTGAAACCAGAGCACTCATTTTCCACTTAACGCCTCCTTGCAGAAGGGCCATTCCTACTCAGGCACTGCGCCCCAACTTACCATACAAACCCCCTCACAACTAGGTTGATTCTGACAGCTTTGAGCCTTTAAGCCATTGATACGCTGGAGAAACAGCTGCTATTTAGTGAGATGAATTCACTTCGTGCTTCCTTCTGACAAACATGAGCGTTTGAGTAATCTTTAAAGCCAGCACAGCATCCTGGTACTCTGCATCAGCCACTGGTGGTCTGTCTCCTTCTGGGCTGGAGAACAGTGATTCTAGCTTGGGTTTTCTATAAGTGAACTGGCACTTACTAAAACATGGTTCCACGCTGTATAATTTCTATGGCTTTTATTAATGCGGACAGTATAGACTCCATAAAGAAGAAAAATTACCGGTGGAAGATAAAACTAAAATACTAGTTGCATTACAATCACATTCTAGTGCGGCAATAAATTACATGAAGCCAATAAAGCAAAACTAACTGAAGATATTTGACACAAACCAAAAATGAAATGAGAGTCATTATGCAGTCTGCTACAGGGACCTGCCTTGATGTACTTAAAGCAATAAACTACCTGGGAGTAATCTTTACTTATTTTAAATTGCATATTCCAATTGCAAAGCTGTTTCTGACATTTCTGCCACACTTACTTTACTCTGCTCAGACAAAGAATTACATGTCTGGATAAGTCATGTCCTATTAAAGGAGCATCATATCTGCAGCACTCGTAAGTCACTTGAGTCATAATATTGTTTATTCTAACATTAGTCACTATTTTCTGTCATAAATTAGCTATTCTCCAGAAGAGTGGAAACGAGATTGAGCCAAGGTTGCAATTATTTCACACATCCATGTTGGCACACGGGATAGATTAAGTGGCTATCTCTACAAAGGAATTATCATCATCAGGCCATGGGTCAATTATAACAAATGTATTCATGCCATTAGCCCCCAGGTATCTTCAATAATAAGAGTTTGCATTCCTTTCCCTCCCTAATTATTCTCCTCCATGGGCTGGCTGACACACACGTGTCAAAATAAGCAGAAGCAATGCCTTTTGCAATATTCAAGGTTAAAACCTCCCAGCCATCATTTCCTGCCAGCCTCCTTGAATCCTCCCTACCCACAGGATATTTGCATGCAAATCCACGGTGAGTCCTTTCCTTGCAACCAGTCCTGCTGCTAATTAATTGTCTGTTATTCTCCCTCTCTGTGCAGAGGTAGCAGCCCCCCTGCTAGGAGAGAGAGAGGGGATTCAATTCTGCTGCCTTTCAGTCATCCCACGTTTAATTTGCCTGAGTGTGCTGGTGTTGGTATTTCCTTGCCTTTGTGTAGCATGGAGCATGCCCAGCCCTGGCCCCTCCATCATCTCTGCATCCCAGTTTTAAACCTGGGGATCTGCTGTTATTCACCACTGGACTGCAGGTCCTGGAAACACATGCACATGTAGCAGGGAGAAGGGGCATTTTGGGTTGGGATGCATTAAGTATTGTTTGTATACAAACCCCTTTTAGTTAAAATGGAGTGTTTTGCCCCAAAGGGAGCGGGCCATTACAGCAGTGAATGGTGCATTATAAGACAGCTTATTCCCTTAGGGAAGAGGCAATCAGTTGCCCCAGCTGAAGGCACCTTCATACTTGAATTAAAAACCTTCAGTAGCTACTTTTTTAAATTGGCTCTCATACAGAGCTAAATGCATTGCTTGAAAAAGGAAGAAAACCAGAAGAAAACCAACCCTTGCACATCAGTTTGTTTCCTCAATAACATGGGTGTCCCCCTGGGAATTCATGCTCATGGAACAGTACAGTTCCGCTTCATTAAGGCTTCAGGTGCACCTCACCCAAGTAGGACCAACAGTGCAGAGCGAAGGGCTGGGCTGCCCCTAACCCTGTGCCAGGCTCGAGCAGAAATGCTCTTGCTCACTAGTAACACAATGGAAATTCCTTACAATACCTCCTTTCCCTCTTCTGAAGGAGCAGGATGAGCTCAGGAATGCCATGAGGACAGAAATGTCCCCATCCATGCCCAGTGGGACACTGCACTTGCTGTCCTCCCCAGAGAGCAAGTGACTGTGTTGCACACCGCAACCAGTCAAGCCAAAACTGAGTCTAACCTGCATCAGGAGAGGCAAAGCTGAGAAATCAATAGTCCTACAAGAGCTGCCTCTGCTCCTGTGCTGCCACAGCGGCTCTGAAAAGCGAGAACTGGCTCAGTGTGAAACACCTTTTCCATAGGGAGCAAAAGGACTCAGCCTCCTCTGTCATTAAAACACCCTTACACTACTTGCAGAAGGTGTCTGGCTCCAGATGTTCTGCTTATCTGAGCTCCTTCTGTGGCCTTCAAGGGCTGGACACTTTACTTTCTGTCTTGCTCTGATCTGGGCTCTTTTTGTTCCATCCTCACCAAGGCTGCCCTGCTAAGGGGAAATGAGGATGTGGCTATTGCATGTGTTCCCCCTTCAGCACAATGGGGAGGACCAACATCGCATATAATATCCACTTTTGGACACTGAATGAGAGCATCTAAAAGAGACTGTAAATCCAGGGCAAGCCCATATGGACGGATTCCCTGCATAGTCTCTCCACAGCTGGTGATCCAGAGCTTCGCCCCTCCAGAGACGCAGATAATGCCATCACACTTAACAGCCAGCAACAGGCTTTTTGTCCCACAGGTTCATGACATAATTAGATAAAGCTGTGTCAGTATTTTGTGCCCAAGGTGTTGTGCGACAGCCGCTTCAGCTTAGCAATGCACCAGGAGAAGCAACGTCTCCTCCAGCAGGATTTGGGCCCTGCCTCCCATGCCACACCTTGGAAAAGATGGTTGAGAGGAAGGACTGTCCCCTCTGGAATGTGTTAGAGATGATTTTTTTTTGGCTTTTTAAGGTAAAACAGCACTCAGGCACTGAAGTAACACTGTGAACCCATGTCCCAGGATGTCACCTTGTACCTTGCTCCTTTTCCATGTAGCATCTACTGCCTGCCCCTGCCAGACCCAGGCTCGGTGCTCGCTGCCTCCCTTCCTTACCCCATTATGATTCAAATAACTAAAATAGTGGAAAGTCCTCCACACCTGATAAATACCTTTGCTAGTGCCTTACCGAAAGGAATTTAATGTCCTTCCTGCGCTGTTTTGTTTGGCTTAGAAGCAATTCAGAGCCCCCCTAGCTTCCAGCGAAGCAGTGGTAGGACACAATCCAGCTTCTCCATTTCTCCAGAAAGTCCCCGTGCAGCGCTGGACAAAACCACCTCACAAGCTGATGGGAACCGAAAAAAAAGGAAGAGAGAGGAAAACCGAGCAAACTCACTCAAAGAAAACCACCACTTCTCACAACCACTTCGGCTGCTACCCAGCGCTTTTGTAGATTTACATGGAATTTCCACATAAACCCCACGCGCGTGGGGAAGGTGGGAGTCTTGAGGTGGAAGGTGCCACATGGGCTGTATTTACACAATGCTTCCAAACTTTCTCAACACGGGATTGCTGTTTAAAGGCCGGGGCTTGTTTTACCTGGCCAGCCCCAACCCACGCAGTGCCAGGCCATACAGCTGCAGCTGTGCTTGGAGTAGTTGGAGGCTAAAACCACCTCAGCTCCTGGTAAATCAGTGACTGCTTACTTTATGGAAACGTTGGCAAACACACAGCTATTAACCCCACCTGAAGCTGCCACACAAAGGTGGATCAGAGCACTGCGTGCACTGGCCAACCTGCCAGGGCTTTCAAAGCCCCGCTCCGCAGCAGCATGACTTGGGGATAGCAGCCACTCTCCCTGCAAGGGAGCAGGCTGGAGATTTACTTTCTGTTTGCAGAGTAAATAAGAGCCAGACACACGCAGTTCCACTTCAGTGTGGAATCAAGAGGTCTCATCTTGTGACCAAAGTTATCATAGTGCTGAGCACAGATGCCCTCCTATTCACCTTTAAAGTCAGCATCCCTTCTGCGCTTCCCACGCATCCTTTGCCTTCACCTCCAGGATGTCTGTCTTGCCTTTGAAATATCACTGCCCTCCAACTGTTAAAGTATGTGGAAGGATGAATCTTTTATCTCCCTTTTCTATTAGGGAGGTTGATTCTGGGTTCATTGGTTAGGTTTAAGATGTTACAAAAGCATCTGCCTGGTGGGATTTAAAGATGACAACCCTCCAGTGTTATTTCAATGCAGGTAACGGCAAGCAGATCCCCCTGCTTTCTTTACACTGTGTTAGGAGGAAAAGCCTGTCTGGAATAAGGATGTGGAGATAAGAAGAGATTAGAGATTCAAGCTCAAGGCAGCTTGCTCACATGGAGAGCATGGGGAGCAGCACAGCTGAGCCCTGCTCTGCTCTCACAGGCAGCCCTTCTGCAGGCAATGCCTCAGATCGGCTGCAGATGGATCTCCTGGCTTTGGGGGATGTTCTCCTCTCAAAGGAAGGACCCGTGCAGCCCCCCAGACTGGGCCCTGGCTGCAAATCCTGGCCCCAGCTCCGTAACGACATGAGATAAACTGTTTCTGCTCCTCATGGAGCCAGGTCCACCCAAGCCAGGCTGCTCTTAGGGCAAGCTGCTTTAAACCATCACGTCGTCCATTCCGAAATGGTTCCCACTAGAAAAACATGGTTTGGGATTAAACTGAAATTGCTCAAAGAAAATTGGGGATACAAAGAAGAACTCCATCATTTTTGAAAACCGTTGATGCTGTTTCCAATGGACAATTGTTTCACCGTTTACTTGGCTGTAAATTTTCCACTTTAGCCACATCGCTGGGCATAACCTGAGACCTTCGCTGAAGGTCTGAAGCACCACAGTGACTAATACTGCACTCACTCCTGAATGCCTGCCCACATGTAATAGCTGGGAGCATCTCCCATTCTATTTTCCTTTGCTTTGTTTCTCGAATCCTAAGGAGAGCGCCAACTTCATGTGAAGTCATCTACTTCTCTGGATCAAAGTGTCTTCTGTTTTTGTTGTAATGAAGCAATTTGACACTTTCAGCAATACAAACATTTCCAACCCTAATTAGAGGGGCAGATGTTTTCAATATCTCCAGAAAGCTTTTCCAGATTAGCACAAGAATACAGCCAAAAAAGTACAGGACACCAGAGGGTGGGAATATTCCCTCCCAGCAAGGCTCTCCTGTCTGCTGCAATTCCCCATCCCCCTGCTCCATACTAACAGAGGAGCTACAAAAAGCCCTTTTTTTGGCTTGCCACAGCCAGCAGCAAGGCCATGGGAAGCTTTAGGACAAGCTGATGACCAATACTGAACTGGTTGGTCCCTTAAGCCTCTGCAGAAGAGGCACAGGGATCCAGCGCCAGTCTGGGTCTGCATTGCTGATCCTACCCCGGAGCTGCCTGCCAGGATCCTGGAGGAAAACCAGCACAGCCAGGGAAGGGAAGGCAACATTTGCTGCTTTTGTGCCATGAAGTGCTAGAACTGCTCAGGATGTGCCTGAAAACTCGCCTTGAGCTGTGTCACAGGGCTCCATGCCTGGGGTTTGGGCTATGGACTGGTGTCCTCGTCACCCTCACACCCCGGGGCTGAGAGGAGCAGAGGGGCTGAGCTCAGCCTCAGGTCAGGATGAAGCAACAGACCATTAACAGAGCAATGTGTGCCAAGCCATGGAGCTATATACCCAAAACTTGGAAGAGACAGGCTTTGATGCCAGTTTTCCATGAGCTGGTCAGGACCAGCAAGCCAGAGCCTGCCCTGTGCCTCAGTTTCTTCACGTAACTCAGGGTGGCAACAACAGTTTGGGGAAGACCTCCAAGTTCAAGGAGCTCACTGGGGCTGTATTTGGGTTGTGTCCATCTTGCAGAGACTGGGAAGATGGGCAAAGCTCCAACCTGACCCTGCAATACAGGCAAGGATGCTGCATCCTCGACCAGAAAAGGGCTGGATCTGAGCCACAGGCATCAGGGGACTCTCAGCTGAGGCTGTGGTACCGAAAAGCAATTTATTCTTTTTGTCTCCCGAACAAGTATTAAGATGAATATCAAAACATAATTGTCTCAATAATCTTTAGGCTTTTACTTATCAGTGAATGATAAGGCTATATAGCGATACGTTCATTTGTCTGCAGATCTCTGTAATCCCATTAAGCATAGAGTGATAACTATTAAACTATATATACACACCCCCATGCACACATTTGATGAGGAGAGTATTTAACACACACACTCTCAGTAAAATTTACTGCTGCACAGACAGGGTAAATGCCTCTGTATGGACACCTGAAATACAACCCACCTTGATTAGCACCCCATCTCTCCAGGTCAAAGGCCCCTCATAGCACAACAGCAGGAACATTGCTGGAGCTAAACCAGGCAAATAATAGAACTGCCCATGTATTTTATCCTGAACTTCCTTCAGAGCGGAGGGAATTCTCCTGGCTCCCTGTTTCATGACTGGAAGCTGTGGGACCGGGCCGGGGTTGAGCCAGACACACTTGGTGCTTAAACCAGTCACTGGTGCCTGCATCAGCACTGCCCATGGGCTTCACCCATCTGGACAAAGCCACACGGAACAGGAAGTTTTTCCCCTCTTTCAGGCCATACCTAGATCAGGAAAGCCCATCTGTGAAGAAACAACAGAGATTCTCACCCATCCCCAAGAAACGCCGTGGGCTTCAGTGGCAAAGGAAGAGGAAAGGCTGTGCTTCAACCCAAACTTCTGCAGATGCTCAGTTTGGCTTTCACTTGCTCCAAAAGCTGAACCTTTGTAGTTAGTGCCCAGGTATAGAAATCTCATGCAGTGACATGGGGTAGTTGGTGGCTTTGGCAGCCCTGGGGTAATGGTTGGACTTGATGATCTAGCTTAAAGGTCTTTTCCAACCCAGTTGCTTCTATGATCTATGACACTGCTCCGGCAGCGTGAGCTGCTGCCACAGCAATAGGAACACGACCCCTCTGTAATTCAGTCTTCAACCTGGCTCACTCTGGGGTCTCTGAGCAGTGACCGTGGCCGTGCCCCCGCTGCTGCTGTAGGGCTTTCTGACACACCAACACCTCACCTTTCCCTTCTGACTCCACCATAGGCTGGAAACAACCCCCAGCCGAGGGAGCCGTTTCCGCACAGTGCATCTCTGCCCTGGGAATTTAAGTGGCGCAAACCCATTGCTCACCAGAGCGTGTGCTTCACATCATCTCTTCACCCTGCCCTCCCAGTGAGGTGACAGCCCCACCAACATCCCTATTTACAGGATGTTCTCCTCCCTTCTTGGTGGTTATTGTGGAGTACTTCCACACTGTGCAGGCACACAACACTGCTGTAATCCCTACTGCAACCTTGTTCTGCACATTATCTCCCTCAACTACTGTGAATTCGGTCTGAAGAGTGGGTTTAGACACTTCCTAATTTTAAATACACCATTTTCAAAACAAAGCAATCGCAGCCAGCAACCGGGAATAAGGACTCCCACCCTTCCTTTCTCCTTCCAAAGCCTTGGCTGTTGCATGCTGAAAGAGCTGGACAAGCACACAAGGCCACCAAGCCAGCACACTTTCCACTCATGTAGCATCTCCTTTAATTTGCAGACTTAAACCTTGACTTCAGCTGCGTAATTTTGTCCATGGCTTTCCGTTTTTAACTCTCCTCTTCCCCACATGTGCATAAATATCACTGTATCATAGCCCGAAGGCAGCTGGAGCTTGCCAGACCCTTGAGGCCACGACCATCAGCAGCAGACAGCGTGGGGCATTTTGGATTTTGGACATCAGTGAGCCCAGAGCAGCTTGTGTGTTTCGCTAGTGCTCAGCATCACTGGTAAACCTGGCTGCTGCAACGCTTTTATTGCCCACCATAAAAAAGCCTTCTCCCTGCTGTAACGTGGAAAGGGTGTCTGGGCCGTATTTCCTTCTTAAGTGCAGGCTGAGAGGTACAAAGATACACAGAATGGAAACGTAATGCACTGAGACTGGAGCAAATGGGGCTGTCAGAAGGCAGCTGGGAGAGTGTTTGTTCACAAGCAGAGGAGCAGAGGCTTCTCCCAGGCTCTTGTTAAACACTGAGCTGAAATGCCAAGAAGTGATGGAGAAAGATAAAGAAAATAACCCAGGAAGTAGCATTACAAATATTGATAACTCAGGCAAATCACTGCTATGGACGGACCTTCGTTGATCACATTGTCTGTTCAATCTTCCTTACAAAGCGTTGCTCTACCACACAGGCATAATAAAACAAGAATATATAAATGAAAGGAATTAAGAGTCATCCTATTGGGACCAATTTAATCTTTGCATCATTTAAAAGGAGAACATGGCTCCCTTATCTAATGTACATAAAATTGTTCTTTATTCCCCAGGTTTACATATAGATGACAGATATATATATAAATATGGATCTACTCCTTTTCCCCATTCTGATTTGAGAAAAGCCACCTTCCAGCACATCTGTTCTCTGCTCTAGATGCTTTAAGGAGAGTCTCCCTTCTGCCTTATGTTCTTATTGTGTATAGAGAGGATGAGGATATGGCAGCATCCTTCAGAGGCTACAGGCTTCAGCAGCCGATGTTAGAAGGAAAACAGCAGCGAGGGAGGTCACAGGTAGCTCTTGCTCAGAGGCATCTGGTGCTGATGGGAATAGGTTAGCTAGTCTGCAGCCTGGGACTGAAACCCAGCCAACACATGACCTCCCAAGAGCTCTCCACTCCCATCCATCTTTCCCCGTTTTCCTTTTAGGGAGTTTCAGAGCGAGCCCACGGAGGTCTCTGTGCTGCACAAGACAGGCAGGAAACCACAGAGTCTCCTGTGAACCGTCATGTTCAGGCCAGAGTGAAGTGGAAACACAGTTTTACTGTGGAGCTCCCAAAAGCCAAGACTCGCCCATCCTGGGGCGGGGGTCCTGCTGAGCTGCCACGTAGGCGAGAGCAGCCCCAGAACGCTTCCCTGGGAAAGCGGGAACTGCAATCCCAACAGCGTTGGGAGGTTCAGAACAACCACCAAAACCCACTTCAGCCTTCACAGGTTCAAGGTTTTAAGTCACAACTCAAGTCACCCCCAGGAAGCAGATTTTCCCCCACCACAACAAACACAAACTGAAGTTGAAATGTGGATCTCAGTCAGGCACGCTGTCCCTGCCAAGCTTCTCACTAGTCCTGTTACCATTACTGAATAGCAGCCCCAGTCGCTGCGAGTTCACATCCTCGCCTGTATGAAATCACATCCTTTTCTATGGGACACATTCAAAACTGTTCACATATTTCCTCACCTCTGAGCTGGGAAAAAAGGTATTTGTGAATCAGTTATTGCTCTCTAACATGCTGAAGGCATCAGAGGACTCCCTGCACTTTCAAACCTTCCATCCTAAGTGCAATTTCAAAGTGTTTCTCTCTCCAAATATCCAGTGGCTTTTTAAAAAGCAACTAACAGCAGTGCTGGAATGGCTAAAGCCTTATTAGCTAATGGGTAATGATGCTTCTGTGAATGAGGCTGACATTTCACTCTCTAATTATCATCTAGCCTGGTGTCACGTCCTGCAGTGGGCAGTTGTAGATGCTTTGGGGGAAGGCTAAGGAATGGGCATGCCCATAGCAATGCTCCCATACTGCCCTCTGAGCACCAACGTGAGCTGGGTACACTGGGAAAGCCGCACTGCTGCTGTCATACCCAACTGGAGCCGCACAGGAAGCTGACCGTGGCTTCTGCACGTCTGGATTTCCTCACCCATGCCCTCATTTCCCACTCCCAAGTTCATGTGTCTCAGCTGAAACAGAGGAATTTAGTATTCTGCTGGGACTTCCAGCTACCCAGCAGCCTGTGAGCACCCTTTGCGCTGGTCCATAGGGCTGTCTCTCCACCCAGGAAGCCGTGAAGGAGCTGAAGAAACCACCTTCTGACTTGATGGGACTCATCATGAAGCCTCAAGGAGTAACCACTTGGTGTAAACCCCTGAGGCTGAAGGTTCATATGCTGTATTAGATCTAACAAAGGCAAGCTAACCTCTTCGAAAGAGTTGAGGTCCAGCAAACTGTTAGGGACGATCTGCTCACACCACATTTCAGCCTGCAGACCACTGTCTTCTTTTTACTTTAATAAATAAGAGGAGCAACTCAACTTTGCTCCTCAGGCCATCAAAGAGTGAACAGCAATCCATAGGCTTCAGGGAGGTTTAATTCCAGTGCCCAGAAGTGCAAAATCCACCCCTCTGGTGTCACTGCTTTGCTTTTCCCCAGCCACAGCCCTATCAACCATGCCATGACACCCTCTGCCAAGATGAGCCTTCAGCCTTAGGATTCACTTAGAAGATCTCCACTACCAACTGCATCTCTTAGAGGAAACAACAGTCACTAGAGGATCTGCAAGGAAAACACACAACTGAAAACGTCCAGTTTTCTGGAGTTTCAGGGATGCCACCAGCCTTGTGCTCCCACATCTGCTCCTGCATCCAGGTTCTCCTGCATGGACACGGCACTGAAGGATCCCTGCACAGCCTGGTAGGTTTTTCTGCTGCGAATCTCCAAATCTATAGTTCCATGCACTGAAAGTTTGATTTTTCAGACACACTGAGCACTTCTAAGGGCAGAAAAGACACACGGACAACTCATGACCCTGAAACACATGCTCATGCACTGCAACAACCTCCTCCGGCCTTTCCTTCAACAAATCCTTGACAACAGGACAAGACGCACCCCCTGCACACGTTTGCATTTCCACTTCCATGTTCCTGCAGAAGGTGAGGGGATGTGCTGGTGCAGGCTGCCCCATGCCAGAGGCAGTGGGTCCACGTGCCAACAGGAGTTCACACAACGCAGCACTTGACTGGCAGATTAAAATAACAACAATAACAGAAGTCCCACTATTAATAAGCAGAAGGAGCACACGGAGCCCTGGGAGACACACTAGCTGTTTGAACAGGCAGCTATCTCTGTCCCTCCCTCCCCATGTAATCAACATGTATTTATTACTTCTTTATTTAGCTCAACCCTTTCAGGAGAAGACGGAAGTGTCGGGATGACCCTCTCCTTATCACTCCTCGCACAGGGGGAAGCTCTGAAACACCGAGCTCTCTGGTGACTTCTCCAGATTGAATTAGCCCAACCGCCTGCAGGGATCCTGCCTCCCCTTCTGGACAGCCCTTTTCTCCCACTCCTCAGCCACAGACAAGCTTCTGGACTCGGTGGCAAAAGAGCAGCTGCTCAAGCCCTTCATTTAATTGAGAGCTTGGCCCTCCAAGATGAGCTAAAGAAACGTGCCACCCCAAAGATGAGCTCTTTTTAGCATTATACACGGGCTGCAACTGCCAAGGAAAGTTTATCTTGGAGCCAATGTGAGCTCTGCTGCTCCAAGTTAAATATTTCCATTTAAAAAGGAGAATGAACTATACTGTGGGACTTCCAATTGCTTCCTGAAATATTAAGAAGGAATATCTTTAAACATTAATATTTTGTTATAGTGCTGAAGTCTTGCTAAGGGAGGGTTGTTTTTTAGAGCTGTGTAAACTGAAGCCTTTGATGTGCTCCCATACCTTCTGTTTCCAAAAGTCACTGCAAAATGTAACCCTCTTTCCAAAGTAATCAATTAAAATCCTTCATTTTTGTCTTTGCTGTTATTATTGCAGGTAGGAGGCACATGCAAACGACACCCACATTTAACCCTCTGCAGTAAGTGCACCATCATATGCTGTATCCTCAATGAGCTAACGGCTGCTGAAAGCCAGAGCCATGTCCCTCTGCTCACTTTGGTGCATCTGCATCCACAGAAACATCTGTTGTGCCAAGACGGGCATGGATGTGCTCCCACTGTCCATCCCAGACGGACCAGCACTGGAGGCTTCCAGCCAGCCAGGTCCCCGATGCTGTGCTGGACAAGGCACCACATCCCAACCAGAGCAGCTCCCCTCTCAGCAGCGCAAGTACATTAGGATGGGGCAGGACATCTCTCAACCTCCCTGCCCTGAGCTTTGCCCTTCCAGTGGCCCATCCATCCTCCCTACCGCCAGGGATGCGGCTATTGAAGCAGCACATCAGAAGAGCAGATTTAATGCTGCTCCTGTGGAAGGGGGGGGGGAAGAAAAAGAGAGAAAAATGATGTTGCTTCCAGGCCATTTACATGTTCATTTCTCAAGAGAATGTGACACTTTATCCTTTTTCTCAAATTAACTTCTGTGTCACACGCGGAATAAAGAGACGATAGATGGGAACTGAAACATAGTGAAATAAAAGACTGCGAGCCTGCATGCACAGAGCATATGTTTGTGATCTATAGGAGCTGCGGGAGGGATGGGGAGTGGAGCCCTGCTATGTCAACCATTGTTCAGCAGCTTGGTATGTTGGCTTAATCTCACAAGGTCTCCCAGAGGTCCTTTTTCCCAGATTTTTTTCTCACCCCCTTCAGGGCAAACAAAGTGTTTTCCTGAGCAGGCAGCTTGAGCAGCTTAACTGTTCCTGCGCTAGCTGGGGGAGCCTGGGGATGAAGGGCAGGTCCTCGGTGGGGTGGCAGCTCAGGGATGTCAAGGCCAGCGGGCCAGCCCCAGCACATGCGGTCAGAGGTATGAGCTGGTCTTTGCCCACAGGGTCAGCACAGGTTTGTACCAGAGATGCACAGAGCGGCTGTGCAAAACATAGCAGAAAGAATCTGAAAAAGGATTATGGAAAAGAGGAGGGGTTTACGATGCACTAAGCACACTGTCAGTGCGTGACACTCAGCCAACATCATACGGGAGCTTAAGCTCTGATTTTGCACCAAGAGCATCCACGGTGCCCTGCCAAGCCCTAAACGTATCAATGTTGCTGTCCTTGGCCAACTATATGCCCTTACCGTATCTTTTTCAAGCATCCCATGGCCATTACCTTTTCTCTAGTGGCACACCCACATCCCAAATCTGCTTTCTAAAGCATAACTGCAAAATGATCCAGGTCGTGCTCAACCGACCTGCAGGTTCAGTATCACTGCAGTGGGCAGCCCAGCCTGGCTGGTGGAGATAGGATGGAGCACAAGAGGATCGGTCCCTAACCCAGTATCCTAGCACAGTAAGGACATATTTGGCGTTCATTTGCGGTGTAACAGCTTTTGCCTTCCTGACTTGAATCTCTTTGCTTTTACAGCCTTAAGTGATTCTTTGGCACATGGTGAAACAGAGGTACCAACATCCCCGAAGCAGAGGTGGGACGTGGGCAATGCTCCCTGACGCGCGGCTCTTCAAGGCTGTTTGTACAAGCGATTCAGGCACCTGACAGAACTTCCTTTCACCCACACATATCAACCTAGCAGCTGTATTGAAGCCTTAGTCACAGGCTCCCATTGAGAAGACACTGCAGAGCTGAATGCTCTTTTCTGACTGGTTACAGGGAGTTTCACCCAGAGATTTTCCTTCAGTGAACAGCAGTCAGAAACCAAACCCTGAGAGACCGCGCAAGCCAGAATTAACTGTTGCTCCTGCAAAAAAGGTCTCTTCCAAATCCTTTCAGAGGCCGAAGAAGGATTTTCTCCAGACTTCACCAAACAGTCTCTCAAACGAGCTCCCAGGGGACCACATCCTCTGGCCTCTCAAGAGAGAGAAGCTGTCAGCTCCTTGACAGCCTCTCACCTGGGCATCAGACATCATTTACAAGGCAGCATTCCCCCTCTTGGGAGGGCTGGAGGGGCTCTGGGTGTGGGATTGAAGCACAACCATCCCTGATAGCACAGCCACCCCCCTCCAGCTCCATTAACTGGGGACTTCCATCCCAGGAGGAAGGCTCAAGTAAGATTTTACAGCCCTCTTTGCTCCTGCATGCAAACCACTCACAGCACTGCCTTCCCTGCTGCCAACTCCCTTCATTTCCAACAGGTACTTTCACATGTGGGCTTCGGGGAGCCCTAAGGTGGTGAGCAGCTCCTGATGCAACCCCAGCCAGTTCAGCAAGAGCCTTTGCATCACCTCCTACAGCCCCAGGCCAGCAGGAGCAGTTTCTTTGCTAAAGGGGACAGAAGTCAAACATCACTAAACTTTGGGTGTGGATGAGAAAGAAGGATCAGAAATTTACCTCTTAATTGCAGTTACCTGCAGCTTAAACATCAGAGGGATTTGTTGGGGCTGGAGGGAGACATGAAGAGAGGGAGCAGCAGAGATCATTTCCCTGTGAGATTTGGCTCCTGGTGATCTTAAGCACTGACTCCACAGCTGTGCTATGGAAGTGCAGGCAGCTTCTCTGGGTCACATATGGTTTGGGTTGGGGTTTTCTGGAGGGTTTTTATTACCTTGCATACTCATGCCCCCAGAAACCAAAACCCACCACCCTGCCTTCACATTTCCCTTCCGCAGCAGCAAAGGACGTTACAGCTCAAGCCTCCAGCTCCACTTAAAGCTTCATAAACATACCCACTTCAGCTGCATTATCATTCTCATTTCTGTTCAAGATGGCTCTGAAAACGTGTCTGCCCCTCCGGCATCCCCAATCCTTGCTGAATGCAATACCCTGGATATATACGTGTTTTAGGGACCTCTGCGCACCCAGCCACAAACCATGGGGCTGGACACTCATCACTGCAGCCTGGAGCTCAAACAGCCCCAGTGCAGGAAACCTCAAGCTGCTGTTGGCTGACACTCAGGGCAGGACCCCCTCAGGCACAACAGGCACCTAGGAATACTTTTGGCTATCTAGAATTAAACCTCAAGGACCAGAAGTATGCAAGTACGTTGGTTCAGGGATTTTTGGCTTCTGGGTGTGCCAAGAAGCACTGATGTGAAAACAAGGAGGGAAAGGGATGTCTGGCTCCTTCAGAGAGATCAAACATCCACAATGTCATTCCAGCAGTGAGATTACGTCACGTTGAGTATCCATAACATATTTAGCTATACTGGATTTCACACTGATCACCTGTAAGTGTCTGTGGGAGAATGGGTATTCCCAGGACACGATCTCCCTCACCTAACGTGGACATGTCATGTTGGACTCAGATCCCGTATTGCCTGATCCTCTCCAGCACTACAGAGGCTGTGAGACAGCTGCAGCAGAAGATCCCACTCCACAAAATCTCTTCGTCAACCTCAGCCTTTGATTCACCAGGAAAAAATAAAAGCAAAATACCATTACTTGCAACATTTGAGCTGAAGTAGGTGGAGAATCTCCATTTTTGAGGAAGATTCACCTGCTGCATCAACAGCATTTCCTAGTTTGACGTTTCAACTCCTTTTTGCGCACGCTTGAAAGGAAGCTTTTGCAGAGAGAAGGAAGAGCTCTCCTTCCCTGCTTCCAGCAAAATTCAAATGGACAAACCCTGCTTTTCCCACCAGCTGCAGTATATAGGTCACATCACGTATGTGCTCGCTGGTACAGGGCTGAGAGTATGGACTATTAGACAGGAACAGCAGGCGAGTCTCCCAGTGCCCCTGCTTTGGCCATCCACCCGTTCAGGAGAGGAGAACAGGACAGGTGATGTCTCTGCCCTGATGCTCATGATCTCCCCACACTCGGGACTTGAACTGCTTCCATCACACTGGTCTGGAAGACAGCCCAAATCCTACCTTCAAGAAATCACAGCTCTTCTGGTTTAAAGGAGCCACAAAATACTTTCTCCAGATCAAGTTCAGCTCCTAATCAAAGACAGCCACAAAGGTGAACTCCGGGTTTAAACCAGACCTTACATCCACAGAACACTTTTAAGCTGGATGGCATTACAAGAGTGGAAAGTGTTGGAGGAGCTGGGGACCAGACAGCCGCACTGGCTGTGGTTTGTGTCTGCCCCGTGCAGACGTGTTCCCATCCCACCCATATGGGGCAGAGGGTTTTTTGCATCTTCACCTGCTAAAAATATCCAGGGCTGGAAGTTAAAAGACATTAAATATTTAGCAGTTGCATAAAGGCACCTTGGGATGAAAGCGTTATGGATACAAAGCTGTCATCCCTTCATCATCGTGGTTTTTATGTAGCAGACGTGTCTTGTTGGCAAGACAACTTCTCAGTTTTAAACCAGCCTCATAAATCTCATTAGGATGCCTTTTTTAAAGCAATCAGTGGAAAAAGCCAGGAACAAGCAGCCACTGGACACCACTCCAGGTCCCGTAAGACTCTCTGCACCACAGCTCTGAACAGCAGCTTGCTGAATAATTCCCATTTAGATGTTTCATGATGCTCCCTGAGATACCTACAGCAGGAGTAACACACACACTTGCTTCACTAGAAGGGCTTAAACATGCATTGGGTTACATCCAGAGTTTCCTTCCCCACTACAAACGCAACTAAACAAACCCATTCACCAGCATGGGGCCAGTGAGAGTTCCATGCTGGCAAACTCATCTGGACTTCAGTCCAGTCTGTGTGGCCTGGGCGGATGAACGGGAGACGTGTTTCGCAAATCCACTGACATTTAGACCAGGTCTTACATTTGAAGTGGCACTTTTCTGGATGCGGTACCACCAGAAGCTCCCTTCACTGGGAAAGGACGATGTGCTGGCCCTGGACACTGGGCTCAGGTATTTAACTGAGATGCTTTGGTTACCTCTCTGCAGGATTAAACCAAACCCAACAGGTTTTCTTAGAGAGCAGAGCTGTGGAAGACACAGTCAGGAATAACCTTTTCCTAATGCACCATGTTGTATTTCCGGGGACTATTTAATTCAAGCTGATTAAATAATGATCCCCTGTAGTGATCTACCCTTTCAAATACCCACTCAAGGAGTAATTCAGCATGCTGGCAGCACAACAGGCTCACTGCACATCTCACATGAGCTCGCAGGACACCGACATACTCTCATAGTGGCAACGTCTCCCTCTTCAATAGCACAACCAATTTAACTTAGCGGAGGCTTTGCTCAGCCTTACACACTTCCCTTGCTCAAGCACACCATGTCAATGATGTTTGGTGGCATCTGGCCCACAGCTGCTTCTCGGGGGTCCCATCAGCCTCCGAGGAGCAGAGATATGCCTCATTTTCCTGGCAGCAGAGTCCATGGGAGCCACTATCACCCTTGTTGAGTGTCAGAAAGGTGGGATGGAGGGGATGGATGGAGCGGGGATGGATGGAGACCACATTGCACCCCACTCGCAGCCCATCACTTCTCTGCCTGTCTGCATGAGTGTGCACATGTTGCTTTACAGACAGCTGCCTCCCAGATCAACACAACCTGCTGAGCCTCTTCAGGGCTCCAGTGCTGCTGGATTTAGCAGGTCCTGGGAGGCTGCAGCCACTTCTGGGGTCACCCTCTGGCAGACACCAGTGGGTTCACCGCTTTTCTCACCAACTTCGCACGCTTGGGAGCAAGGTCAGTTGTCTTCTCCTGCTGACACAGGCAGGATGTGGCTCTCAGCAGTGGAGAAGCCTGCCCACAGCTCCCTGTCCTGCAGCAGTGATATCCTGTGATGGACAGAGCCTCACACAGCAGTACAGAAATGCTCAAATCAAGAGTTCAAGGCAAAGTTGGATGGGGCTTGGAGCACCCTGCTCTAGTGGAAGGTGTCCCTGCCCATGGCAGGGGCTGGAACTGGATGAGCTTTAAGGTCCCTTCCGACCAAAACCATTCTGTGAGTCTATGTTTCTGCACAGCAGCCCCAGCACTCAGGTGAGTATCCTGCCAAAATCCCTCCTTATGACAAATCCCAAACTCCCTCCCTCAGTTTTCCCACTTTTCAGCCCCAAATCATCCTTTGCTGCTTTATTTATGCTGTACGTACACATACCTGGCAGCACCCATCAGTGGCTATACAGAGACCTGTCAATAACCATGCACCTCTACCCAATTAGTGCAACATTGCCAGAACACAGCAGGGAGATGGCTCCAGACCACCAGCCCCCACAGCCACAAAAGGCGGTTCATGGCCCGTGGCTACATAATGCATCACACCTCGTCTGCTTCTTACTGTCTTAGGTTAGCTGAACCCAATGAATATTTCAATAGCCTCTGCCTTCCCAGGATGCTATTAATTCTGCAGTCCCTATAATCCAATTCCTTTTCCTCCAAGTGGGTGGTGATTATTAATTTCATAAGCTATGCTTCCATCGGCTCCTTCCTAGTCCCTTGTGGCTAAGGAATATTAATCCACATTCATACTGTCATTCAGCTGCCCAGGAGACTCTGGTGTGAATAGTATTATTATTAATACCACCGCTTCAGACATGGTTAAAGCAACTTAAAGGCACACAGACAGGTTGCAAAGGTCATCTGCAGAATAGAACCTCAATGCTTCTGCTCAGAGAATGAGGCTCAGGTAAGGCTTTTTGTGGAAGTTTCTCTGGGTCCTGGACCTGCTGATGCTGGTCCTGGCCTTGCCAGGGCACAGGGACAGGTCTGTGAGGAGGAGATGAGCTGCAGCCTTGCTCCCAGCCATCCCTGAGAGCCAGCAAGGAGCAAATACTTGTGTCCTTTGGGGGAATTTGGAGAAAAAAATCAAACTAAATCCAAATATGATCTCTCTACTTGAATAGATGAGGCGCTGCGATGCTCTGGGTCGTAACCCATTTGCACCTCAACCTTATAATCAGATTTTCTTGAACTTAAGCAACTCATCCGAGTGCTGCCGGAAAGGCAGAGCGGAAGGTGGAGGCTGTTGCATTTCTTTGCAAGGCGAGAAAGCGTCTCCCTGTCGGCCAGGTTTACTCAAGCTGGTGAAACACACTTCAATCAACTCTCTCCTGGAGGGATTCGACAGCACATCAAGGGCTTCTTCAGTGCGGGGCACTAAATGGCAGAAAGGCAAATACAGAAAAAGAAAGGCAGGAAATGCAGCATTAAATAATAAATAGCCCCGGAGGTCTCCTGTTCACTAGCAAGGGTCAGGGCATCCACCGACTGACGGAGAAAGGAGGGGCAGGGGGGAGGCAGCGCAAAGGGATCCTTAGCAGATCACGGGCTAAGTATGCGCAATACCCACATCGCTGCTGGAAACCAGAGCTCGGACACCCCCGGCTGCCGGGCATTGGCAGGGCTGCCCCGGGGGCTGCTCCAGGGAGAGCCCTCTCCACAGCCAAAGCACTCCCCCATCAGCCAGTTCCAGCCTCTCAGCCAACACCTTATGCGGTTTTTCCCACCAAAACAAACACGAGCACGGGCGAAGCCGCCTCACACCGGGGCTCTTCTCATCTGCAGAGGCTGTTGCACAAACCATGGTGGGAAGAGGCCTCTTTTAAGACACTGAAGCCCACAGCATCTGAAACCAGAGCGCTGCAGCACTGTTACTTAGCGCTGCTGGCAGCCGGGATAGGCTGCGGGCTCCACAGACGTAACTGCTTTTCCCCCCTGGAAGAATGCAGCTTTCCCAAACGGTCCGCGCTTCAGCCAGCACAGCCCCAGCAAAGGCACGGACGCGATTACAAAAGCAGAGGAAAGGCTGCTCCCTCCCAGCCCTCTCCCTGCGAGGTCGCAGACACGGAGTCAGACCTCAGACCCGCCAAGTCCCACTTCGGGTGGCAGCCAAACCCACTTCGGTTTTCCAGATGTCGCACAGCCTGGGCTGCCAGATGTCCCCAGATCCCAACCCCGCAACCCCTGCATGCACAGAGCGACTTGGGAGCCAGCTGGGATGCATCAGCCTTGCCGCGCAGATGCAGAGCCCCCCCAGCTGGCAGCCCCCCACTGCTGCTTGTGCAGGGAGCTGCGGATGAAACCCCTGCCTGCACTGGGGCAGCTCATGAACTTGAGCATGTTAGAGAGGTTTGGCACAGCTTGGACACTATGAGCAGCATGGGATGATCCGGAGAAGCTGTCTGGAAGGCAGAGATTTCGTGGGAAGAAAGGAAAGAGAGATTTCAGCCCCTCATTTACCCTCCCAAAGGACCATGGAATAGTTTGGGTTGGAAAGGACCTTTAAAGGCTGTGTAAGCCCAATCCCCTCAGAAGTGAAGAGGGACATCTTTAACTAGCAACCTTCATCAGGATGCTCAGAGACCGTTCTAGCCTGACCTTCAGTGCTTCCCAGGATGGGACATCTGCACCTCTCTGGGCAATGTGTTCCATAAATAATAAACAATGCAAGGTACTCAACTGATGTAAGTAGCCTCCTGCTAGACATCCATTGAAAATCATCCCTTTCCTCAGTTTTCCTGTCAGCACAGTGAACTTAGAGCTTCTGGTCTGAGTCCTTTGCTCCATCCCTGCCTGCGAAGCCCAGGCAATCAACAACCAATTACCTTCCCCTGGTTTGAAGCCTTTCCTTCCTTTCTGTTAAAGGCCCCATCACCTGAACACAGCAGGTTTTACCGTGAACTGTTGCAGCTGACCCAATGGGTCTGAAGTCAAACAGCTCCCTCTCCAGCAGAAAAGCTCTAAAGATGGTTTAACACGGTACAAAGGTTTGACCCTCTCTTTCTGCTGTGCTACCTGCCCTCCAGGCAGGGTAAGCTTTGGCTCTGTGGCCTCAAGTCCTAACCGTTGGGTAACCTGGACCCTGCTTGCACCCCTAAGCATCTCTAGAGCATCCTTCACCAACACTAATACTATGCCAGGCAACAGTCTCATTAACTCAAATGAGGTTTTTGTAGGGGCTCCTGGGATGTGCTTCACTGAAACCAATAAAGGGTTTTCAGACCTTCTCCAGGGATCTGGAGAAGTATAATGCCACATCCCTCGTCTGCAGGGGGGTCTCAAAGGAGCATCTGAACCCTGCACTGCTCATTCACACTTTGAGACACTCTTTCCCCTAGACCATTATTTTCAGAAACAGAGCCAATCTGGATGACTGCGTTGCTGGTATTAGTGTTTGACATACAATGCCCCTGCTCTAAATGAGCTTAATTAAAATTCATGCACTTTACAGACTAATGGCAGGTGGAAAAAGGAACACTTTTTGTCTCTGTGCTGTCTCCCAGCTCTTCCACCTCACCTCAACCTTACCAGAGCATCCTCTACTGCAAACACAGGCACGTGGCACAGCACCATGAGGCGGCTGCTGGCTCTCAGCAAGCGCTCTAAACAATTACATGTATGTAAGTACACTGCAAATTCTTTACAGCTACAGTAAATCAATTCTTCATAGAGCAGGAGGAAGAAGTCAATGCGCTGACAATAATGCCTCAAACCCTTCAGCGTGAGCTCGGAGCAGCTCTGGGGTTTCCTACAGCAGCTTTCGCCTCCTCAGGCACTGGGATGGAGCCGTGAGCTGGAGGTCATCTCAGGGCAGCAGGATCAGGATCTGCACATGTGTTTTATGGAGAACAGAGGGGCCAAGCGAGGGGATAAATCTTCTCTCTCCTATTAAATCACAGTTTTGCTGGTGGGTTCAGCAGAAACACTGTGAACCCTTTTTATTCTGCATATGAGCAATACCCGAGGAAGGGAAATGCTTTTGAGAACTGATTTAGGGCCTAAAATTCATATCTTGAAAATGATACAGGCATTTAGGAGTTAAGCCTTATTTGCATTTAGGCTCTTGTATAGCTAAGTAACATCTCAATAACATTTGAAGCCGACTGTGGTGCTCATTATGGGCAAATGGAGAGCCCATATCATCCAGAAGTCATTCTGAGAAACAACAGGAAACAAAGCCTTCGGTCCCTAATCGGGTGACTTCTCTTGAAAGATGATTCAGAAATCCAAGGAATCCCTTAAGCTATGCCTGGAACTCTGTGAGGGTCCTATTTTAACATGGGCTGCGTAGACAGGCACAGAGACATTCACCTTTTTCTTCAAACTTGCCTGTGATCTCTGACCTGAGCCTGCAATGAGCACTCAGCCACAGGACCAGTGCATCTCACTGTTTTAATGGAACTTGAGCCCTTTCGGGAATCCTGAAGGAAGGCTGGGATACAATGCTGGAAGCAGTCCTACAAGGAGCCTTGTGGTCCAGGAATGTACTAAAACTCCCTCTGAACTGACACTGCCATTCATAAGAGAGATTTGAACATGTCCTTAAGTGTTGGCTTTAGAGATATTTAAGCAGCTGATCATTACTTGTACATGTAAAAGGCAATAAAAAGGAAAAATTAAGGCAAGAGTGATGATCTCACTCACTTTTATTAAGGGAGCCATAAATTCTGGTGTGATGTGGGTTGATAAAGCCTGCTCTCACACGAGTGCTGCTACTGCCTGAAGCAGTCCCAAGGAAACAGTGGTTTGGCTCCAGCCTGTGAGATGCAGGATGCAGGGGTAGATCAGGGCTGCCCTGTGCCCCATATGGTTTGTAAGACCCAGCCTCCTCCTTTGATGGGGTCTGCACTCTGAAGATCGGAGGGGAGCAAAGCTTGGAGAAATAAACTGGGGTTTTTAACTTCTTTTGCAGGCAGGGAAGGGGAGGTCTGAGAGTTAGAGGGGATATGTGGGAAAAGCTTGAACCTGGCTGAGCCCCCAGACTCCTTTCCACACAAAGTAGCAGAGAGTCTCTTTGCCAGCCTGAGCTTATTCAGGAGTTTCCCTACCAACATGCTGTAGCCAAGTCGTAGCCCAGCTCCTTAAACCCTGACGCAGCTTCCCTGCTACAAAACAGAGGTTCTAGTCCTAGTCCATCTCACAGCATTAATCTGTGGTGGGTTGCAAAGTACTTTCGCATTTCTCCTCTATAATTAGCAACAGCAAAACACACCAATACCACTGCAGCAGAAACAGCATAGACAGTAAACTACAAGAAATAACACCTATAGGAAGAGCAAAACCTTTTCTGCCCAAGTGCACCCTGGTTTTGGCATCAGAACCACCACTTCCACGGATATAGGGGTGTTAAGAGGCCGAGTAAACACTGGTTTCCTCTGGTTTGCCTCCCTGTTTCTCTGAATGGAAATGCAGCGATTTATGCAGTGAGTCCAAACTGACACAGGGAGGGGTACAGTGCCCTGCACCCTCTGCTCTCTTTGCCCGCTGAGCTGAGTTAGATGCAGAAGCGGTTGTATGTTGTCTCCATGCCTTCCCAGTGCCTATGGTGCAGAGAAAAACCAGAATGTTTTATTAAGCATATTACAGCAATAACACTGTTTTGTTGGGATATTCGCTGGCAGTTAACATCTTGCTGGATCAAGTACCTTTGGCTTTGCTTAGGGCCCTCAGACCCTCCAGCCATTTAACTGCCAGAGAAAATACCCTCGCTGCTGGTGACTACAATTTAATTAATGGAGCCTTTTTAAGGCATAAGATCAGGAAACACCTCTCCCCCTGCCAAGTCATCCCCAAGTGCTTTACAAAGCATGAAGGACGATAATAGCAGTGTGATGTCCAAGTAATCCAGCCCAGCAAGCACCAGGTATTGCTCTCATTCACCCAGCAGGAGATGACAGGATTCCTGAGGAGGCGGACTATTGTCCTAAAAATTAATGTTTTGCTCTCTAAAACGTACCTTTGGTGCACTGGTGTCCTCCCAGGCAGGTTTTGCTGGATTATTCATGCACTGATCATGGACTAAGCCAGATTCCTGTCTGACTGTCGCTGTGAAGCTAAGTGAGGCTAAGGGACAAAGGGGATTTTGGTACCCACGTTTCCATCAGTGTGTGCCCTTGGTGCCCTTTCACAATAGCAGGTGAGTGGGATGGGAATGTTCCTAAGCACTCAGGTTCAGCCGTGTCCATAGTTCAGCTGCTTGAGTGGTGCCCGGTGTGGCTGTACCACTTGTTTCCCAGTGCCTTGGCACACCTTGGAGGTGGCAGGTCCCAGGGCTCTACCAGCAGGCACACTGCACCCACCACCTCATTTCACAGGCTGCAGCCACACTCCTGGGTCCTTTTTGTGACAGCTTTTTTGCCCTGGAGCAGCTCTAATGTAGTTTATAAGCCTTGGTGCAACATACCTCCCATCAGCCAAGTGCAGTGGCACCCTACAGTAGTATCTTGGAATACGTAGCATTCTTATAACCCTTCTTGTAAAGTCCTGCTCATCTTGCTTCACCTAAAAGGGCAGCTGAGGCAATGAAAGCCAAACATCTTATGAGGCATTCACAACAAATCCCCGCATTGGGCTAGTTTCCCAAAACCTCATTGCATTGAACAGCAACAAAGGAATAAACACAACGCTCCAGTGGGCTTTTTCTGGTGTTAAGATTTAAGTTCCTTAAGGCATCTAAAGAGTTGCTGGGTGGCAAAACTTCTTAAAACAGAGTCTGAAGGCTGGAGTTGCATCTCTGCATGCTCCCCAGGCACCATGGAGCTCACTGTAAGAAAAATGCCAAGCCCCTGCACTGCCATGCAGCAGATTCAGCTTCACCCATCATCTCACTCAGCTCCAATGCCTGGGAAGACAGGCGCATGCACACTCTGAGCACACGTGGCAGACATCACAGAAGGTATGGCACTGAAGATTATCATTTAATAGAGCTGGGCCAATCCCTACATTATTTAATGATTTAATTGGTGACTGCAGTAGAAAGCTGATAAAAGCACAGGCTTGGCCTACAAACCACCTTTTGCTCTATTTATTAAGTGCAGTGGCACAACATATTGAACTGAATACATTTGAGCATAAATACAGCATTCTTTAGCATACAGGTAATTATTGCATTTAATAACTACTGCTGCTATAGGTATTACAGATTAATTTAACACCACTCACATGAAAGGGAGGCAAAGTAGGGTGTAAACACATGCAGGTGTGAGCAGCTGATCCTACTAATGCACGTGAATGCCTTTACCCCAGCACAGGGGAGGGAAACAGCAGCTGCTTCATGCTCCTCCATCACTGTATCAGCCTTTTCCTAGTGCTTCTACCCAGGTTGTTGCTAAACCATCCCAAGGTCACAACAAGCCTTTATGGGCCACTAGCTCCCAGGGCTGTCCCACCACAGCCAACTGTGCCAGCTGAGCTGCAAAAGCTATCAAACAAGTAAGAATGAGGTGGGAACCATAAAACACTTCGCTAGTGGCAAATGCGTTTTGCATTTGTTTCAGAAAGGAATGGGGTATGGTCTACAGTTATTTACCTTTGTCCTTTGAGAAAACTCTTGCTCTGAGTGTTTTCCCAAGCACTGGTTTTGGGGATAGAGGCACACAAGGGTCAGCTCAGTGAGACAGTGTGGAAGGCTTCCAGCTCCGGCCTCTGGGTGAGCAAGAAGAGCCAGCACAGGGGGGTGGCTGTTTCACTCACCTTGCTGGAGCACCCTTCAACAAAATAATCTGCTGCCCTAACACTAAGGCAGCCACCTCAAATCATCACTCCTCTCTATATCCCAGTGCGAGTGGTTCCTACTTCTCTACTGCTGTTTGCAATAGATGGATGGAGCTGCAGAGCAGGATATCATCCACCAGAGTAAAGAGGACTGGAGGCACCATGCAAAGCTTAGTACAGCACACATAGTAATGTAACAGCTGAAGCTCACTAGTACCCACCCTTGCCTTCCTAAAAGGAGGTGTTAGGACACAAGGGAGTGTAAAGTCTTGCAAACCATTCTGTTAAACAGGTGATGCTGCAGCAAAACTATTTTGAGGGCATTGATGCTGCTCACAGCTGCGTCCAGAAAACAGTCATTGTGCTCAGGTTATACCTTTCATGTCTCTTGTAATCTCATCTGATGATGTGCTGACACAGGTGCTGACAATGTCCCTTCCCCATTCCTGATCCTTTCCCCCTTCAAGAGGCACACACATGCCTGCAGCCCTACTGCTGAATAAGATTGCAAGATCAGAGCTCTCATCCTGCAGAAATTGGTAGGGAAATGCATCATCCATTAGGAAACGCTGAGACTGTGTTAGACGTACAGATTATGGGTACAATTTGAATGGCAATACATTTTGGCAAGATGCTATTATGTATTTAGTTGCACATGGTATATAACAGAGATGACAATCAACAGCTTGTGTCAGGAGTGGGGACATTCAGAAAGGATTTCTATTTAGCAGAAAACCCAGTACCTTGTTAGCTTCTGACATCTGCAAATAGCTCCCAGATGCTCTTGGGCCATCTTGGCTAGCCAGACACACCATCTTCATTTATGTCATCTTAGTGCCATGGTCAGAAACACTTACTGCTTAACGCTTCAGAGAAGTGTAAAGGTTACTTTGTACTTCGTAGAGTAAAAAGGAACCGTATGTCAGCTTTCCTCTGTTCCTACCTGCCTCGAGAGGTCCCGGTCAGCAAAGCAAAGGTGAGCCTACAACAATGCTACAGCTGAAGGAAACTGCACATCCTGCAAGCAAATATTCCCACCAGAATTTCAAGGGTACCAGGAAAGTCCTTTTGAGTTTGCATCAATGACTGACAATGACTTTCCAGTCACAAACATGGATTATTAGCCTGAGGTGGTAATGCCCGTGGCAGCTTTGTGGCTGTTTTCACATGAAAGCTTCTGGCACTCTCAGGGATGAAGGCTACTGTCATCTCACAAGTACGCTGCATGCCTCAGCAATATGCAATACTGTTCAGCATCCATGGGTTAAACCCTTCATAGTCTACATGCAATCACTCACTTTACGCTGTCCACTGGGGAAAAAGAGGCACAAACCAGTTTGGGTGTATTTTCACATCATACTAACATGAACTTCTGGGTCTTTAGTAACACCCAAAGCCAAGTGGATGGAACTCATAGGACAGGAGTCTGTCTCCTGTCCCCATGTCACCATCTCCAGCTGAGCTGGAGGCAGTGGCTTCTTGGCCAGGCAGCCCACCGCTCCCGGCTAACACTCGCTGCCAGAACAGCTTCTTGTGTTTACAGTATGTTCCAGACTTCAGGCATGCCTTACATGGATGTGAGGTCCTTGCTATTCCCACAGGTATTCAAGGTGGATGAAGGGACCGTCTGATCTGCAGTCAGGCGCATTTTCTATACCTACACATGGGCACACCTAAAATGAGAGCAGGTAATACACCAACCCACTTCCCTTTTCATTTTTTATCCTCCTAATAAATACAGGCTAATTATGAATTTCTAATTTCCACTGCTGAGACAAAGCACCTTTGCTTTATTTCCTTCTGACTTCCTGTCTTCAGAAACCATAGGAGTTCACACAGCCACTGGTGCCTTTATGCAGCAGGAAATACAATCAAATAAGGAAATTTATGTAAACCCTGGTTTTGCAAGAGGAAGGTGCACTACTGCGTGCGAGTTGGCAATGAACAGGCTCTCATAATATATTCCTCATTGCTTTTCTTTCCTTTGCAGACAGTCAATACCCTTGAGAGAAGTTAATTAGATCCGCTTCACTCTGTTTGGTCCTACCACTCTGAGAGCTGAATGCAGGGGAGAGGGAAATCCCAGCAAAGCAAATTGACTCAATTAGAGTGAGAGACCACTGAACAATCATTCCCATTGTCTGTGATCACAGAGGATGATACACTTTTAAAGCAAGCATGAAAATGTTAAAACAATTATCTTAAAATATTTGTGCAAAATCCCAGTTCAGTAACAGGATGCAAATGGAAATTGAAAAGGAGCCATTTTCAAAGGCCCCAGTGTACACACACACTGTCTTCTGGAGATATACACCTGTGCGTAGCTGTTTGAAACCACTTGCCACAGATATTAATATTTCTAAGTAACCATTTGCACATCAAACTAACAAAGGTGATCGCACATACAAAGCAGGCATCTTAACACGTGTACCTCCAGCTGTATTGCTGTTGAATTGGCTGAATGGATTGAAAATGTCCAATAAAATGACAGTTCCTGTGGGCTTTGTTAAAAAGCTGCTTAGGAAGCCGACGGTTCAGGAATACCCACCTCTGGTTTAGCTTCCCTTCCAATGGGTGATGACTTTGTCAGCCCATAATTACAGTATGTATCTACTGTATTTTAATTAATCATCCTTTAGGTATGGACTGGCCAGCTATGAGGACTGATGCCTGTAGCTGAAACTCCCTGTTGTTGGCCTGGTTACAGTTAGGGCAGATGAGTGTCAAAATGAAGGAAACTGGTCTCAAATCATGCAGCAAATCAGTGAAGTTAACTCGGATCCTGAGTTCCACCAGCCCTGCTTGGCTGCCTTTACTTCCTGAAATAAGCTGTTATGCAGCAGAAGTCCGAAATGTTTTATAGGGCAGAAACAATCTTTATTGGGTCAGATAAATGCAAGCTCCTTCAAGGGCTCCAGCATGATCGGAATTAAGACAGTTTTTGTCTTTGTTCTCTCATGTAAGACAACAAAAGCATCTGTGTGTGCTTAAGGGAACAGCCCCACAGGTACCAGCACTCATTAGGAGAGATGAGCTATGGGCAAATTCAGCCACATATTGACAGAGGGGAAGAAGTCTCGGAGGCACCAAACTCCTACCAATGTTGTAACCTGGAGCACGACCTGTTGAAAAGCGTCAGCTAAAGCCCAGACACTGTGTAACTGTCAAGTGCAAGCTGGCTGGGAAAAGCCACAGGACAAATCCAGCCTCTGGGAATACAATCCCATTAGAGACAATGAAACAAAGCATCGTCTGTGAGGTACAAAATGATATTCTGAGTATTTTACTGAAGCTCAGCACTGGGAAGCTTCGTTATTTCCAGGCAACCCAACTAAGGGGTAATGGAAATGGCCTTTGGGATGAACTGGAAAGGACGGATGTTTACCTGTTATAAAACACCTGGTGCAGACACAGCACAAGAAGAATTGCATGTCCACCAGCTAAAGCTGAAGGGAGACCTTTTAGAAGGAAACTACACCCCATCACCTGCCCTGGACCAATCACTTTGGGTAAACACCATAAATTAACTCTTTGGTGGAGACAAGTTGGATGGCTCAAGAGAAAACAAACTGCCTAAAAATACAACTTCATATATGCACATTATACATTTTATGGTCTCCCCTAATGTTAATCCATCACACTGGCCCACACCTTGTGCCTTGGGGTCAGTAACGGCACACAGGACTACAGCTGGTGCGTGAAGGATGCTGGCACTGCTGCTTCCCCTTAGGCCACACATTTAAGCAGGACAACACTGGCATCATACCTTCTCCGGGCATGTTTATTAGCTTTGCCTCTAGTTTTGGACAAAATTCATGCTTCCATTATTCATGACTGGTGTGGCAAAAGCGTCCAAGGGTGAACCAGATCCTGATGCTGGTAGGAGCAGTACAAACCCAGAGAGATATGTACAATCCTACCGTGCTTCCAACATATTCCATTTGCAGTCGCTTCAATAACACCTTTCCCTCACTTTCAGGGCAAGAGATCCTCAGCAGTTGCTTTGCCTTTTATTTTCTGCACTTATTTCTCATCAAAGCTTCATAACAACCACCACCCCTCTAGGGTAGGATTAGATGCATATTTGCCTGAGCCCTTATTAGTAAAAGCTCCAAAATGCCCCTTGGAGGGCTCCAGTCACAGCCCCTCTGCAGCACTTTCCCATTCCTTAAGAACAGAGACTGAAGATGCTGCTCCCAGAAAGGCAATATGGCCATTAGAAAAGCTGACTGCTTGATTTTGCTGCTCCTTTCCTGAGCCAGGCACAAATACTTAGTTCAAAAGGATTGCCCAAGGGCAGTCCTTAAAAAAGCCCAGCCCAACCCACTCCAAAACAGAAAGGAAAGGCTGGGTCCCCTGGAACAAACCTGATGCTGCAAAGCAGGGTGAAGAAGCAGCATCACCCTCAGGCTCAGCTCTGCATTTATCAAAGCTTTTTGTTGTAGGGGATTATTTTCGTGTTTCTGGGGTTTATTTCTTTTTTTTTTATAGTAAGCTACCACTTTCTTTTCTCATTGTGTGCCTGAAAATCCTGCCTTAGAGAAGCAGTGTTTCTGGGCAGAGGGCAAGAGAAACAGTTCAGATTACATTCTCACTTTCCATCTTGGCCTTTTACATTACTGCTCCCTCATCAGGGCTCACTCCAACTCCCAAAGCTGATTTCCTCTAAAAAAAGACTCATCCACTCTCAAGGACATTCCACTGCTCTGGAACCAGCTTCAAACTGTGACAGCAACCTCCACAGTGGTGAGACACAGGCTGGCACTGGGAAGGCACAACAAGCCCTTCCAAAGTCCTGCTTCACACATGGAGGTTCACGGACATTGCCTCAGCCATTCCTGAAGATGCCCTTTCCTCTCTAAGGCTGACAACATGTCATCTCTCTTCTTGGCATGTGGTTTGCCACAAGCATCACCTTTAAATTTCCATGTGGTCCCCAGCCCCTGAATTAGCAGGATGCTCTTGCGCTTTGCCCTTTTCAGCACTGTGTGCTTTGATAGGCTCACTTGCCTCTTCTGCTACCCCAAAAGTCCTGCTAACCTCTGGGGAAAGGGACAAAACATCTAGCCAATAAAAACAGGAAATACTGAAAAGGTCAAATCACACTATTACAATAAATTACCATAATTCAGAGTGGAAAAATCAGGCATTAAAACGATGATATGTTGCAAGACAGAGATTGGCGTTAGACCTAAAAATAGCACAACATTAATGCAGTCCGAGGTCAAAGATCCAACTGGGAAATGGTAAACATTTTAAAAACTAGACCCTTATCACTATAATCTTGTGATCTTCTGAGACTGTCACATCAGGCATTAATGAATGATGGAGCAGCACATTGAGCTATGATTTATTTTCCATACTAAAGACTTCAAAGCCAACAAGTGGGGGTAATTGAAAATAGAGATACAAGCAGCACCGGATAACCTTTAAATGGTACCTCAAGCCTTCGACAGCTTGCTCATTTGAGAGGGTGACATTTATTCTGCATAATGTGGTAGCATCTTTCGAAACGTCTCTCTGCTGGGGCTGGGGCAATGGACATTTAATGCAATAATAATGGCATTCACAGCAACATTGGTAGGAAAGGTCTTACTATGCAGGTGGCTGGGGCTCACACCATGCTCCTGCCTCAAGTGTCTGGGGTGGTTCTGGACAGGTCAACGCTCAGGAATTGGAAATAAGGATCCTGCCCTTTGTTTTAGATATTTAGATAAGGTGTGATGGTCCTGTATTGGCTAGAGTTTCAAACAGAATAAATAATAGGTAAGCAGGGGTGACGGAAGAGTGTGTCAAAAACAAAGGCGAAAAATTGCTGCCTTCCTAGCACTAGGAGAGGCATCTCACCTGGCACATCATGACATTATATGGTCTTCTGACCACCCCCAAGCATCTCTCAACTGTCTTTGCACAATAAAATACAGACAAGAACAAACCAGTGGTGGGCTCTGAGGGAGCTTATGCCTCCACAAGCAGGAGCATTAGGCACAGCATGCCATGAAATCTAACCAGAACACCAGGTTAGATGTGCAGGTCCAACCTTCTCCAGCCATTCATTTATTTTCTACAGCTTTCCAAAGTTCCAGCTAGCCCTTAACACATGCATGAATGCTGAACAAGATCCCAGGGCTCAGCAGTGAAAGCACGGTCACATTCAGGGTAGCCCTGACTTATCCTGGCTCCAGCTCTGGTGTCCACATCCCACTTCCAACCCAGCACATCCTACTTAACCCCTGCATCATGATGTACTATGGCCCAGGATGTGTTAATCTCATTAGGCTCTTGAGATCAGTTTGGATGAGCCATGGGCTCATCCTGTGCTCTGGGATGGTCATCTGTACTCCTGTGAGGCACAAGAGGACATCTGACTCATTGAGCTTGTTATTTTATCAAACCTGATGGACCAACTTTTGAGCCTGAAAGTTTGGGTTGTTTTCCAACTGGAAAAATCCCTCCTGTCCCAAAGATATGGGGTAGGGACATCCCCCTGCTTTTGGGCAGGCTACATCAGGAGCATTTGCTATGATCCTTCTGTATTTACCCAGTCCTCACATCTGCAGTCCTTACACTAAGGCAACTGCTCCCAAGGGAAGCCATCTCTCACCTGGGGACTGTGCAATCTGGGGACAAAGGGAAGATCTGCTCCAATATGATCTCCCTTGTGCCATCCTGCAGATGTATTTGCTAAACCCAAGACACCAGCAGGAAACAGCAGGGTCAATTCTTCTGCTTTGCTACTGCGCAGCTTACCAAGGGGGGCAAATAAATCCTCTGTCCCCTCCTGTATCTTGTGGTTAATAACAGGGGGGTCAGAATAGAAAATAAATGAAGGGTCTGATTTTCTACAGCAGCAGCCAGCAAGTATTTTAATCCACAAGTGACTGAGCTGCAGAAACATCCTGCTCTGAAAGGGTTTTCCATCTTTCAAATTTCTCTGTATCCCGGTAAAGCTCTTTCATTTCACACAGATTAAGAGTTAATTCAGGTCAAATAAGGATTAATTAGTCTGTGTAAACCAGCCCCAGACACTGATGCACTGGAGATCTATTTTAAATTAGTTGCTGTTACTGTAAGGCTGTATCTTCCGATGGCAAGACCTCTGGTGTATTATAAATTTGCAATCAGGTACCCCACGGGATGTGAGCTGAGGGAAAATGTCAGTCTTAACAGTGTTTAAATCCCTCCTGCCGCTGAACTGCAGCCTCTTTCAAATTAGGTCCTGTTGGCAAAATCAGATAAAGAGATGGAAATAAATGATGTGAACAAAGGTCATCAAAGAGTATCATTTAAATTGTTATTGACTGTGGGCACAAAAAAAAAAGCACAGCATGAAAACATACTTAATAAGAGGAGATAATAGGACCATGGAGACAGGTTTTCTTGATTCAGAGGAAAAACATCAAGTGGTTTGCGTGTTTGTGGATGCTTTGCTACCTCATTCACAGGTAAGGCGAGATTAATACAGAATATATTTCACAGACTAAGCCAGACTGCTTTGATATGCCATATGTACTAACATCAGAGATTACTTATTGAGACATTAAGGGACCAAACATGTTGCTGAAGTGATTTCCAGGCTCTCTCAGGATAACCAAATACTGAAGCGTGAGAAAACCTTTCAAGCCACCATGACATTGACCTCCAAATCATGGAGGGCTAAAGAGATAATGAAAGAAATAAATATGGCCTATTTATTGCTCTTTAAGATTTGTCTTTCAGATTTAGGGAGCAAAGAATCTGCTCAGCCACATCTGTGTGACCTGGCTTCACACTCAGGCTGAAAAGGGGAATGGATTTAGAAACTCTAGACACAAGCATCTTGAGCTAAGGGATACAAATTTGGAGAGTACTGCCTTCTTTTAAGTCTCCTATGTGATTTAGGACTCTACATTCTGCCCCTGTAGTTGATTCATGCCTATAGTAGAGCAGACACAGCAGCCACACGATACATGGTGTACGGTGGAGAGCTCATACGTGGAGCCAGAAGATGACACCAGTTAGCAGCAAATCAGCAGCACACTCCTGCCAAAGCTGAATGCCACCCAACCACCGTATGAAGTTGTGGTGGCAGTTTATCATCTGACAGAAAGGACCAAGTAAAGTGATGAAGGTGTTGTGTGTTCCCTACGAACCATGAGAGCTGGTGCTTAACCCAGACACCAGCGATGGTGGGGAGAAAACTGGAAGCCTGCGTGCCCTGCAGCCACACCAGCCCTTGCCCTGCCCACAGCAAAGACACATAAATGACAGCTCACTCATCAGAGCTGCTCTGCTCTTTGGACTTCAGCCCACATCTGCTGAGGAAACCAGGTCCAGGGTGCTCATCAAGGGGCAGTATAAGGACCAGTCATACAACCAGAGCTCACCAGCATAAAGCTCACACCTTACCTAACCCCCCCAGATAACGCAGCTTCAGTGAAGGCAAGGCCATGTCCACCAGAAGAGGTGGCCACTGAATTAGTAGCCCCACTGCCTCAAAACCTCCAGAGGATCTGGAGTTCAGAGCACATGCATTGCTCTGACCTGGGGAGGAGCAGATCTAAGCCTTGACCTGTACCAAACCAACATCTCTTTCCCCTTTCCCCCTCATATTTCTAAATGACTTCCTATGCTGCTTCTAAACTCTTTGGAGGAGAACTATGAAAGCATTGCTTCAGGTTTTCCATGTGCAGATCCAATAGCATTTTGACAGAGCTTGTGGGACTTTCTCTACTTAATTGGAAGGAGTGCCCAGTAGCATGGATAAGGGCAATAAAAGGGACTCTAGTGCCTAGGTGAGCGTGCTAACAAAGCATTCATTATGACTGCATATTTTCTGCAATTCCTCATTCTTGCTTTAAACCATCAGGAGAGCTCTGCTGTCCCAACAAGGAGCTATCAGCTCTTCCCAGGTCATGCTGTTAAGCAGGAGAAGGTTAGGTGTGCAGATCTTCTTTCCTGTTAGCACAATGGAGACAGGATGGCCCAAGGTTTCCCACTGCTCACTTGGGAAGCAGTCACCAAAAACGGAAAGGCAGCTATTAAGAGAAAAGATCCTTCAGAATAAAGTCCTGCTGGGAAGAATAGCTGACATACTAGTCTTGCTGTTAATGAATCCCTGAAAACACTCAGTGCTGTCCTGCTGGGGTACAGCCCCTGGAAAAGACAGGAATAGTCATTCAAGCCAGGAATTTGTAATAATATTTCTCCAGACCTCTCTCCTCTTCCCCAGAATGGACAAGGCATTCATTTCCACAGCTTGTCTGCAAATACACGCATTTACCTTGGAAATGGGCCCAACCTAGAAGAGAGACTGAGGGACTTCTGTGCTCTGGAGACCTAATCTGGGCACATGGAGCTCCAGATGCACTCCAAATGCCTTTGTAACATGGATGCACATTCAGCCCTGGATGCAACCAAAGGAGCTGGGGCCCATTTCTCCTGCTAAGAGAAGACTGTGGAAGAAACAGAATTTGAACACTGCTTTTTTAAATTACACGAAAGTCAGAATGACCATCATGAGACAGACACACATCTCCTGAACTCGAGACAGCTTGATCCAGCTCACCCCTATTGACAGTGATATTTTTGCTCCCTTCATTATGCTTGACAGCATTAATCTGAGGTTGCAGAGAGCTTGATCAGATGCACAGCACTCAAGCTGCTGAGGAGCCAGGCTTGCAGGAAAGCTGTCATCTGAGCTCTAGAAGGTTTTTTCTGCCAGAGGATGTAGAGAAATGCCATTTCTTTTTGTTTTACCTACAAAGACAATGGGCAAAGCATTTGGCTTTTCAAAGGCTAACGTGGATGATGACAAGAGTTGGTGACACAGTAACTTGTTATTCAGCAAGACTGCATGAAAACCTTTTTATCCTGAAAAATAATGAAGCCAGAGCATTGCTGCTCAACAGCAGGATGAGACCTACCTGCCAGGCAGGAGCTGTGGATGCCTCTCCCTGATCAGACTGCAGCCATGATGAATGCACTGGATTGGAAAAGCTGTTTCCTGAGACTTGAGGCTAAACACCAGATTTCACTTTGGGAGAAGCAGGTCCATATTCTGTCTCTGGCCACACAGATAAGCCTTTTCTTCCTGTCCTGGGATGCTACCCCAGAAGCACAGGTGGATTAAGTCACGCATTTTGTAGCCACGCATGTTGCAGTAACCCAATACCAGGAGGGAGGTAGATGCATGCATTGCTCATGCATAAGCATGTGGGTCGGGGGCCACTTCTCATGCAGCAAGTCCTACCACCAAGCAGCTCTTCAGAGAGGAGTACTGGGGACCACAGCCATGTCCCACCTGAATTTAACCTGCAGCAACCCCAAGCCAGTCCCTCACTTCTCAAAACATAGTGTTTTCTGTGTAGATTTTAACCTCTTCCCTGTGGGTCTCTCTCCTAAACACACACACAGCTCTTGGCACAGCAGGCTGCCATGCAAGTGAGGACCTCCAGGCAACAGCATAACAAACAGCAGTAAAGACACCACCTGAGCCTGAAAATAGGCTGGCTTGGAAGAGAGGTTAAAAAGGAAATGTGAAGTTGTTTTCTTGCCCTTCAGGGCCATGTCTACGTGAGCCAATTTAATACCTATTACTACAAGTATTAGCACAGACAAAGCTCAAGTACCTCCATGGAGCCAAGTTTCATCCTCAAACTGGCGTTTCTTTTTCCATCCTTTAGCTCTAATGACCGAATCACGTACTGACTGCAGGGGATGCATCTTCCATGATAGCCCCAGTTTCTTGGGGGTTTTAAAGCCTGAACTCCTGCCAAAATAAACTGTCTGTGGGTCCCCATACAGCAAAGCAGCAGGAAATGTTGACTCATCCCTTGCACCGGCACCATGCCAATAAAGCTGTGGGTGGTAGAGCTGGGGAGGGGAATAGAGACTTCCAGATGTGGGTCTGAGCACTGCAAGAGGAAGATGGGTGTCACAGCACCTACAGTAAAGGGCAGAGGACTTTAAGCTGGTCTCATAGCTGTGATCCCAGCAGCAACTATAAGAAATGGGACCAAGCCACCTGCAGAGCAGCTCTGCCAGGGACACCTGGATGCGACTTGGTCAAAGCAAGGAGCACTCTTGTGGCCATCTGCACCAGCAGGTAAGGTCTGTGATCCACATGGAGTGAGGGAGACCGGGCCACGGATCTCCAGTCTTTTTCCCAGACTGCAGATCATAGGTCCCGCTGTAGGCAGGTCAAATACCTCCTGCGCACAGAGGGCCATCACAGATTAGAGAGATCAACACTTTTCAAGCATGGGGCAAACAGCTTAAAGCACTGACTGGGGGCTACTTGAGAGAGTCAGCAGGAAGCATTTGGCTCAGGATCTGGATTCAGTTTAGCCTGAGCCATAACTGTCCTCACGGCTCACTTCCCAGCAGCTCCCCTGGGAGCCCACTGGAACAGCTCAGGATTAGCCAAGTCCTCTCCACAGAGGGATAACTGCTGTATCAAGAGGCTCATCAGCTCCGAGGTGTCAGGTACAAACTGGCTGCTGGCTGCTACACAGGAATCAGTCTCCTGGAGCCTCACAGGTCACCTCCAGGCTTTAAAAAATGTTTTTAACAACTCGCATCATGTCCGTCAGATGAGGCATTAAACCAGGCTTCCCAGAGGGCATCCAAGTGGAAGTTTAAGGCTGCACAGCACTTTTTCAAAGGCAAAAAGGGATGCAGCAGCACTGGAGCAGAGGCAGGGGCACCACCTCACTCTCTCCATCACTAACAAACTGTGCATGAACTGCTGCTGAACACCATGGGAGGCACAACTCCCTCCTTTATCCCCGAGCACGTCACTCAAGGGAGAACCTCAGAAGACATGGTCCTCATCTCACTCACAGGTTGTTTTGCCTTCTGTAGCATTGCACAGGGACATTTCAGAAACACAAGTCTCCCTTGGCTGAACACTGCTGTGTCTGGATAAAAGCTACCTGAATAAGCCAGAAATTTCCACTGCAGGAGATGTGATTTCATTCCTGAGGAAATACGCTGGATCTGTGAGCAATGGGTATTATTCAAGCACTTAAAACAGACCCCCCCAAAGCAAAAGGAAGACTGTAGGTGCCATTCATTCAGCAGGCAGCATTAGTACCTGCCCCTCCTCCACTGCCTGCCTGGAGCCAGAGCAAATAACAGCAATAACAATGCTGTAAGCCCTGGAAGAAAGCAGACATCTGTTGCCCATCAGATATGACACCTTGGTGACCAGGCAGCTCAGTAAGTATGAAAGTGATTACTTATACCTTGACAGCATGACCACAGCACATAAATGGGAAGCTTTGTACAGCAGACTTTCAAGGAAAGACCTATGAACAGCAGGACAAGTCACCATTTCAGCTGTGAGAATGTGTCCAGGTTGCCCGTGTTGTTGCAGTGAGACACTCATTGCAAAACAGCTGTGGGTTGATGAAGAGCATATGGACCATCTCAGGTAGCCTTGATTTCACCTGGGTGCCATTAATCAGCATCTGCTGCAGTGCTGGGAGCATCCCAACCTCCCATCCTTGACAGGAACTGCACATAACATCATCGGAGATGGTTGTAGCTTCAGCATCAAATCACTAATGCCAACACAAACATTATGTTGGCCTGAACAACTACCTACCACTTTAACCTATCTTCAAGAGCATAGTTAACCCTTTCTTTCCTTCATTCACCTCTCATTCCCAGTCTTCAGGCACTATAAATACTTTTAGATCACAGGTAGACTGAAATAAACACTTGCTGGAAACTGCAAGTCTCCAAGGAAAAAAACTTGGACTAAAAGCCTGACCCAGCAACATCTACATTCTTCTGCAAAAAAAACCTGGTCTCCTTAAACAAAGGCTCAAATCCCTCTGAAATCAGTCTGGAATGATGCACAAATAAGACAAGTTTCACAACTCATTTGTCTTCTCCCTGTCTCCTTCCAGAAGGAGACAGATGTAAAACAACCTCTGTAATTCCAGCCAAGCCCTTGCTCTTCTGCAGGCACAGCAACAGGGATTCAGATCCTCACTGCATCCTCCAGAAAGGAGGCCTTTGACCTTCTGGCAGATGGCATCACCCTCACAACCAATTCTGCCCTTGCTGAGGCTGGACCACAAAGGCAGGGTGTAGAGGGGAACCTTCAGTCCCAGATCCCTTTTCTTGGTGTCAGCTCAATTAGACCCAGCAAATGAAATACAGAGGACACAAGGAGATGCTGTACTACAGAGATACACATGTGGAAATCCAGCTTGTGATCCAGCAAAGCCTGAATTATGCATTGCTGACATGACCCCTGGATCACACAACATTGATGCTCAAGCATTTATAAAGAATTGAGATAACAGAGGCTTTTCTCCACCCTCTTATAGCAAAGTTCCTCATTCTCTAGGTTCTGTTTTCATCCTACATTCTCATCAACCTACCCCAATCCCTTCAAATCTTTACCTGTGTTTCTCCAGGTCCTTCTCCAGCTAATTGCCTATAAAGACTCAAATAATGAACTGCAACTTGAAGCTCTTCACAGGCATTAGGGGAGTATTAAATGGGAAATTCTAAAACTAAATTATAGAGTTTCCCACTGCAGATGTTTTTTAAAAACATCTATCTGCTTTTAATTAAAAACAAAAACAGAAAAGCCCCACAGTTGACTACGAGCTCCTTCCTACCTACCACATACACAGGCTCTGCCCAAATCCTCACCGGGCTTAAGAGCAACAGAACAGGAACTGGTGCCTTCACACCAACGGGCTCCAGCAGAGGATCTGGCCCTGCTGGTGCCGGCACAAGCTTGAAAAATCTCTGCAGAAGATCCCCCTTCTCTCCCCTTCCAGGCAGCTCAGGTTCCTGTCGAGCATCTCACACCTCTCTGCTGGGAACATGCGATTTATTTGGCAGCTGGGCTTTCCCTCCCAGGGAGCTTCCTAATAGATCTGTGAAAGCAAAGGTTACATGGAGGCAGCTCCAAGAATGAAGTCATTGGCTTTGCTCTGAGACCAAGGTATTTAGCCAAACCTGATGGTTTCAATAAAACAAAGCTCATGAGCTTGCCGTTTGCCCAAACAGGATGAGCTTTCCCGCTGCAGCACCAGGCAAGGATTTGGATGGAAGACAGCAGCCCCTGCACAGCCTGACAGGGTGACAATGAACTGCCTTGTAGTGACAAGCGAGCCACGTTCCCTAAGCTGTCTGCAATTGTGTGTCAGGTCTTGATTACTCTGGGGATTTAAGGTGCCAAAGCAGCACTAAACTTTCCTGCAGGCAGCTCAGGCCCTCTCTTGCCCAAACCCTGGTACTCAGCATCACCAGCAGCAGCCCTGCTCACCTGCACTGGAGGCTAGCACAAGGGTGGCACAACAAAGTGGTTCATGGAGTTACCCCTCTCTCTGCATCCATCTCGCTAGCACTCAGCTGCAGCACTCATGCTTTGAATATGTGGTCTTACAGAAAAAACACCCCAAAAACCTCAATATCAGGCAAGCTTACTGATTGCCTGTCACTTATAGTGGTTCACAGACAGAGGCTGATAAGAAATGAGTATAATCACACAAGAGAAGAGTTATGCTAAAGAAAAAAGGCATAAATAATACACTCACTTAATACACACGTGTAGGTGAGAACAGCAGTGTGCATAATGCAATACAATATGTTGTCTTTTTGACCTTCTCACCAACTCACTGCCTGCTAATCCATCTCCCAAGACTTAGTCCCAAAATTCCAATCCTTCAAACCACCTCCAGCAGAACCTATTGGGGGATAGGGCAAAAAAATTCCAACACAGAACATCCCTCTGTCTCAGGAATAGATACACCCATAGGCAGATCTACACTGGCTTGAGGGTTGTCACAGGCAATTTTCAAACCAGGTCTTTTTTCATCTTCATTGAGCATTCGCTTTTAATTTTGGAAGGTTCTGAGCAAATGCACTCTACATTCTTTGTATTTGTATATAATCAGACACTGTTTGAGTAACTTAGGCCAGATTCACAGCCCAGTGAAGTTCATGTGACTATTTCCAGCAACTTCAAGCGGAAATCAGGATCACAGACCTGATTAAACAGTCAAAACCCCAATCTCATACACACTTTTGTGAGTGAAAGCGGCTGCCTGTGACTCACGAGCATGGGGAAAACCCCCGGGCATTTGGGAAAAGTCTGCAATTCCCAAAAGCTGCGTGCAAGACAGCACGAATCAGTGTTCACCCCAAATCTTACAGCCTGTTACCCATTGCTTCCTGCTTGAAAGGAACACAGAACTAAGAGTGATACTGTAGGACTCCAGTGACCAGTCAGACTGTGTGAAACTGAACTGCAAACACCACTCACAGAGGAGTTGTCACACCCCACCCAGCCATAGCAGCTTCCCAGCCAGCACCTGAAGAATAATCACAACTCAAACCCCTGAGTCAGAAGCAGCTCCTGAACAATCCAGAGGCAGAAACTGCACAGAAGCTAATTCCACCAGCTGCACCAATACCCAGACCTCTAAAGGTCTGCAATTTGCCACCGCATTTATGAAGCTCAGAGCCACCCCATGCCAGGGCACAAGGATGCCCTTCACACCTTCTGATTTCTCCCACAAGGTTTCCACAGAAGTAACAAACGCCCCAGTCTTCGCCAGTTTGGAAGGTGGGAAAACCTTTAACATGATGTAAGCATACAGAGGAAGGGGGCATGCGTATCTACAGTATATAGGATTGGCTCCTAGCCAGTCAAAAAGAAGAAGAAAATCAGTGTTTATATGAGCCATAACTTAACTTCAACCTGAGAGCTGCAGAACAAAGCATCCTTTCAAAGGGAAGACTCCAAGCCTGAAAAATGCCAGATCAGAATTTCTCCACCAGAGAAACCTAAATTTCAATCATATTCAGCATGACCGGTCCTTTAGATAACCCCGTAACACAGACTGTAGGTCTGCATTGTTTGATCCTCCAAGAAGCAATCCAAACTAACTCAACTGTGCTTCAGCACTCAGCTATGAAGCCTGAAGTATACTCTAGCTTTTGACAATGATCTTTAGAAGACACATGAATATTTTTCCTACAACTCTCTCATTCCTGAGAGTACTTAACTGTGCTCTAAGAGACACTATAAGGAACACTCAGTTAATAACAAACCTAAAAACCTGCACTGTATTATGCCTGCAAAGCATACCTCAGTTTCCCTGGCTGCAACAGCAATGCTGCAACACAGACACCAAATACCTGCAATAATTACTGTGCCTGGAGTGATTTTTTTCACCCATTAGACTCAAAGACAGGCCATAGCCATCACATCCAATTCATTCATCAAGAAACAATCCAGTATTTCATATACAAACACAGGTTTCTAGAAGCTCCTCATAACCCAAGCAGGTCACTGCTCCCCTGCAAGGACACACCACATCTACAGGGGACACCTCCTAAGGTAATCAACAATTTGAAGCCCTTTACGAAATGCCCTGTAGAAACACAAGCTGAAGAGAAGCCTGGGTTCCCTGGGTGCGCTACAGCAGCAAGAAACAAGTTTTGGGAAGCAAAATGAGACAGAAATCTACCCAGACATTACCTTGGAGTGTGACTGCCGTTGCAAAAGAGAATACCCATCATTCTGTAGGTTCTCCACCATAGACCTCCAGACATTCGTGTGATTCTATTCCCAGCTCTGGTAGCTCTGAGCTCCTTATGAAATCAGGCCAGACACCTGCAGCCCCTATTTAAGTGGCCTGCCCCACATCCAGCTGTGCTGCATGAGGGCATGATTACAACACAGGTGGCTCCAGGCATTGCTAGTGCTGCTCCATGGGAATCTTTGCTTGACACTCACCAGTAAACCAGAGAGAGGTAAAAAAGGGGGAATGAGAGGCTGGAAGTTTAAGTTACATTGAGTTGCCCAAGTGTCAGACAAGTTTAGGGACAAGGTGGATTAGCCCCTGCCCAGCCCCACAGCAATTCCCGCTGGGCTTCACAGCGCAGCTGGCTGCAGTGACTTGCCTTGGGTTACACAGGCAGTCATGAACCTTTAATAAATGCATTAATAAGGATTTAGTCTCCATTAAATCAAACCTAGCTATTTCAAAGAGGAATAAGGGCCTGGTTTCCTCCGCAAATCAAACTAATTGGTTTAAATCTCACACCCTCAGTCTAGCAGGTGCAGCAGCATTTAGAAAATGCCAGTTTCCATCAAAAAGGCGAGATCTTTTCTTTCAGACCTGGTTGGTAGGGCTGGGGGAAGCAGGCGCGTGTTTGGGGACAAAAGCTTTTCTGTTGCGCCCCAAATCTGAACCAGAAGCAGTTTCTATATTCTATGCTCCTGGGACTTGCTGGCAACACTAACAAGGGCTGCACAGAAATTATGGGGGTAATAAATATTTCGCATGCCACATGCCTCTAGCAAGCGCGCAGAGTTTCATTTGGAGTGAAATGTTTCTTTGGACAAATGGAATTATCGGTACAATACACGTGAATTCCTTGCTTTTTAAAATATTCTCCCCGAACTTCTGGAAAAGAATAGAAAACTTTTCTGTCATTTCAGTACTTTTGTTTATCCCGAGCACTTGAATCTGTTCTCTCATAAAACCTAATGATCACGTTTGCTTGGCTTAATTTAACAATGAAGACTTTCAGCTTTGTGCTGGAGACACGAAACCTTGAGGAGCGCTTGCCCACCATGGTCTGAGTGAGTTCTAAACAAAACCTGAAGCAGTAAACTCAGTTTTGATCCTTTTGACCCCTGCTCTTGATCTCTTCCTACCTCAGGGTTTTGTGGCAGGAGCTTTTTAGCTCCTGAGAGGTGCAAATACTCCTCTTAGGCGACATTTCAGTACCATCAGTTACCATATTTGCTTTGAAATAGCTGCAATGAGTGACTGTTCATCTCCCAAGCCCCATGCTCCCTGGTGCTCACAGAGACCTCTTTGAAGTGTTGCTTTCGCCACATTATGCTTCCTTTTCTTAAAACTGTGTAAAGCCCCCAGGAATAGAGCAAAGATCCATTATTTATCTATGAGGGAAACCAAGGTTTCATAGAACATACTGTATGAGGCTGAAAAAATCCCCATCTTCTGAGTTTTCCTGGTCTGTAAAATGATCTGTAAATTTCAGACTCAATATCTAAATAGGGTTTGGGTGAATTGAACCCCTTCCGTTCAGTGGGTTTTTTTGGCCATGGTAAGAGCCTGCGTGAGAGCTTGTCCACACCATCCCATTAGTGACAGCTGGGGTTAGGTTTGGTTCTTAATTACATGGCACTAATCAGCCTTTGGAGGGTGTTCTGTTTCTAATAAGGCACACCAGAGAGCTCATGCACTTGCCTGAGAGTGGCCTGTTACAGGCAGTGGGGATGGTGGTGCAGGGAGGTGCTGAGATCTCAGAGACAGCAGGGCTCAGGGGAGGGTGGAACATCAGCATCTGGGGCAGGATGAGGGGCTCATGTTGGGGCTGGGGGACCAAACCTTTCTGCCCCCCTGTATACATCAGCATCCTGATGGACAAAAGAAGGCTTTGGGGAGACCTTAGAGCAGCTCCAGTGCATAAAGGGGCTACAACAAAGCTGGACAGGGGCTTTGGACAAGGGCCCTTAGGGACAGGACAAGGGGAACGGCTTTAACCTACCAGAGGGGAGACTGAAATGAGCTCTTAGGCACAAGCTCTTCCCTGTGAGGGTGCTGATGCGCTGGCACAGGGTGCCCAGAGAAGCTGTGGCTGCCCCATCCTTGACAGCTCTCAAGGCCAGACTGGATGGGGCTTGGAGCAGCCTGCTCTAGTGGAAGGTGTCCCTGCCTGTGACAGCAACTGGAAATGGATGACCTTTAAGGTCCCTTCCAACTCAAACCTACCTGCGATTCTATGATCCTGAGAACAAGCTTTTCTCCCCATGCACATCACTTGATCAAAGAAAAACATTTGTGGCCATATTATGAATGACTAGTTGAAACCAGAGTTTCTGAAATGTTTGATCTGTAACCTACCCAGTGTAACCTCCAGTTGCCTCCTTGATTTTCTCTAGTGCCTCACTTAAACCTGCAGGATGGGTGTAAAAAAGAGCTACACGTTTTCACAGCACTGGCTGCTGCTCTACTGATTCTAGCAGAGCTCTGCTTGTTTGCATCACCCGAGAAGCTGACCTCGGGTAGCAGGCAACAGCCTGCATTTACCAGGTGAGTGCATCTCATTTTGGCAAGCAACCACCACATGTCAGTTAACAGCCTTTTCTATGCATAGCCTGGTGCTGACTGCAATCATCAGAGGAGATAATGTCATACATTAGGGTCTGAACCTCACTGTGACACCTTTATGCAGTTGAAAAGCCTGTTCTATATATACACCCAGATAAAAATGTATATTGTAAAGCAATGAGGGGGGGCTAATCTCATTACAACCTCTTCAAAATGCAGTGTGAGAGCAATAAAAAAGAGAGACCATAATTCTGTGGATGCTGATTTCTATGCAGTGAAAGGGCACTATCAGAGGAGCACACTATGGGCAGGACATCAGCTGAACTGCTCTCACATCCTCCCTGTTTGGCTCTGCGATTTCCCTCTCTAAGACACTGATTCCAGAGGACGCCGTGGGACAGATATAGGGTCTGTATCTGGAACAGGGTGGCAAAATGTTTGTGATGGAGTAGGTGTGCACACTAACACATTCATTTGTCATTATGAAGTGCAGCAGAGCAGATCAAACCATTAGCTATTTAAGAATTAGTTAATGCTAGGATGCAATGATTTGGGCATTTGTAATGCTGCTTTAAATTGGATCAATATTTTCCAGTTCAGTTTACTGTAGGCTTTCAACCCTGCTATTGCACTGGAGCTCCACGCTCTGAGCAGTGGGTATGCAGCAAACATTGGAAGGATTTCTGCTGGGATATGACCAGTTGTGCTTCAGGAAGTGCGTCAGCTCCTGCAGACTCGCTAGGCACCATCTCTTTTGTTCAAGAGAGCTTAATTGTCATCCAGGACATCTGGGACAACCTCTCAGGGGCTTGTGTTGACAGAACATTAACCGACACACAAAAGCTCTGGGATCTCATGACATGATCCATCACTGAGTAAAGACAAGTTACCTGTATCACATAGGATGAATTCATCGAGGAGCCAAATCATTAGCATAGAAAGGTCATCTACTTGTCTGTCATTATCATGTGAGGCAGATAGTCTATAATGTGTGCAGGAGCTCCCCATGGAGCAGCAATCAGCCCCTCACTACACTATTTCATTGTCCTTTTTAAAGCTGGTGAAGAGCTTTCTCATTGAAATCTGCAGCTCTAAACACCTGAAAGGAAATGTATAAATCTTGGCTTCTTCTGTCTTCTGTATAGGAGCATGAATACCCTGGGATCAAACATGTTCCTTGCATGAGTATTACCAATCTCAACTAGACACAGTCAAACCCAAGGGTTTGAAATGTACGCTACATTGCTTGTGGTGGAGTAAGATTTCCATTTTAAACAGATGCTTCCAACTGAAACAAAAACTCATTGTATTTTCTCCCTGGTTATACCAAGAGCCATGACATGTAGTTTAACCATGTAGATGTCTACCAACAAATGCCAGTACTCTGATTCCTCTGACTGTATCTCCCAGAAGGTCAGGTAACCTTGCCAAGCAAGCATGAGCTGGACAATTCTTTTCACCTCATCAGCCCACTGCTGAGTCTGCAAATAACATCAAGGAAATACCCCAAAAGGAACATATTTTTGAACTGGACAAAAAAATCAATCATTTTGCTCCGTTAATGGTGAGCATATGGTTTATGTCATTCCATTGTGAGCTTGGATATAATCCCATTTGGCACTTGAAAAATAACCAGCCCAGCTATGAATAGTATTTTATTGCGACTTGGGCTTTTCAGGTTCTCCACTCTTCCATAGTGCCTGTTTTCCAGTGCTGCTTGAAACACGAGCTGCTGTCACCTTCTTCGCCATGTTTTCTCTCTAGGGTGGCCCCCGATTTGTGGTCCAGAACACCTCTGTCCATTGAGTCACTCTACATCGAGTCTGTAGCTGCCTCTCTGCAGCTGAGAGCAGAAAATCAGTGGTAAATTGTATGTGGACAAGTAAGTCTTGAGTATGTCCTTGAAACGCTGTCTTGGGCAGCACTGCTTCTCCCTGCACACCACTTCACTGCACATGGGCTTCTTGGGCTTTCATACATCACTCACCAGAACGATGGAGCGATCACATCACAATAAAGTTGCATATTTCAGATGGTCTGAGGGTCAGGTTGAAAACTTGACCCTAAACATCAACGATGCATGTCTATAGCGGTAGTATTTCACAGACCTTGGAGGCTTTATAGTGCATCCTCTCAGAGGCAAACCGTCCTGTCTTTGTGTTAACCTTGCCAGCAAACAGATCTATAGCACCTCACAGTATTTCATTTCAGAGGTTCCCATTCACAAAAGAGGCACTGAAAATCCATAACAATTGAAATATAGCAGGATTTGAACCAAGGTCACGCTAGTTTGAGAGATGACCTGCCATGTTCAACATTAACCTCACCCAATGTACGTGCTGCTCGGTTTACAAGTGATGCCATGAGCCCCTGATCTTCAGAGTAACGCAAAGAAAAATGCTTGCAAGAAAGGGCGGAATGGTGCATACAAAGAGCTGAAGGAAGCTGTATGATCATTTCATGTAGCCTTATGCATAAAAGAGGCCAGCAAACATCACTCTGAAACTCCTCTGGTGAGATCACACGTATTTCTATGAACTCAGTTTACCTCTGAGAAGAATCAGGACAAAATCCAGGAGAAAAAACATTCTATTGACCTCAATAAGGCCAAATTTCCAAGGTGCTTTGGGTTAGAACAAAGAAAAATCTATGTTATTCTGTGTTCCAAGCGTGACTGCATCCCTGCTGCCTGCCCAGTTGGTTGTGTAAGCTCCATTAATATGCTATTGGTGTTTTATGCACAGAAAAGATGACCTATTGCTTTACCTGTTAATAGATCTTTTACCCAGGAATGTTTCTATAACCCAGCTGAAAAGTTATCCAGGTTTCTCTGTTCAGACTTGCACCAGTTGACCTGGGAGTGCTATTTTTGAAAGGGGTTTGCAAACCTATTGCAGAACAGCTCCATGTTGTACTTCTACCAGTTCTGTCCTAATTGACATCAACTCAAATACGTACTCTGATGCAAGGGGAGGTTACACACCAGGCTGGCACTGTGCAGGGAAACTGGCTCCAGTTTTGCTGTGGTCAAGTTCCTGGTTAAAAGACAGAGGGGTCTGTAAGATGCACAAAGGCAGCAGGGAGGGATGCGGGAGGGACTGTGAGGCATTGGCTGGAGATACCCATGTTTAAGGGGAGCGAGGTGACTGGGCTCCAAGGTGTATTAGATGGCTTCAAAGGACAAAGCTAATGCTGCTTGCAAGTATTTTAGAGTGCAAGCTCATCAAAATGGAAATTTTCTGCAGGAATGTGTCCACTTTGACAAGAGGAAGTCTGAAATTAAAACCCTGGTGGCAGCAAACCCTTCCAGCCTGACATCACTGCACCAGAGCACTCGGAATGAGAGTCCACTACCTGTTGGCATCACAACCAGAGCATGTTATTTTTACCACTGAAGGCAATGTGCAGCCATTCAGTCTCCTTAAACCAGAAGCTCTGATAGACCTCATCCCCTTTCTGATACACTCTGGCAGAAAAATTTGGACGTATTCTACCTAGAGCCTAAGTCTGTGTTAATATTTTTGATTTCAAATATTTGGATGCAATTCCTAATTCCAGTGCTGTCTGGTCAATCCAGTGCCCTGAAAACCACACTGACCATCCAGACGGATGCTGCTGGTGCTGGGCCTTAGCTTGAAACCACGGTCAATCCAAGTGCTTGCAGGGTACCAGTGTGTGGGCAGGGGCTAATGCTGATGGCCCTGTGACACCACCAGCAGCCATATAGTACCTGCATCACCTCGAGGACCATGTCTTGAGCAGGGCTCACAAACACTAGCAAATGCACCAGTGTGCTGGCTTGCATCTTTCCCATTCCTTCTATATTAACAAAAGGCTGCGGGGGAAAGAATCCCAAGTAATGGATTTTTTTCTGCTTCATTTTTCTCCCACCTTCCCTGCCCCCTGTAATCTGATTTTTTACACCTCATTTGTGTGTTTTTATTCAGCTCGGCTTTGTGTTTTCTTCTTTTTTTATCTAACCTTTGGATCAGCTCTCTCCCCATGTCTAGCACCTGTGATTATATCCTTCAGCTTCACAATGCAGACTTGCAGAGCAGCATTTAATAACAGGGAGGATTTGACTGACTGGAGCTTTGATAATGGTGGTGGGAAAGGCACAATCAACACTGCCTTTTCAACAGTATACTTTGCACAGAAAGCATTCGACAGTGTCACAATCTGATAAAAAAAATTCCCAGATTCCACCCATAATTATACCTTCTCCCCTTTACCTATCCACCTTCTTTTCAAAACGAAGCTATTGCGGGTGACACCAGTCTCCAGGGAGGTGGGGGTGGCAGGACACAAACCTGCAGAGAAACAGAAAAGAAGTTCAATTCTCCATGATGCTGCCTTGGCCTCTCCGCCTGTCCACACTCCCGCGTGTCTTTGCTCCTTGTGCTCAGCCATGGGCAGGCTGCTCTACCTGTGATGGGTGAAGGCTGAGGGTGGAAAAACATCACCTGAGCAGTGGCACTGCTGTAAGCCATTGGGAAAGGAAAGCCTGGAGGGTTTCCATGAAACTAGAAACTCAGGAGCACTTAAGAGTTGAATGGTGGTCAATCAGCAGCTCCACTCAGTCCTGGCTGGGAGGAGGAAAAGGGATTGTGGGTTTCCAGCTCTTGCTAAAAATAAAGTGTTTGTGCGAAACCTGCTGCCTTCAGGACTCTGAAAATGCACCCCAACCCTTTCCAAAATGTAAATGGCCATGAGAGGTGAAGGCCATGGCACTAAAGCAGCACACGGTGCTGCCCAGCTCTGGCTGGACTTTAGGTTAATCCTTATCTCCACACAGGTTTAAATGCTCCAAATTAGTTTATAAACATGGGATGGCCTGTCCAAAACTCTCCAGAGGTGTCCGTGCCCACTCCGGCAGCAAGACATCAAAGCATATTCAATGCCCCCAACACCACCAAGACCTCAGGACATCCAACTGCTTTTGGAAACACATGTAGCTAAAAGGAGGGGACAGGGGGGTGACCCCAACCCTCACTCCTCCAGTACGGTGCAACAGCAGAAGCTGAGACACCCCCCCCACACACACACCTCGGTCTTCTGATTGAAGTTTGGGGTGCTGGTGTGGACAATGAGGGATCAAGGTGCTCTCAGCCCTGCTGCAGGCAGTGGCAGGCTCTCAAGATAATGGCTCTGCTTTTTTGTTGCTCAGTCTCCACGCGTTGACTCACTGAATTTCCAGTAAGCTGGGATGTTGCATCCATCAACGCTGGCAAAGGACCAGCATCGCGAAATGGTTTCTGAGAGGCATTCTTGGGAAGAGATTCAAGTAACAGCTGTCCTGGCCTGTGAGGACAGGGCATACCCGACCTTAAATAGCTGGGGAGCAAGGAGCTCAGCAAACATCCAGGCAGGTTTTTAGTGAGGGGGTTACTGGCATTAACTTCTGGCTAAATATAGTAATGTGGGGGAAAAAAAAGCTGGTGGTGTGACTGTTCAGGGCTGCCTTTAGGGGGCTTGCCTCTGGGGTGTGATCGATAGGGTCTAACAAACCTGGACAGATTGATGGTGGTGGCTATTGATAAGGGAGCTGCAGTAGGCTCAGGGATGGGGCTATTCCCCAGGTGCCCAGGCAGAGCTGGTGCAGGAGAAACACCAAACCCAGTACACGTACTCCAGGATGGAGCACCAGCTCCACTGCACTCAGGGTCAGGGAGACAGCAAATACTAACATGGCCTTACAAGGGGATGGTATAAAATAGGGATTTCATAAAAGCAGATGCAGCTCCAATGGCCAACACGCTCCTGTAGCTGGTTAATTGTATCCCACCAGCACAGCACAACCAAACCAAAGCCAGGGTTTGGCACCACGTCGTCCCCATACGATGCAGGCTCGTGCACGTTAGAGCGCCCTGCTCCTGCTTTCCTTGGTTTAGGGATGATGTTACAGCCCTATGGCAAATAACAGGGTCTGTGGCTGTGCTACGGGAACTACTGAGTTAGAACAATACACTTCTTGTTTGTTCTGCTGCTGCATTCCTTTAGGCTGAATTGGGCATTTTTCTTGCTATTCACTTTAAAATACTAATATGTCAAAAAAAAGAGACCCCCAACTATCACTGAAAACAGAATCCATCTGCTCCGCATCTCTACTTCAGATCTTAGGTTTTCAAAGTAACCTTGTGTTTTAAAATCACTTTTTTAGCATTTGCTCTATTATGGCTCGGGCCATGCAAACTCTTTTGGGTAAAGGATATTCCTCCTCCCCTCCCCCCAGTAAATAACAATTCCAAGTTGGGTAAGGCTGAAATCATAAAATTATTTATGCCAACATCAACACCAGCATCGCTCTTAAGCCCATTCTTCAGCTCAAATGTTTTCCAGGCACATTTTTAGTCGTTCTTCTTTCATATTTACTTCAATTTAACTTGCAAGCAAAGCTGTTCCCTTCCACTCCCCAAACCAAAACACTTAATTTGCCATTGAATGAGGCACTTTTGGTAGGTTTGGAATTATTTTTTTTTTCATTCATCCAAAAAGAAAAAAAGTTCATCCAAGCCATTATGTTTTGTTTAGTCAGTAAATCCAGAAGGAATCTCTCCCACATAGTTTTAATAGGAGCTCTTATTCTAAGGAACAGAGTGAAAAAGGAAATACCTGCTCTTAAATTGTGAATAGTTTAGTATCAGAGTAACGAAACAAATATTAAATCATCTTATTTTCCTCTCTGTATGGGGATGAGCCCACCTTCCAATATGGTTGCTTTAGTGAGAACCCTAAATTAGCATCACAGCCATGAAAAAGGATGGTGGTGTCAAGAAGCCAGCCGGCCACTCATTGTGCAAAGACAAGACTATGAAACAACTCCATGGTGATCACCATCTTTGTTATTCCATTGTGCTATTCGTTTTGGGGGAATCATCTTTTTACACTTTATTACACAGCGCTCTGTCTTTCTCCATTAAAATCAATGGCAGACATAGGAGGCAGCCTGTTTTGTTATGGTCTTCCAGGCAGCTCAGACACTTCTGGGAATCAGGAACAGAAGAATAATGCGTTTCAATAAGCAGCTTATCGACCTAGCAGGAGTTAAGTGAACCTGTGGTGTACTTCTCTAGTTTCTCTCCTCTCACATGATTACTGCACTTTACTCCTGCTTTGCTTTTGTTCTGTGACAATCGATACCTTGCAATGACTTGCCCGAGCCACTGCCCAGCATGAGGGGTGAAGAGAGGGCATGGGACAGCAGGTTTGCTCCCATCGGTCCCACCAGCTCCATCCTCTACAGTCTCAGAGCACTGGCTGCTGCCCAGGTAACCAGCCCACCCACACCTGCTGGGTGACCAAATCTAGGCTCACAGCCCTGCTCTTCAGAGGCACAAGGAAGGAGGAGAGCCTGCGTGAGCTTCAGGTCAGAGATTCCCCTTAAGACACACAGCAGCCATTATTCAGGTTTCCTCCTGACCAAAGAAATCCATGGTGAAAAAAAGAAGTGCAAAAGCAAAGCCAGACACTTTTTTTCCCCAGGGTTAAAATGGAGCAGCCCAGCAAGCAACAGCTTGGGGAGTCACAGTAAAGACAGAATTGGAACTTGACAGACCTTGTATTTTCCATTTGGGGATGAACTGACAGAGGGGAGATTGAGATGAGCTCTTAGGCAGAAGATCTTTCCTGTGAGGGTGCTGAGGCGGTGGCACAGGGTGCCCAGAGAAGCTGTGGCTGCCCCATCCCTGGCAGTGTTCAAGGCCAGGTTGGATGGAGCTTGGAGCAACCTGCTCTAGTGGAAGGTGTCCCTGCCCATGGCAGGGGGCTGGAACTGGATGAGCTTTAAGGTCCCTTCCAACCCAAAGCATTTTATGAGTCTATGATCTTTCAGGCCCTGGTTGGCCAGGATACCCTGTTACTGTTACAAACGGTGCCAAATGACTCCCTCAGGGTGATGGACCCAAGAGCAGATCTTTGCTGCAGCCTGCAGAGCTCTGACCTTGATGCCCTGAAGCAGACAAAGGAAATCTTAATGCCATTTATGCTCCAATTTATGGGAGAGACCTGGTGTTGGCACTGAGACTGAAAGGCTGCAGGACCCAGGAGCTGTGTTTGGTACTTGTGTTGGACAAGGCACAGCCCTCCTCAGAGGCTTCTCTCTTTAATGCAATTATCTGATGTTTTACAAGAGTTAGGAACCATGTATGGCATTCTCAAAGACAGGAAGCATCCATAGATTACCTGTACCCTGTGGATTCCCCGTGTTGTGCAGAATAGCATTAAAAGCATTACTTAAGCTCAAGCTGGGGACTGTTTTTATTGACCAAGATGTGAAACCACATCGTGGGTTTCTCCTGTGCTCAAAAGCTGCTGCTGTGCATGAGGTGTGCAAAACAGCTGCAACAGGGCCCCTGCTGCAGTGCAGGAATGGGACGTGTGGGAAGATTTTAATTACTCACCATGGCAACATACATTAATAGCTATAATCCCCCACCACATATTGGATCGGTCCTTCTCCCACACCCATAGAAATACCTCCAGGAAGGACATTCATGATGTAGATATACTCTTGGGCACCCAATGCCAAGCTGCCAAGCCTCTGAGTGAGTTCTCATGCAAAACAAGCTTGTCCCATCCATGTTATCTGACCAAGGTCAACAGCAGCAGCAGCTCAAGTTTCCTATGTCTCTGGTACCAACATTTCATATCTGTATACTGAGCCTATCTTGGTTTCTATTACATGAAGTTACAGAGGACTGCAGAGCCAGAGGGACTCTGGAAACAACTGGAGCTACAGCAGATGCACTGCAAGATGACCCAAGGCCCTCCTCACCCTTACGGAGATGGACTTTTCCGTATTTTTACTTGGAGCAGTGTCTGCACTCCATCTCCCATCCTGAACTGTCATTCAACATTGGAAAACTCTTATGAGAACACAACAGCAACATGCATGGGGGAGAAGGCCGGTTGTGGAGCTCAGCATCTTCCACAGACCTTATGGAGGTGAAGAACAACCACTTGTTTTGTTATTCACTCCCGCGTACCGAGACCTTTGACTTGCTGCTTCCCCAGCATGGGACCAAACCCCTTCCTCCGCAGGAGCACGGGCACAGGGTGACATTCATTACATCAGAGGCAGATGTCTGATGAACAACCTGGGGAAGATGACGTAGCACTTCACATGCAGCACCCTGCACCTCACTTTGCAGGCTCCTGTGAAAGCACACGGATCACAGCATGGCATGAGCAAGGCTTCAAGCCTTGGGAAGCACTGAGAAAGGGAGCAGCACCCGCCGCCACACTCACCCTGCTCACGCCAAGGAGTGTGTCATGCTCACCCCAGACTCAGAATTTATTCATAGTGACAAATCCACTGACTCCACCAAAGCAAAAGAGCCTTTGGCCAGGTAAGGATGTGGCTCTTCCTGTCTTCACAGAAACACTTCGTGCAAGTCTAGCGCTTTATGTGAAGATTTAAATCAATCTCCCACAGAACAACCCTGCAGCATGGGCTAATAAACTTATTACAGAGAAAACAGAAATGCAGAGACTCAAGTAAACTAACAACATACGTCTAGAGACATGATGTGTGCTACAGATTCAGAGCTTGAGGACTGGCAGATAGCAAACTCATCCAGCCCAGATTCATAACAGGAAATTGATATAATCCCCCTCTGGCAGTTTTAACCAGACCATGAGCTCATCTTGCAGGATCATTTGAAATGTGGATGTTAGAACCACCCCAAGCCCTCCCAGCAATGTCCAGGTGATGACAGCATAAATTATCTCCTTCTAAACAGAAAAGTTCTCTTCAGCACTGCAGGTGGGAGCTGAGTGCTTTTGGAAAGACTGCCTAGACTTTGGGTATTGTCCGTAAGGACCATTCAGAAAGAAGAGGTAGGCAGAAATGATGCTAACATGGAGAGAGGGGTTCCTGCCATGAGAAAAAGGCTTTGCCCAGCAGACATCCTTCAAAGCTTTCCCTTTTCCCATGTAATGCTCCTTTTCCACGATCCTTTAATGTTCAAGGCTTGGAGCAACGTGTTCTAGTGGAAGGTGTCCCTGCCCTTCCAGGGGGATAGCAACTGGATGACCTTCAAGGTCCCTTACAACATAAACCAGTCTATAATATGCAAGACTCAAGTTTCAAAGGCACCAATCTCCTGCTGTTGGCATGCACGTGTGCCCAGCTCAGCCCACCCTCCCCTGCACTGCATGTCCTGGAAAGCTTGGGTCAACTGGAGGTGGCTAAACTCCATATAAACTAAGTAAGAGCAGTCCTGAACTGCTGCCAGGCCATACAGAAGACAGGCATCAGGCTGAGTCGGCTCTTCTGCAGGCAGGAGAGGAGAAAAACAAACAGAAAGAAAGAAAAAAAGAACAGTGTTACATTGTTTGTAACTTATTTTCTTCTTTTTTTTAATTAAAAGTTTAAATAGAGCCCTGAAACTTGATAATGGACACTTCAGCAGAGGGTAGCCACATGGAACCAAACCTTGAAAACCATGAAAGACCTGATAAATGAGAGAGGAGGGCAATAAAACGCCAGTGGAAAGACACGGCAGTATCTGTTAGGAGTGAACTGTCATCCTGCCTTTGACCCTCTTTTATACTGGTGGTTTCTGCTGGCTTCCACACGGAGTTACTGGCAGAACTGGAACAAAACCCCAGGACTTCACTTGTGGGAAGGGGGTGGCACTGCTGAGCACCAACCCCAGCAGACAGAGCAGGTTTGTTGTCGGCCAAGGACTTCTTACCCCCTTCCACAGGCATTTGAGCCAAATTCCAGCAGGTACCGAGCCTGGGATTGTCTACATAAGGATAAGAACCAGGGAGGGAAATCTTCATTAACTTTTTGCCTCAGCAACCATTTGCTGCTTTTAGGCTGGATCACAGCAGACTGGGGTTTGTCATGTTGAGTTTCACCCCACTGTGAATTAGAAGACCCAGGTTATAAACCTCTGGAAGCTCATGAGGGAGATGCTCAGTAACTCCAGCTGAGCAAAGGGGCTGCTCTGACTCCCAAAGCAACTTCTTTACAGCTCAGCACATCGCTGGAGGGGTGGGCAGGGGTGTGTGTGTGAGCACAAACACGATGCAATCTTCATTATGTTGGTCTGACTCACTTTATGAATGTTACAGTTGTACCTGGCAATGGGAATAAACACGCCAGAGAAGAGTTACAGGTATTTTGCCAGAGCTGTAAAGCAAGCCTGAGAAAGAGCCAGCTCCTACTTCTGATCTCAGATACCCAACAGAGCTGCCTCAGGTCCACAGACTACAAAACGTAGTAGCTCTGTGAGATCCCAAGGTAGCAATAAGCTGAGCTCTTCTGTCATTTCAGGGGACGGTAACACACTCAGATGTCATTTAAAGCCAAAGAAACTCAAGCTCTGGCCATGGCAAGCAGCAAGGCACTTGCTTCAGCAGATAGTTTTTTTTCCCCTCTGTTTCTATTTCTCTCGCAGAAGCAGCAGTGCAGCAGCTGAGTAAGTGCAGAAAAAGAGTAAGAGAAGTCTCTCTTTAAGGCAGCTGCCTGGTTCAATGTAGGTTGATTTAATGATAAGACACTGTTTGAAGTTAATTGTAACTGCAGGGAACAAGAAGAAAGACGGTATCTTGCTGTCAGGCGAGACAGGGAGCCAAAAGAGACACTGGGTCAAACTGTGATATGCCTCCAGGGAATACATATCGTGACACAAGTCCTGGAAAGTAAGAGTTAAAGTCGGCCTACATAACCTTAAATACAGGGCAGAGCACAGCACAGCTTGAGGAATTTGCCCATTGAAAACCTCAAAATACAGAAAATGGACATTCTGAACCAGTGATGCTACTGAACAGGCTCAGCACAGTCTGGTCCTGAATCTCTTCCCTGCAGTTCTGTCCCTGCAGAGGGGGAGAGAAAGGTGGTTTGGAGGTTTGGTTATATTTGTATTTTTGACTGTTAATTTTAAAAGCCAAAAGAAATGTCTATGCAATGATACTGCCTCCTGGCTCTTTCTCCATTTGCCAACTCGCTGAGTAACAAGAACTGAAAAGTTTCATGGGTACAGGCAAGAAAGGTTTCTAGCTTCAGAAATACCCCATGTCAAGGAATGAGAGGTGGAGACCCCAAAGAAGATGCCCAAGGTTAAATTTCATTTTTCACTGAAATACAGAACAGAGAAAAACCCAGGCTGCCATTGCTGGCACCCAGCCTCAAAGGGGAGCTGCAGGGAGCCAGAGCACAGCTCAAAAATGGGGTTTCTTCCTTGATTTCCTAATAGCAGTAATGTTTAACAGCCTTTTTCTTTTCCTCATGCCACTATGCCTCCCCTGATCAAGACTGTCTGAAACCAAGGCACTCAGCAGCCCCAGCCAGTGCAGCTCACCACAGGATGCTCTGAATTATAAGAATATTCCAGGTAATAAATCAGTGTTTTCTCTACTGAGAAGTGGAAGGTGTAAGGAGGGGAAAAAGAAAACGAAGAGAAGCTTATCTAAATCTATTTACATGGAATGATTATTCAATTAATTTTTTCATTACACTTGCCAAAAAGAATTGCCCATGTCTTTAATGCTGTGTGTGAGGTTTCATTAATAATTAATAGCACCAGCATTCTCCCGTTTAGCAAGCAGGAGCTCTTGTCTTCGGAAGTCACAGCCCTGCTCAGCTGAAGGCGTGGGGACTCCACAGCCACTGAGGTGTGCATGGGGACAAACTCTCACAGCCTGAGCTACCGTCAATGAGGTTTCACTGGTCTCCCCTTCAGTGGGGTGGTACTTGACACTACAAATGTCATGCAAGGTGAAAAGGCACACGGCTGCAGGAGCAAGCAAGTCCTTGTCCCCATCAGCCCCATCACCCCGCCTGCTGCTGGTCCCTCTGCTCCTCATGCCCAGCTTGGAGACCCCAATCATGTCCTCCCCCCAGCTTCTTTGCCCCCTGACCCCCCTTTGCTCTCTTCTGCCAAACCTGCCCATTCCCATAGCCCTGCTCAGTCCCGGGGCCACCAGCTCCACCACCCAGCTCCCTGCACCTAATGCTCAGGATCCTGACCCAATTGCAGCAAGTGGGGGAAGACTCTCCTTATATCTCTGTTTGGAAGAAATGAGCCATTGTAAGCTAAACTGTAACCTCATGTCACAACTGCCCTAGGTTTTAGTAGGACACACCAGAAGAGACTGGTTTGGGTGTGGTGGAGACACCTTCCCAACCTCTAAGCAACAGCACCATGGGCTTACCAGACTACAACCTGCTCTTACAGCACTATCAAAGTGCTGTTAGCAAACACAACCAAGAGTTGTGGTGAAACACAGTGCAAACCCTCCCCAGCCTCAAGATAGGCACAACCCCCCGATGCTGCATAGACAGAAGGACCACCCTCTGCTGGAGGAGCAGAGGGGCTCAGAGATGCTCACACAGCATCTGGCTCCAGGACTGCTCTACAATGTTTATGTGACCTTAAATCTGCACCTCACCTGTGGGACGACCAAGTTAGCTCAGGCCATGGAGTGACAAAGCAGGGCAAGCAGTGCAAACAGCAGCTATAAATCAGTATTTCCTTCCCAAACATAACACTTGTAAGAGCACCCTGGGTTCTTATAAATATTTAAGTCAAATTTCATCTGTTTATGTCTTACATCTGTCTTTATCAGCCTGTAATAATTTCTCTGCTCACATCCCATGCTGCTGCCTGCTAATCTAAGCTGGCTCTCTCAGTGCAAGTGTGTTTACTCACCTTGGTTTGGACAACCACCATCTGAATTCTTCTGTCTGGAGATCCTCTCCAAAGGGGCCTCTGTCTGAGTGGCTTTTCATGCAGCAGGTAACAAGGAGAAAGAAAAGGCCTCTTGAGATTTAATGATAACTCAACCAAATCAATTAAAATGTACACTCTTGGAACAAGGATCATAATGTGGGCTGCACCTTTTATTGCTTCTCCTTTTCTTTTTGTGCCACACGAGCCATGTGTTGTAATGATCTGGTTTCTTCTCAGAGGTGTGAGCTGCTCTGTTCGACACGGGGGAAAGGTGGAAGGGCAAAGCTTATCCACAAGGAGTCGGATGTGGATTATAGCCAGAGACCGCCAATTTCCCACCTTTCTAGTATTTTTTAGTAGAAAGGAAAACAAAGGGGAATTTGTATTTGAGAGCCTTTTGAAGAAAAATAAATCCCTGCTTCCCAAGCAGCCATAGGGCTGGTGAAAACCACAAGAACTTGGCAATTCCCAATATCCTGTTTCACAGAGGGGAGATGAAGGGCAGATATCGTGCAGAAGGGGAGCACCCACTGAACCAATGTTTCATGGAGTCTCATCCCTCCCTCTCCTCTTAGTGGCCCTGTAATAAAAATCCTCTGGGATGGTTGAAAAAGGTGTCAGCATCCCCTTCAGATCAACAGAGCTACATTGCTGCTGAGGCTCAGTAGCAGAAAAAGAAGCCTCATTCACTGCTATTCCCCTCCTGCTAAGACTCTTCCCTATTGCCTGTGATCTCTGGGAGCCCTGGGAGGAAGAAGGGAGCAATAAAGCCTGAGCTTTATTTCCCTGTGAGCCTGGAAATCCACCAGAGCTCAACTTCCAGCAGCTCTTCAGGAGTATTGCTCACACCAGAGCACCCCACGAGGCCTGGACATCACCCATCACAGCCAGGCCACAGACCATCAGAAAGGTCACAGATGACAGCAAGCTCAGCCTGAGGAACTCCAGCTCTCTGCTCCCAGTGGCTCATGCTCACCTTGGAGCATGAATCACAGCAGACACCTCCAATTTCTTCTCCAGACACACCTGTCTGTATCAGTGCTATTTGCCTCACCACATTATCATGAGCGCTCTTGAATATCTCCATGAGCTGCTGCAGGCCAGGAGCCCATGGATAGCCAGGACTTACAGTCCCTTCTCCATGCTGAGGAGCAGCAACACATCCTCACCAGCACTGTGAAGCTGGTGGAGAACAGCACTGGCTCCAACATGTCCCATGAGCTGCTGAGCACAGGTATGGACACACTGTGCTGGCAGTAAGGGCTGGAGCTCTGTCCTAAGCTGTGACCACAGAATTGGTGCCAACACAACTCAGCATCACAAGTTGTCCTGGCACTTCCAGCACTCTCTGGAGCTGGAATTTAGGGAATCTGGGCTTGGCTCCCAGGTCAGCTACACATTTCTTTTGTCCCCGTGGGCAAGGCAACTGAATCTTGCTGCGCTTTAGTTTGCCTTCTACAAGCTGGAGTAAGGTTACAGCCTCTTTTCTCACTACTATTTTGACTTGTCTACTTACATTACAATCTTCTGGGAGAGGAGGCTGCATGTGCGTATCTACCAAATCTAATATAAGTGATCTAATCCTGGTAGATTTCTCCAGGCATTACTGTCATACAAATTCTGAGGGCTGTGTCTATATAGACAGCTTAACCCACTCTCAGGCATCAGCAAGTGCATTATCTCAGCACTGTGCTCATGCACCAAGGTCTTAAGCTTGCTTTGAATTTGCATTTTGGAACCTAAGCTCCCATTCTCTGGGATTACTGAGCCTGGAGATCTGATCCTGGCAGCCCACCCCACTCCTGTGGGCATAATACATTGCCAACGCTCTGGAGCAAGCCCTTCCCATGCCATTCTGCATCCGTGAGAAAAGCCAGCCCCAGCGTACTAGTTTATACCAACAAATTAGGTCAATCACCATTTCCCACCCATTTTATTCATTCTAGTAATTGAGCCAAAGAGGATTATCTCTCCTGTGCTTTGCCAGTTCTCACTCAGTCTCTGGGACATGATTTTCCTCATTTTCCTACTTAATTAGGAGCAGGATTTAAACACTTAAAGTTATCAACTTCCATGACCTCCCCTCCAAGGATGATACCATCCCACCTGCAGCATCTACCACCCATAGCATCCACGTGTCTGACCCAGGGTGAGCAGGGATGCACGGTCCTGGCAGCCGATGTGCTCCTCTGGTACTTTTAAGTAGTTAACTCCCCCTCCATTTCTCAGCAGAGGTAGCACTGGCTGTCAGGACACACCGTGGCTCTGCTCAGGGCTCTGTGGTCCATCCTGTCAGGTCTAACCTGGAGCGTCTCGCCCAGGGTAAACCTCACAAGGCCCTAGAAGGCAAGAACCGCTGGTACCATGTGTCTGTTCGAGGCTGAACACTTGGCTGGCAGGACAGATGGGTGCTCAAGGACTTCATAACAGCATCACTGTTCAGAGCAGAAAAACATCATGATACACAGCTGGGGAGAAGCAAGAAGTTGCTCTCACCTCCACGTCCATTACAAAGCCTGGTTGTCCATCCCCTTCTCTCTACCCTGCTCTGTCCTTTGGGATGGAACAGCCTATTCTCTGCTTTTAATCCAGAGGAAAAAGCAAGCAAGCAAAGGAGAAGCAGCAGCCTGTGCAGTAACCAGGTCCTTCACTGCCTCCTGCACGGCTTCAGTGTGATGCCATGTTTGTTCAAAGGTAAAGCAGAAGCACTGGGGATTATGGACACGGCTTTGATTTTATTTTAAAGGCTTTAATATTTGGAGCTGTATTGATTTATCTGAGCATGCCAGCGTGCCGCCGGTAACTAAGCAACACCGATCCTCTCTGTATTCTGGGAGGCTCCCGGGATTTTGCCTATGAACAATATTACTTTGTGTATATGAAACTAAATGGACCATAGGCACCATTTGCAAGGGGAGTGTATTTGAGTTTAATCTTTTGATTTCTTCTTGCTGGGGGATGGCCAGTATTCCCTAGGCACAACCCTGTACCCAGAGCCCAGCTGCAGTGACAGGACACAGACACACATCCCTCCAGGAGATGCCAACGAGACCAACTCAACCCAAAGTCATGCAGATGTACCAAGAAACGGGAAGCAAAGCAGCTACTGTGCCCTCCGTATTGGCTTATGTGATAAAAATCCAACCCCCAAACCAACAAACCCTAAAGCAGGGTCAACTTCTGTGGGAATCAGAGTGACACAGAGGAAAGTTCTGCAGGCAGAAAGAACAGAATATAATGTTTCAATTGAAGGGGACCTTTAGTGATCATCTCATCCAACTGCCCTGACCGCAAGTTAAAAGCATGCTTGTTGAGGGCATTGTCCAAATGTCTTTTAAACACTGTCAGGCTTGGGCCATCAACCATCTCTTGAGGAAGCCTCTTCTAGGGTTTGACCCTCCTCTTGGTAAAGAAATGCTTCTAACGTCCAATTTAAACCTCCCCTGGTGCAGCTTTGAATCATTGCCATGTACCCTATCACAAGATCCCAGGGAGAAGAAGCTCAGCACCTCCCTTCCCACATCCCCTCCTCGGGAAGCTGCAGAGCATTGAGATCACCCCTCAGTGTCCTTTCCTCCAAACTACAGCCAACTGGCTGAGCTGAACAACCCCCTGCAGCTCTGTGAGGGTTTCCTACCCCTTAGCCCTCCATCATGCACCACAGGGACCTCTGCCCCTGCCCCACCTGGTGACATCATCCCCTTCCCACCCCAGAGCTGCCAGCAGCCGTGGCTGTTCCTTTAAGAGGATGGTGCCTGTGTGGTCAAAGTCAGCAGGCAAAAGAGGCACTGTCAGCTTCGCACTATATGGTTCAGTGGTTTGGCGTTAAGGATGTTTGTTTTGGAGCCCGCCTGCTGGTCTGACCCATTTAGGATCCTTGCTGCACTACAAACTCGCCTTTCAATTATAAGGGGAGGCAGAAGGGGTCTTTAAAATGAAATCAGAGCCCACCGGGTCTGAGGCTGCCAAGTGAGATCGCAGTAAGTCAGGCTGCCATTGTGCAGCCCTGCTTGGAGCTGGCCTGGGGAGGCACTAATTTCACAAAAGGGAAGGAAGAAAGGAACTGGCTCTGCAGATGGATGGGTTCTCTGGCTTGGGACAATGATCGACTCGACTACCACAGAGCCAGGGCTGCTTTGCAGCACAGGGAAACCACCTTGGTCCTCAAAAGGCTTTTCCTGGAGAAGATCAGGACTTCGGCTGGGAGGGACACTGCAGCCTTTTGACCCTCAATCTGTACCGGGAGAAAGGAAAGCCCAATGCTGCTGGGGAAGAGCACCCCTGGAGCTGGAGGGGACAAGGGACCAGAGATGTGTTCAGGGAGCTAGGACAGGGGATCCCCACCAGCTCCTGTGGGACTCACACCAACCCAATGCAGGTCAGTCCTGCTCATCCCACAGAGGAATGGGAAACCTGCAGCTGACTGGAGCAAGAGCATCTTACCCTACGGCAAGCTTTAGCTGGATGCTCTGGTTGCCCTGATCTTGCTTCAGGCCTCTGCTGCCAGAAGACATCACTCCAAACATCACCAGACCTCTGCTACATCCATCTTTACCAAGAAGGTGACATCAATTGCAGAGCCACTGCACTGCAATTGCTACCCTGCAGCCCTGTGTCACCATAACCATTCTATTACCATTATTAATCAGACACTCCCATGGGGAGAAGGGGACCAGGTGGGCATCCCTGTTCATTCTTTCATAGATAAAAAGATTGTTGCTCTTTATCTTTTTGTGGCCCATTGTGCATCTGCCCAAGACAAGCCACACAGCTGCATCTCCTCCCAGATAGCCTCCTGTATGATGCTTTGCACTGACAAATACTTTCAATTAAGAAGCTCAATTATATGCTTGTCGAATGGACAAATAGTGCCAACAAAGTGTGGAGGGATCCTGTGGTTCTGGCACATACAAATTGGTCATTACTTTAACGTAGCTGAAACAAGAACTGTGTAGATCAGTGGGCTGGGTGTTCCACATGAAATCCAAACTAAGCAAAAAGCACATCAGCTTTGCCAAAGAGCTTCCCTGAGGTTCCCAGGTTTCTCAGCAAGTCCGGACTGAGTTAGAGAAAGTCAAAGTGATGGGAAAACACAGCCTCAGAGTAGGAATGTATAACAGGAGCTTTCTCCAACTTTGAATGCAGGCTCCCTGTCATGGCCTTCTCAGCCCCTAAGCAGCTGAAAACTATGCCTTTCTCTCCATCAGGCAAGAACTAGGCTTCTGCAAACACCCTCAACAGCATTAACTAGGATACAGAACTCATGATGGGAACATCCAGGGCTAACACCTTCACAGAGGTGGTTTTGGTGGGCTCCTGGCAGCACTCCACTACCCCTTCCCACAGGGCTGGTGGCAGTCAGGATGCTTTTCAATTCCCATTGCCATGGGACCAGTGTGTAAGCCCTTTCTTTGCCTTTCATTGCCTCCTAGAAACACCAGCAGGCAGCTGGGGAATGAACTGGTCGCTTCAACCAGGAACACAGAGTCTCAGGGTACCCTGACGCAACATTACCAGTGCAAACAGATAACTCCAAAACTGTCCCATCCGTTGTGCTTCTCTACCATGGTTTAAAGCCCCCAAGACAATCCATGCCAAAACGCAATTAAAAAGTTACAGAGAAAAGATGAAGTACTTTAGGAACAGCATTGTCTCCGTTTCACCAAGCCTCACTGATGCTCAGAGCGCTCCAGAATTAAACAGATGCATAATTTTAAATTCTCAAAAAGCCTCACACCGGAATATTACTTTCATTCCTCATTTCCTACAAAAATATATGTTATTGGCTGCTTACACACTGCCTGGCAGCGTGACAGAGGCAGTGCCCTCATTGAGATGCTGAGATGCAGGGACAGACAAAGCCTGTCTGATGCACTAGGAACTGCAGGCTCCCAACCACAGCACTGGACAGCAGCAGCACAAACTCATCCCTTCCACTGGGTCACTGCAGCTTAGGGGTAAAATCCCATCCCAGTTTCTATTGCAGCTAATTGCCTGGCCTCTTCTGCAGCTGCAGAGACACAGCTAATGGAGGGCAGAACCAGGTTTAGGTGAGGCAGCTGCCTACCTGCTGCTGATACCAAAATGAGCCTCACATAAGCAACACAAGTGATTAACTGATAAGACTTTTCATCAGCATGAGTTGGATTTGCACCAGCCATCTACTAGGAAAAGCCTCCAACTCCCAGTGAGACTCGATATTAAAAGACATCAGGAAGGAGACAAGGCTCAGAGAAGAATGACCCTGGATTAGGGAAAAGAGAGCTCAAACCTATCAAGCATTTCAAAGCAAAACAAAATCTTCGGATGTCGTTTGGCAGCTTTTATCTGCAAATTGAGTTTTATCTGCTGGGGGAGAAAAATAAACCCTACAGAAATGCTTAGCACGGTGGAAAAAAATGTTAAATTAAGCTTATAAAAATGTTTCTCTTTCTGAAATCTTGGCTGGCGACAAATGGCTTGTGCCAAGTTATAAATCAAGCGTTGGGTTTCTTTTAACACTCAGCATCCCCTGATTTATGATGCCATCACAACCTCTCGATTGATTTCTGACTTGGTGATCCATCTTCCTCCATAGGTAGCTGCCCATTATAACGCCTTTTCCTGAGCATGCAGCATGTTCTGCTTCCCAGAAGGGCCTTATAAAGGTGAAGCTTCAGCAGAAACCAAGCTACCAGGCAGAGCATGGACCCAAGAGGCCAAGGTAGCCACAGCAAGGGGAGATGGATGGTGTCTGTATAAAGGAGTAGCACTATTCACTTGGGTAGTGCTACTGAGGGGTCCAGGTTTGTTGGCCTTTGGCAGCAGAGGTATGCTTCTGGAGACCCAGGAAGGACCTTCCTTACTTGTTTTGGATGACTAGAGCCTCCATGGATTTAGTTCCCAACAGCAACCATCCCACATAGGTGGAAACAAACTAAACCTTGCACTGCTAGGTGAATACTCAAGTTCATTGAAACCTCTCACTTTTTCCTCTAGATGCAGCCAACCCCTCAGCAAGGCCTGTTCCATCAGGTCAGTGATGCAAGGACATCAGGGCTTACCTGGAACTCAAGAGGACCAATGCTGTGACAAACTCCTGTGCAATGCAACAGCCATTGCACACATCCCCATCAGGTACCAGCATGTACGAGAACTTGTTCCTTCATCTTTGCTGGGCACCTACTGCCTGAGTATCTCAGCCCCTATAGCACTCCCTAATTCACTTTCGTTAAAACAAACCAGGTTACCAAAGTGCAGCTACTTATATTGAGCTCCTTTTAACCAAATTAGGTGAGGGTGGGTTTGTGTGAGCAGCTGGGAGCACTCACCTCCAAAACCAGCACAGCTGGAGGCACTTAAGGAGACCCAAGCACCTTGGAAATGAGAGACAAGAGGGATGTCAAGGATGACAAGGGGAAAGGTAACAAACATTGACCTCTCAAAGCTCTTTGAGGTTTCTGGGCTGCAGGGGCCATGGGTTAGGCCTGTGTCCCAGGCAATGCATCAGCCTTAGTGGTGAGTGCAGGGATCATGAATAGGGGCTGGAAATCCCTGGAATGCTGCAGTTCACCGCCTGCAGAGCCATGCCTGTACCAGCCAGGTGATGTATCTAAAGCATGGTCTCCTGTATAAACATTTCCTTGTGGAGTCCAGAAGCTGGCTGTCCACTTAGATGGTGCCTTTTTAACTTCCAAGATAAATAGGGCTTTTTTGTGTCACTATAAAGCATTATTTATAGGGGAAAGGGCCTGTGAATGGCGCATGCTGTCAGTTCCGTATGTAAATGATGCCAGCTCCGTTGCTACATCACATCAATTATTTTCATACGCTTTGCTTTGCCTTCATCTATCAAGAGGAAAAGTCACCTTGATGCCTTGTTTTTCTCCTCCCATTTCCTTTGGTGTGTGACTCTACTTTGAGGCTTGGAAGGGAGGAGAACATGGGATTTTCAGAAGCAATTATGTGAGTTGGGAGAACAAGCCCTGATGGCCTTTGGAGTGCCAGCAACAAGCAAGACAAAAGAGCTGCCTCTCGATTCGCAGGAGCTTCAGTGATGTGATGGCCTCAAAAGCCAGCCCTGATCTCGTGGAAAGGGTAGAATGGCAAAGCTCCCATGAGCAGGGTAAACAGGATGAGGCCCTCAGCATCACCCATGCATACTTTTCTCAAACAGCTTTTGCTTATCCCATTCTTGGAAGAGAACTGCTGACTTCCACCCTCAGAGTCTCCTTTCCTGCAAGCTCAATTCTTTCTCTACTTTCATTATTAGTCTTTGGGTTAGACTACTCACTTCCCACCCTCAGTTTGGGTGTCTGTCTTCTATTCCCACTCAGTACCACTGGATCATCCCCAGTTAAACCAACTTTCTTGGACTGGTATAAGCATCTACATATCTGGCCCAGTTACCTGTCCCACAATATAGGAGTTCAACAAAAGACTTGCAAACCTTTTGGAAGCAGAGACATCTCCTGTTACTTCATCCTGTTCTTATGAGCAGGGGATGTTTCCTTGGGTGATCCCTTCCCTCGGTCTGCAGATAGGCAGGCGGCAGCGGCTTAAGCTCAATGTGCTCAATCTCTCTCTTCTGATGCAGAGAGAGGAAAAAAATAAAGCAAAGCCATAAATCACAAAGCTAGCAAATGAAAATAAATACACTTAACAATATTTCCATGCTGCTTTTTATTATTATTATTTATAATGGTATTACAGAATTTTGTAAAATTAAAGTAAATGTCAAGCAGAATGTAATAATTTTCCTTGGGGTTTGGCACATTTACGTGCCTGACAGTTTCACATTTTTCTTTATATCCATGAAGACAGGAGCCTGACAGGGCTATATTTTGTTACCCACTTCGTTCAATTTTGTCATAAATTGGAGCGAACAGAACTGGGAAAATACAGACACCAAATTAATCAAATAAATTACATTTTAAAGCACCTCATACAAACATGTATGAAATAATCATACTGTGCCAGGAAAGCACATGAAGAAAAAGCAGCATTTCCCCCTCCCAAACACATAAGGGCAGAGCCCTCACCCCAGAGCCATCAGTGTTACATACCAAGATGTTGCTCCTTGGCTGCTCTTGTCTCACAGAGTCCTCAAAGCCCTCTCCCAAGCCTTTCTCTTCCTTCACCTGAAGCTGATACACATTCCAGCTATTCACATTCCATGGCAATGAGCTTCACCTTTTTACATGGGGGGGGGGCTTGCCAAGCAGCAGCTAATTTGGGGTGCCAGCGCACATAGCCATGTTGTGACCTTTGACAGGTTGCGTTTAAGCTCACACCTTCATCCTCCCAGTTCTGCTGCTGCTGGTACCACCAGCAAACACACTTCACCCACTGTGCCTAACACCATGCTGTGACTGCCAGGGTCACCCAGCACCCTCCTTTAAAAGCTTGGTGGCTGCTCCTGTTGTTTAAAGGGAGTTTTGTTTGCAGTGGCACAGGAAGCACCATGCATAAAGAACTGCAATTTCCATGAGAATGACAAGGAGAAATGGGAAGCAGTGGTAGGGCTGTCCTCAGGGCCAATCCTTTCTGCCTGAGTAAATTCGATTTGAATGCCTCTTGAAAGACCGGCTCTGCAGCACTTGGGCTATATTGAAAAGGTCACTGGAGGCAATGTCAGACATACTCTCCAGCTGCACTACAAGTGCACTGATAGAGATTCATAACAACATATTACTGCAGCTGGAGATCCAGAGTGACTCTGAGGAATCCTCTCCACTCCTCTGGCAGCAGCAGACTATTTCATTACTCCCTTTTAATGACCAGGTGAAGGTGTTAGTGCCTTCTCTTCCTGACCCCCAAACACTGAATTTGAAGCACATCTTGGAGCTTGTTAGGGTTGGTGAGCATGGTCAGTGGGGGGACTTGCAAATCAGAAGTCCATTTCAGCCATCTGAAAGGGCTATGTTGGTATCTCACCTTCTTCCAACCTGTCTGGGCTTCAGAGGACTGGACAAAAATGAGACCAGAAGCACTGGAAAGCCACAGTGGCTGAATCAAAAGTCCCCTCAGATTGTGTGCAATACCAACAGCATCCAAAACCCACCTCTGGCATGGGCGGTAGTCCTGTTATCTCCTGCTAGAATCAGGCTTAAAACCTGAAAGATAAAATGTTTCCATTATTCTCAAATTTAGTATTTTGCCCTGTACCCTGTGCTATGAAAAATACATTTTTTCCCCTTATTCAGCTAACTGGAGTTGGTCTTGTTCAGCCTAGAAAACAGAAGACTCCAGGGAGATCTTAGAGCAGCTCCAGTGCATAAAGGGGCCGACAAGAAACCTGGAGAGGGGATTTGGACAAGGGCCTGTAGGGACAGAACAAGGGGGAATGGCCTTAACCTACCAGAGGGGAGATTGAGAGGAGCTCTTAGGCAGAAGATCTTCCCTGTGAGGGTGCTGAGATGCTGGCACAGGGTGCCCAGAGAAGCTGTGGCTGCCCCATCCCTGGCAGTGTTCAAGGCCAGGATATATGGGGCTTGGAGCAACCTCTTCTAGTGGAAGGTGTCCCTGCCCATGGCAGGGGTTGGAATTGGATGAGCTTTAAGGTCCCTTCCAACCCAAACTATTCTGTGATACTAATAACCATCCTTGGCTGCTGATCCAGCAGCACTGGACACCAGCAGTGGTTGCATTGCAATGCTTTGCACAAGCTCATCCATCCCAAGGAGCTGGAGAGTGGCAGCATCCTACAGAGCAGGATGCAAAGGGAGGGCTGAACAGCAGAGACCTGGAAAGCTGCCACATTCCCTTACAAGTGTGGAAGCAGTTCAGTGGTGGATTAAGGGATTTTTTTCTATAGGTACCCATCAATATATGGCACAAATGCATTTTAAGCTTGTGTATTTGTTGCTAGATGCCATGATGGTCTCCAGCTGTATAGCAGGAGGGCCCATTCACTAAATGATTTGACTTTGATTTTTTCTTGCTCTCCTTATTGTATAAACCTATTTCCTCCCATTTTGCTTTGTGCCTCTAGAACGTCTGACGCCTCCTATCACACCTGTGTTCCATTTTGTCATCCATTATTTTAATTCCTCATCTATTGTGCGCAATCTGAAAATGGTCTGATAAATCCCATTCTCTACTTTAAAGTAAAGCCCAATAGAAGGTTTTAGTAAGTGAAATTTGTATTTTTCCACATTGTGAGCAATGAAAGCGTCCGGTGAATAACCCCTGATTGTCAGGTGCTCACATTCCCATCATCTAAGCAGGGGGATAATTAGCAGACAAACAAAGGTTTCCAATGCTGCAAATATCTCAGGAAGACCATTTGGCTGCTTGATGGGGAGAAGGATATTTTTAAAGCTGCCATTTGAGACTCAGCTGTATTGCTAATTAAATGAGAATTTCATAAAAATAATCTGGAAAAAGAAGTCTCTGTTAATTGGAGAACGATAACGAACAGACTTGCTAAACAGAGGCATAAACGTCAAACAATCGAAGAGGGATAATAAAGTGCCATGTTATCGTGTAATGCCAGACAGCTTCCCTACTTCTATTTGAAGTTTCAACTTTTAGACATTTTCTTTTTGGTGAATGGCATCCAAAAATGTGCTTCGCAATCACTAATTTCCACAGCTTCCATTCAGCGTTAGCAGTTCATGGGTAACAGTGACTGCTGCATTAACAGCATCTGCACCTAAAGACTCGCTGGGTTCTGTTAACAGCCTTTGTGTTCTGCAATGAATATGGGGGGAAACGCATTAATATTGTACGGATGTTATTCATGCAAGATAGTGGCGTTATTGAATTAGTGATTCTTTGTAATAATAATGACTTCCAGTACTGTATTGTACAGTCAAATCCATGGAAATCAGGAAGGAACTCGTAGGCTTAATGGAAGACTCAAATACAGTTTTGTTGGAGCTGCTCAGTGTTTGGTTCTCACATGCTGCAATTGTGCAGGCTGCAGTGAGCACCTCCCTTCCCCTCAGGTCACCATAGTATATGACCTGAGTGAGTATACATTTATAGGAGTAAACTCGACCTAGCATGGCCAACAGGTCGAAGAAGGTGACTCTACTCTGCTCTCATGAGACCTCACTTGCAGTACTGCATATGGTTCTGGTGTCCTCAACAAAAGAAGGACACAGAGCTGTTGGAGCAAGCCCAGAGGAGGCTGTGAGGATGATCAGGGGCTGCAGCACCTCCCATATGGAGACAGGCTGAGAACACTGAGGCTGCTCAGCGTAGAGAAGAGGAGCTTCATGGAGACCTCAGAGCAGCTTCCAGTCTGAAGGGGGCCTATAACTGATCACAGGATAGGAATCATAGGATGGTTTAGGCTGGAAAGGACCTTAAGATCATCAAGTTCCAACCCCCCTGCCATGGGCAGGGATGCCTCACACTAGATCATGTCACTCAAGGCTCTGTCTAGCCTAGCCTTGAACATTGCCAGAGATGGAGCACTTATCACTTCTCTGGGCAACTGGCAACAATGCCAGAGAGTAACACTTCATCAGGAGCTGTAGGGACAGGACAAGGGGAATGGGTTTAAACTTAAACAGGAGAGCTTCAGGTTATATAAAAGGCAGAAGTTCTTCCCTATAAGGGTGCTGAATGCGCTGGCACAGGGTGCCCAGAGAAGCTGTGGCTGCCCCATCCCTGGCAGTGTTCAAGGGCCAGGTTGGACAGGGGCTTGGAGCAACCTGCTCTAGTGGAAGGTGTCCCTGCCCATGGCAGGAGGTTGGAAATGGATGACCTTAATGTCCTTTCCAATCCAAGCCAGTCCAGGATTTTCTGCAAGGAAAAACTGCAGGAAAATCTTCATTACACTGGCAGAGAGTTCAACTATGGCTGCCGCCTGCAGTGTGATATTTGCTGTGCTGCCTTTGCACCCTTACAGCCCAAAGTGTGCAAGAGTGTGAAGCAGTGAAGTCAGCCAGAGCATAAAGTGTCTCCTGGATACTCCTGTGAAGAAAACCCAACCAAACAGCTTTGTGAAAGCCCAGTGTAATGAGAATTGACTGCCCTCCATGAGAAGTATCGATTAATTACTCTGTAGTGGAAAAACGGCAACTGTGATAATACACATTTTCCAACAGCAGCACAAACAATTGGTTTTGAGGCACAGAGAACCTTGGGCTGAGAAATTTAGCAAAATGAAGTCATCTAAAGGATGGGGACAGCAGCCAGGCTTACTGGAGTGCAGAAAAATAGCTAGAGACATTTTGGCCAAAGAGATTTTCTCCTAGCAGTGTTTGAAGGAAGATCCTCTCCTGTGCTTTTGGCTCAAGCTCTGTTTTGGATTTTCTAGAGGAGTTTCTTTATGATAACATGGTTCATGGATCCTGAACTACTCTTTGGAAACACCCTTAGAGTTGCTGTGGTTGTTGTTGTGCTGGTGGCAGTGCTCTGACTATGCCACTCTGCTTCAGTCCTGTGTCATCTCCCTAATTCACATACAGACCATGACAGTCCGACCTGCTCTAGAAATGGAAAAATCATTGGAAATATTTCTGGGAGTACTAAAAAGAAAAGTCAGTTTTGCAGGGCTGAACTGATAATGTATGCACACGAGAGCAGGAATCAAAAAGGCAAATGAAGGAACCAGCTGCACATATCTGGTCGAGCTGTGGGCATGCCATGCCTTTCATAGAATCATAGAATAGTTAGGGTTGGAAAGGACCATCATCCAGTTCCAACACCCTGCCATGGGCAGGGCCACCTCACGCTAAACCATGCCACCCAAGGCTCTGTCCAACCCAGCCTTGAACACCGCCAGCGATGGAGCATTCACAACTTCCCTGGGCAGCCCATTCCCAGTAAGCTGCACAGATGCACTGGGAAGGGAAAACACTAGAACATGTGTTCTGCTGACCTGCCGTTCTCATTGGCTTCAGAGGCAGGGCAAGACTTGCAGTGAGCCCTTTCTCAATTATGAAATCCTCGAATTACATCCAGAGCCTACATTGCAATGCTCAGCCCTGCTGGGAGAGCCCCAGTTTCAGCTCCTTTCTCTGACACAGGCCTTGGGTGACCTTAGTCATGTCATTCCATCCATCTCCACAGCAATTCCCTTTTGGGCAATTGGGTGTAGTGCTTCTTCTGGGCTTGCTGGGAAGAAAAACACATTATAGGAGGTAAAAAGTCAGATAATTGGATAAAAGCCATAACAGTACAGAAGATAGATAGAAATAAGATTCCCCCATGCGTTCAGGCGCCAGCTTCATCCCCTCCAGGGATGTATTGTGTAGATTGTGTAGGTGAGTTATTGGACTGGCTGATTCTCAGTTGCATTTTGGGTACCCAGTGCCAATGACTACTCTCTGGAAAGAAGAAATTGCAAGGAATAGGCTAAATTTAATATACATATTTATGTACTATACACACACAAGACACAGAAGAAACCTGCATTACTAACAATTTGCAAAAGATGTCAGTTCATGTTATTCCTGTGTATGTTTAAGCCCATCACCACAAGGGCTTTTGCCTGTTAATAAAGCATGCAGTGCTGCATAGTTGCCCTGCCTGCTGCCAAGGTGGGGAGGTGTAGTTGTATATATATTGCAAACTGAAGCATCTTCTCTTTATGTTTAGATGAATTTTCGATCTGTCCACATATGCAGTACCAATGATGAAGGTCATGAAAGCTCTGCTTTGTAGATGGACAAAATGTAACGTGCAGCCCTCAGACAACTAGTCCAAGAAGCACTGTGTCATGAAGACACATGGTTGAATCCCTTTCATTCACGGAGCTAACCACAACCTCAACATCTCGAGCTGATGCTTATGATGGCTAACATAGGACTGGAGGGGAGAAGGGAATGAGGACATGTACCATTGTTTACCCAGTGCTTGCTGCAGGAAGGATGACCTCTGTGAGCAGCCAGTGAGCCCTGCCTCCCTGAGACCAAGGAGCTGTGACCAGAGGAAGAAGTGGGCTCTTTCTCCCACTTAGCCTCTAGCACATCAACCAAGTAATTCCAGCAAACATAAGATCCTAACCGGACTGGTTAAGAAGGGCAGAGGTGCTTTTATGCAATGAACAAGACCACAAGAGCAAGGGAGCTGAACTAGTTATCAAAGATTTTCCTAGCCCAGGGCAAGAACAACAGGCAGGGACGGATGAGCAGCTTATTTACAGCACTCTATGCCCAGTATTTTCCTTTTTATAACCTGCTGCACTCAGGCTTCTTTTTTTTCTAAGTGGTGCATGGTGATTCCAGGCACAAACCACGTCAGCAATTAATTGGATTTGTGGGCCTCACTTCCACGCACCCCTTTGAAACATTCCCTCAGGAGATCATAAAAGATGGGGACTGAGAAAGTAGTAAGAGGAAGGTATAATGTGGAGAGGACCCTTTTGTTAATCCTGTTCTGCCTATCTTTCATTAACACACCTTACTATGACATCCTATAGATTTGCTGCTTTGGCTCTGCTGGTGAGAGGCAAATGATGTCTTAATGAATGATGGTGCCTCGAGCTGATAATGGACTGCCCCTTGCTCCCACTGAAAAGAGATTGCGTCCAACTGCACATAAGGTAATTGGATGAAGCTTGTAATGGTTTGCTCACTCCAGGTGGGTACAAAAGTTACAGAAAAAAAATCCCAATGATAAAATATCAGCTGCTGTCTCTTGCTTAAGGGTGTAATTGTGGTTAGTGGTACTTGCAGAGCAGAGCATCCAGGATGGCAGATAATGTGAGGACGGATTCACCCTGGCATGTAAAGGGCAATGCAGAGGCATCTTCAACACAAAGCCACTGAATCTGCGGCCTTCACTGAAACTGCTTTGCAAACTGCCTCAGCTAAGCAGCGTTTACTCATCCTGTGCTCAGAGGATACTCAGCATAGCCTCCTGCGTCTCGGTCTGGTGCCCTTGTCATCCTGCTGCTCTGGCACAGCAGCAATAGCTGTGCTGGTTGCCCCTCAGCTGGGTGCCACTTCAGCCCCATGTGCCTCAGCCACTGCATTTTACAACATCTTTCCAAAGCCATTACTTTTATGCCCTGAATGATCACTTCATTTAGCACATACGTCAGGACTAAAATACCCAATATTAGCTCATTTAAGTTCATGTTCAGTGATGGATTAATTGTTCCTGTTTTCTGGAGCAAAGCCCAGTCCATTTCATCTAAGGACCAAGGAGAAATGTTCTCATCTCTTGAAGTCTGAGACATCTGCTGTGCTTTGCGTATTTGCTTGCCCACAAAAAAAACCCCAGTGAATGCTTAAATTTAGACGAAAATATTGCTATAGCTATAGATCACACCAGGTTTTTTCATGCTTTCAGAGCAGGTGCAAAGGAAGCATATCAACAGTACAGTCAGCATAAGCTGGTGTTTCCTTTGAGGTTTCAGATGTCACATCATGTTACAGTGGATATTGCTTTGCAACATACTCTGCTGCATCATGGGTCTCAAAGGAAAATGCAGAGAGCGAAACACGTCCTTAATGGACAAACACAATCATAGAACCAGAACAGTTAGGGCTGGAAAGGACCTTAAGATCATCCTAAAACTAAACCATGCCACCCAAGGCTTTTCCAGCATAGAATGGACAATGACAATGGTCATTGAATGGTCAATGACACCTGCATTAGTTCTGACCAGAATCTTCTACGCTAAACAGGATGGCCAAAATGAAAGCAATGGGTGAGTGACCAAACTGAAATGCTCGAGGTCTCCTGCTCCCCAGAATTAATAGGGATGTTGGTGAGTCACTGCAGTGAGTAAATGATGGGAGGAAGCATCCCTATCTGTCATCCTTGTGGGCAGCAGACTTGTAGCAGGAACCAAGGCTGCATGTATCATGTACGCAGTGTGCCAAAACTGAAAGGCATTGCTCAGCCAAAACTACTGTGGCTCCAGCAAGTTTTTCAAGGACCTTTCTTCTATGTATGCTGTGCTTGACGAAGCCCATTTTCTTCTAAAGCATAGTGTTTTAAATGCTTTTTCTCCTTTAGAAAGACTGTGTGTTCTGGTGGCAGTGAGACCTGGATTTCAGTGCCCCAGTTGCTCTGGGGCTTCACTCACATCACTCAGGCCAGTGCTGGTCCTTCCACCCAGGGGCTGTACCCTGCCTCACTGTGCCTGGATGGGGTGCAAGGACCACGCAGCCCTGATGCTGCCAGGACTCTTGGGTCCTACTGCCCTGTGCCAACACCAAAACACAGCTTTAACTGTGATTGTTTGGCTTTGTTTACCTGCCTTTTAGTTATCCCTGAAATGTCTGAGGATTGTGAATAGCTGGTGAGGAAAGGGGCAAAGAGAACTGGGGATGGAAGCTGAAATGTTCTCAAACTGAAAGTGTCACTTTGTTACTGAGATCTTCATGTCTTGCCTGCCTCTTGGCATAAGAAAACCTCTCCTTTTGTTTGGTCACAGCACAAGAATGGTGCTGTCTTTCTGCGTTGTCAAAAAAGCACAGAACAAGAAAATAGCGCTGAAGTGTTTCAGACAATCTCCTTTATCCTGTGCTCAGCAATTACTCTTATTGTCAGCAAGAGTAAAGAAGCATGTACCATTTGAAAGTATTTAGAACTGACTGTGTGTTCTCAAAACGCAGGATCCTTCCAGGGACTCCTCTCTTCTCATTTGGTGACACAGGCAATAAGTTTTTAAGAGGTTCTCTGTAGCATTAGCAGACTATATGATATTCTTGCAGACGCCTTTATAGCATCCTAAAGACAAATTGCTTGTATCTTCCTTGGAAAATAAAAGGGTAAATTCCAATACTGGAAGCTGACCAAGCTCCATTTTACCTGCAGTCCAAGCTGGCTGTGCACCACTGCTGCTCCCCTCTCCACTGTGCAGCTCTGGCTCTAACTCATGGTGGGGAACTGCTCCCCAAAACCAATACTCCTTACCAGGGAGGGAAGGCTCAGTCCTGCCCCTTTGGCTTTGTCTGGTGTCCAGCTGCAGGGAGCATCCTGCAGCACCAGTGACATGGTTTAGAGCTGGACTTGGCAGTCCTGATGTAAAGGTTGGATTTGACGATCTTAAAGGTCTTTTCCAACCTAGGGGATTCTATGATCCAGCTTGCAGGGAGAGGGAGTCAGGGAGCACCAGGGTTTGGGTATGTTCCCTCATTCAGCTTTAGCTAAGAAGGAAGTAGAAATCAGAGCAAAAAGAAGCAAGGGCGGGCCCATCCTCTGGATTGGCCCTCAGATGCTCGAGAACTATATTAGATGCTACCATCCTTTTGGGCTGTAGCATATTTCCTCATTATGGTAAACATTCACATGGTATTTGTGATCACTTCTGGAATGACACTGCACAAAGCTGGGTAATAAAATTGCCTCTGATCTCACAAAGCGCAGGGTTCAAGACAAATAAAGTCTGCAAACAGTTCTGCACTTCAGGATGTTTTATGAGCTGGACCACCATTTACTTAGGGCTAAATCTGAAGAAGTTCATTTCATCTCCTGGAAAAGGCACAGTTCCTGCAGGAGGCTTCGTTCCTCAGGGGGTATTGGCACAGTTACTACAATCAAACTCTGAACTACCTTTTTCCTTTTGCTGCTTGCAGGTCCGTGTCATTCATTCCACATTTCCCTCTCCCAGCAATACTTCTGTGATATTTAGAAATGCATATAAATGACAGCAAGCTGGCAAAAGCCCACAGGACTGCGTAGGCAGCAGGTAGGTGCAGAGTTCACTGGGATTGTGTTACACTGAAAGCTGAGTGCTGGGGAAAGGCAAAGCACTCCCCTCCCAGCATTTCCTGGCTGCATTGCAGGTTGCTGGAGAGGAAGCCTGACACCAGGCAGTGGCAGGAGATGGACCATGACTGATGGCATATCTCACCGTTATCTCTAGCAGTGCTAATCTGATGTGTGCAGGCGATGGGCAAAGCCAAAGCTGTGCAGGAGACAGAGACAGACCCTTGTTTGGAGCCGTGATTTTAAAATACAGCTGCCAGCTGGGGCACCTTCCAGAAACAAAACAGTAAGACTAGCACGGCACTACAGCAAACCACCCAGCCTGGCTGCTCGACACCCATTCTCCTCTGCCATGGCCTGTGCCTGGAGGGGTGCTTGCTAATCAACTGGTGCATGCGAGGAGGCCAGAACATCTCACCACAACCCATAATGAAATCAAGAGACATCACCAACCTGTTCCCAAGGGTGGAGCTGCTGTTGGAAGAAGGTGCTTCACAGAAGGTGGCAGTGGTTTCTCCTTTCCTGCTGGCTTTGGGAACAGCTTTTTGGTAGAGCACCATACCTCATGTCCCACTCCTGATTCCTATTTGAAGGGCTGCACTTGTAACTGCCAGTGGAAGCAAGATGCATCCTGCAATGCTGAAGGAGACCAACGTTATTCAGAAGTAAGTGGACTGACCTGGCAGATTTAGCTAGGACTGGACTGGGCTCCTGCTTGGAAAGCTTGAGCCTAATGCATCACTACAGATTGAAATTAGCAATATGAGGTCCAGCGTCACACACTGGTCACACCAGCCACACTTAAACTATGATCTCCAGACTAAGCAGGCCCAACTTACTGGGCTGCCTTGTCCAGCTGTGTTTTGACCATCTCCAAGACTGGAGCTCCAACAGCCTCTCTGGGTCCCTCACCTGGCATCTGACCATCCTCAGGGTAGACACTTTTTACATCATATCTAATCAGAATTTCCCATGCTGCAATTTGTGTCTGTTGCCTCTTGTCCTGTCATTATGCATCTCAAAGGACAGTCTGGCTCTGCCTTCTGCACACCCTCTGTGAAGTGTCATAGACAGCAACAAGATACCCCCTTTGCCTTAGAATCATAGAATAGTTAGGGTTGGAAAGCACCTTATAATCATCCAGTTCCAACCCCTCTGCCATGGGCAGGGACACCTCCCATTAAACCATGTCGCCCAGGGCTCTGTCCAACCTGGCCTTGAACACTGTCAGCGATGGAGCACTCACAGCTTCCCTGGGCAACCCATTGCAGTGCCTCACCACCCTTACACCCTTCTCAAAAAAACGCAGTTTTTCTCAGCTTCACCCCAGTTCATTGACGTCTTTTTGCAGGGGAAGCCCAAAACTGGCCACGTTACCTCCAGTGCTCAAGTAGATGTAGGAGCAGCTATGGGATTTGCATCTGCAGCCCTTGAGTAGCTCCAGCTGCGCAGCACTAATTCATCACCTGCCAGCGGGTGTCAGGAGCTCCTGGAATAAAGCAGAAGTCAGAGAACTTTCTCGGATGGTTCCCCTTTGTCAGATTTCAAGCATTCACTTGTCTCTCATCTGGCTATTTGCAAAGGGCTCACATGTCTATAGCTGCTCTGCTAGAGCCTGTCTTCACTGCTGGAAAGCTTCATTAGTTCAGGATAGTGAGTGCATATCTACTGTTAAGTGGTAAAACCAGAGTGTAAGACAAGCCACGTTAGTTATACCATGAGGGAAACTCATTAAAGACAAGCTCAGCTGCGGACTTAGGCTGACTTTATCTTCCTGGTGTCTTTACCTCAGGATAACACAAGCCTTTGTTACACAGGGGGAAAAAAAGGTGGCAATTTTTTGGAAAGAGGTTAAAGGAATCTGCTTAGAGATCATTCAGAGACAGACCAAAGAACCCAATGGGTCTGGGGGATACCTGAAGGAAAAGGGAAGGTGCCCCCAGGCAGCCCCAATGGGGCGAAATGTTATTAATGCACCAACTCCCCTGCCTCGCCATGAACGCTCTCCTTGGGAAACCCCAGAAGAGCCCAAATCCAGCATGTGAGAGGAAATAACTATAAGGCTAGGACAGGTCTTTCTCAGGTTTGCAATGAGCTCATTCTTGCAGCTTGCATGTAACGGGGGTTATGTACATTAGATGATCACAGCAGATGCCATCTGGGATTTTCCTACACCTTTAGTGACTTCTTTCACTTTTTTGAGCACCAAAGCAGACATGGGTGGAAGTACAGCAGGTATTACTGCAAACGGCATCCATTCCTCTGGAAGGCAGGGAAAACAAATGGCCTTTTGCAGGCCTGAGTGAAAAATGGGAAGTCCCCAAGACAGCCATCCTTCTGGAAACCTCTGGCCTCAAAATACTCTTTGCCACTGATCTGTTCTAATTCCAGGATCAACAGACTGAGCTGAGGCTTAGACCTTGGGCAAACTCGCCTTTTGGCTCCAACAGCAAAGATCTTTAGCTGCAAATGCCTGCTGCTGACAGGCTGCGCGATGGCTGCGCCCCGGGCACTGCTGGCACAGCCACGGTGGAGAAAGTAAAACACATTTCATTCCCCAATGGTCATGCTGTACTGGCATGAAATTAGAAACTCTAATCAATAGTGCTTTACACAGCATGACTCCCGTGTCAAAAAAGCCCATGGTTTAAAAAAGAAGAGTCACAAATAAATATGAAAATCAAGGCTGTGAAGCATCAGTAATGAAGTATAATTCTGCCAAGCAATCCCAGCCAGTGAGTCTCGACACAAAACCTTCACTCACCAAATCCTTCCTTCTCCACACATCTCTGAGCTTCCATCTCCAAATAATTCTCCTGTGTTTATTTGCCCTTCACATATGAAATGTCACCGATTTGAGTGTGAGTGATGAAAAAGCGAAGGGAAGGGAAGGGAAAGGGAAAAAGGTAACAGAAAAGGAAAGGGAAAGAAAGGGAAGGCTGCGTGTCTGCCCTAGCTCTGCCTCTGGTTAATTTTGAACACTTTCACCTCTCTGTTGCCTCATCATGGGGCTTTGGAAAGGCAACAGCCTCCATCGGTTCACCTTGCTGGGGTAGACTGACAACACAACTTTCTTTGAAGATGTACCTCTTATGCTCTACGAAATGTAAATCAAATGCAGATTATTATCATTGGAACAACAACAGAAGTCAAAGTTATCCTATTTATATAAAGAATTAAAGGCAGCCGTGGTAAGACCCTTATTTCTTCCTTATACAGGCAATACTTTGCTAGAACCACCTAAGAGGTAAAGTATTCAAAAGTAATAAGCAGACCCTCAAAGGGCAGGAAGAACTGACAGCTACAGGGCTCAGTCTGTCACACAAGTCTTTCGGGAGCTGGCAGCATTTTGTTCAGGGACATGGGCTGGGTTTTTGCCAGCACTTGTTCTGAAACTCCTCTCGCTGTGCACTGCTAACACCAGCACAGCTTGGCAGGTGGAGAAGTGCCCTGAAAATAGCAAACTCTTGGAGTGTAGATTTTGTTAATTAGACCTTCTTCCTGCGCACAGCCCCGGCCCTCTGTGCAGCTCCTGTGGCAGAGCTGCAGTGACTGACCAAGTGTTGGATGTGTTCAGGAGGAGACTAGGTAACAGCTGCCTGACTTCAAGATGTATAAATGACAGTTCTCCAGAAGGACCTGCCTAACCCAAAAGCACAAAAGTCAATGGGAAAAAGAAACCTGTATGGCCTCACATGAAGGTCTCAATCTTTGTGAAGGGTGACCCCAGCAGTTTCTGGGTCCTTTTTCTAATTTTACCACTGAACCACATTACTTTGGTTGAGCTACCTGCAGCCCTGTCTTCAGCATAGAAAACGTGTTTTCCACTTGAGCCAATACTACTTGAAATTTCAATGAGGACAAAGCAACCGATGTTTGCACTGAGTCCATGGCCTGACGAGCCTTTATACTGGTCAGGGAACTGAAGAATAGCGTCTGGTGGGTGGGCAACGCAGACTTGGCTGCAGACAGTTTAGGCCACAGTCAGCTTAGCACCATGGTGCTACACTGGAGCTGCTTGGCCAGGCTGCTTTTCAAACACAGAGAGGCCTCTTATTTCAAAGGCAATGCCCTTCTTGCCTCACTTGACATGAGGCTGCAGAGGAGGCAGGGTTTGCAGTAGCTCCTCCATAGCTCTGTGCAGAAACTGAAGCCTGGATGCAAACAGTAAAAACAAAACTCCAACTAACGGCCCTCCTCTCCAGACATGCAGAATATCTACAGGGAGTGAGGTGTTTTCAAAGGGCATGTCAGCTCATGCTGCCTGCTGCTGAGGCGAGCCTCCAAAACACCTCCTGAAGAAGGAGCCCACGGTCCCCATCAGTGGCAGGATGCTGTGGGTCAGGCTCTGCAGAGCAGCTCCCACAGTCGCATTCACTTCAGAGCAGTCACATCATGCCACGACTGAGAAGTGGGATAAAAGCCAAAAAATGTCTCTCCCAAGCCCACAATAAAACCAGTGACTTGCGCAATGCAGGCAAAGCTTTAACTTTGGGAACTTCAAGTCACCAAGCATCTGTTAATCAGCAGTGCTTCAGTCCCAGGGGATTGAGGAGATGTTCAAAGGTTACCCTTCTCTCCTGCACATTACACTGCTGAGCTCCATTACACACAACCGGAGGAGGGTTTTCTGTGTGGCAAAGATTTTTGGATTCTCTGGATATTATTTTAGCTGTGGAAATGCAGCTGCTGAATGCTGCTTTTCAGGTTAAACAAAACTTGCAGCCAACACTCATTCTCACACTGTTAATGAAGATAATCTTGCCTTGCCATTGACTTTTTTCCAGAAATAGCAGGAAAGGGATTTTCAAATCGTTTCAGGTTTGCAAAATGTTATCTCACTCTATTCCTTTAATCTCCTGATGCTGAAGGATGGATCTTTTTCTCTTATAGCTGGATGTACCACTGTACTTCAGCAGGGAACTATGAAAGGGAATCAGGCCTAAGGAAAAAACAATAATAAAGAATTTGCAGTGTTAACATTTACTTGGGCTTGTCTGGACTTTCTCAGCATTGAATTCCAACATGATTGACCAGATTGAACATTACAACATTACACTTCACAGAAGAGACAAACAAACAAACAAGCTTTGCATACAAAGAAGGGCTGCTGGCCAAGGGAATGGGCTGTGCTCTTCTCTATGGCAGTGGTGGACAGGACAAGAGGTTGGAGAGCTCAGGAGCAGCCAGGGAGAGAGGTAGGTTGGATGGGGAAAAGATTCTTGCAGTACTCCAGCACCAGTACGGGAGTGCTGAGATATGCTGTGGGGTCCCACATGTCGGAGTTTTAAGAACATATTGAGCAAATATGTTTTCAAGGCCAGGCTGGATGGGGCTTGGAGCAATCTGGTGTAATGAAAGGTGTCCCTGCCTGTGGCGTGGGGCTGGAACTGGCGTGGGGCTGGAACGAAGCCAGCCTGGGATTCTATGAAATATGACAGGGCTGAAGCTGACCTTTCCCTGCAGAAAGATGGCCTGGAAAATCTCCTGAAGTCCCATTCACTTTCTGGCTTCTAGAAAAATAGAGACAAACTGCAGAGCTACAGTAAAAGGCAGCACATTCCCTGAGCAACTCCTCCTCCTGCATTGCAGTGAAGGCACAATTCATAGCCTGCTTTTTCATTTCCATGAATCTTAATTGTTCACATAATAATCGCAGAAGTATTTAATAATACAAAGCATATGGGCCAGATGTTCAACTGGTGTAAATCAATAGCACTTGGGAAGCTTCAGTGGTGCTGTGCTGGCGTAATCATTTGGAGATCTGGCACTGCCTTTTTAAGGTGGCTCTCAGGATTTTAGTACCTTCTTATTGCTCCCACTAAAACCAAGTTCCAGAGCTTATTGCCCATGTAAAAATAGCCACCCCCCACGAAATGCTCAGAATCTAAAATCAAAAACCCAAAGCTCAAAGTAGATGGACTTAAAGTCACTTAGAAAACACGGATTTGTCCTCTGCTGGCTGTCATCACAATGTTTTATCATGGCCACATATTTTTCCAACTGACCTGGCCCTAACTCAGGGAGGGACAGACAGCACTCACTTGAGCAGATGTCCATACAATGCCTTGCCTTAGTCTCATCAGCCAGTGTGTGAGCTCTGCTTTATTTGCTTCCCACTGTAAAAAAAGCAAAAGCTTTTAATTCACTTCCTCCTGGGAGTTTCTATGATGCTCATTGATCCACTCCACAAGTACTTTGCAAACACTAATGGATCTACTGAAACTCTCCACTAATCTCCTCTGAAACTTGGCACCAAACTGCTCACTTCTGATGGTTTCTCCTTTTACAGTTGTTTTTCTTTGCTACCTGTTTCAGAGTCACTCCAGGGCTCATTAATTGTTCATCCTTTGTCCCTTGAAAATACTCCTTTTAATCTTTCCAGTAACATGTTGGATACTGATGTGAAGTAGACTTCAATTTGCAGTCTTTCACACCTGCAAAGATACTATTTGAACTGAGTGTGGTGTTACCAGTTGCACACGGGTATATGTAATTGAACTGAAAAGCTTTGCAAGACATGTATTCATTGGACTTCTGATCTCATTTGTTAGAGAGCCTTAGGGAATGGGCAATTTCAGCTCCTCAATTTATGACAACTGGTCATAGTTACTTAAATGGAATAAAATAAATCCTGTGGCATGTGTCCCTTCTGGAAACCAGGTTGACAATTGTGCCCAGAAGAGAATTAAATTGCTCAGTGACAGTACTGTATCAAGTCAAACATATATATATATATATATACATAGCAGAAAGTCAAGGTAAAGTTTTTTTGTGGAGGTTCCCAGGTTAATATTCATTCTACTAATGTGACTCCCTGGTTGAGATTCTTGCAGATTTTAATTGTACGGAGGCTATGCAGATAAGGCTGTCTGCTGTAGATTGAAAATAACCTACCCTTCTTATCCTTGTGCTCATTATATCCAGGCCTAAGCTTTGACCTACTCCATTTCCATAACTAGGGCTAGATTTTCAACTGGCATTAACAGCTGGGTTATCAAAAGACCTGCAGACCAGCATGGCCGGGCTCTTCTGGCAGCACAGTGCATGGAGGAGGAATACTACTGGCCACCCAACCTCAATCATAAGCCCTCAGAATGCTGGTCCTGAAGCCTGATCAGTAAAACTCCTTTCTTTTGCTCCACATAACAAATGATTTATGATTTTTCCCCCCCTTGGACAGAACTGCAATACCTGGAAATCACAGTAACAGCTTTGAGACTCAATCAACTTGTTTTAAAGTTGAGGTCCGTACTGCCCATGGTTCCCTGTGGACCACAAGCTCAATTTAACACCCAGTGTGGGAAAGGCTGAGGAACTTTTGCACACGTGTGGGATACTGCAGCAAGAAGTCCAGTTGAGGAGCCCTCTGGACAGGGAAGCATTTTTCTCCTAGCGATATTGTCTATCTGGGCTGACACTTGCCCCTCTGAAGCAGATCTGTGCATCACTTGCACAAGAGTTGAAGATGGCCTAAAATACTGCCAAGTTCTCTGTCTCGCACCCGCAGGACACAGATACCTTCACTGCGTAACCAAAAACTTCCAGAAAAGATTGTAGTTTATCGCACCAGGCCTGAGCCATAGCTAGAAATGGCCTAATCTCTAAAGGCCTTTTCTGGCCTTTAAGGAGGTTACCTGCAGAGAAGGTTTGTTTGCCATTCCTGCCAGTCAGCGCCTGTTCCCCCTAAGACAACAAAGTGACATCTCTGCTCTGAGCCAGCACCTTACCAAAGGTACTTAACCCCCTCTTTCTCTTCCCCTGAATGGACAAAGCTGTTTAACTACACCTGCAGAACTTGGCCTCAAAGGTGGCCAGGTCCTTCTGCCTTGTAGTCCTGCCCTCTTTTTCTGCTCACTTGCTCTCCTCCTGCAAGCACCCCATTCCCACCTAGAGCGTTCAGTGAGAAATGTGCCAAGTGACCTCCTGGAGGGCCGCGAAGTCCTGGTTGTCAGACTAGCAGTTACCAGAGCTATTAATGTGCTGCTCTGTGAGGACACTAGTGTGGATTTATGAGATTATCTTAAATCCAAGCTGCACATTTCTTAATTATCAGTATTCTTTTCCTGTACAAGAAGAATTTGCATAATTTCCCAGCAGCAGCAAACAGCAAAATCAAAACAATAAATCAGAAGACGCGCCAATTCATCATGGCATTGTGTACACAGTTGCTGGCATTGTTCCTTTTCCTTGCATATCTAATGCAGACACCAAGGAGGAACAGATCCTCAATTTAGCTGCCACAGAACCACACTAACTCGTCCTAGCTGAAAGCTGGCCCTGCATTTGCATGTTTATTCCACGAGTTTTTCATGGAGCCCAGATAGTTTGGCAAAGAATGCCAATTCAGACAGTGAGCCTGCAAATATTTAAGCACTGAATACTGCTGCTGTTACAGGCAGTGTTATTGGCACCAGTGAGCCTGCTCACAGCAGTGGGGGGAGCCATGGGATATAGCATTTTTGAAGCTAAGGCCTTACACAGCAAGTATAGTCACCATTTGGTTTTGGAATGAGTAGCACAGGCAGCACGTTCCTCATGCACAGGCAAGGGAGAGGTGCAAACAGCAGGCTCCTGAGTGTAACAGTAGGTAACACAGACAATGGGATTTGCACAGGGACTCAAAGGCCTTCATCTTGGGTTTGATCCTCCAGCAGACTTGTCTTACAGCACCCTTGGTTTGCACACACATCCTGTGCTGTCCTCAGCCACCAACATCTGATGGTGACTTCTGTGAATGGGAATTAGGAACCCAGACCACTGAAGTGCTTGAATCCAGCATCACTTTATCACTGCCCTCTAAATGACAATGACTTTAACCCAATTTTTATCACTTCAGACAGTCCAGCTGCCCACGTGAAAACTAACTGTGTGCTCTGACCCTGTCTTGTCTCCATTTGTGAATGGCCCAAATACTTGCCATCCTGGCACCATATAACTCAAAATGCCATTGCTCCAGTGATGAATTTTGAAGGGAGACCATTCTCACGCTGTACTACATCAGGGGAATGACAGGTCCTTGTGGTGGTCGTCAGCAAGAAGATGACACTCTGCTTTTTGTTTTAAGAGCTCCAAGATATATCATGGAAAGCGCCGTCTGATTCCAGGAACCTGGAGGCAGGCACAAGGTGTTATTGCAAAAATAAACCAGAAAAACTAGGGCAGATTTTGAATCTGACTGTCCCACAATGATAGCAACACAAAGCAGGTCACAGAAGCATCTTCTTAGGGTAGGTAAGGATGTTTCCTTATCACTTCATCAGCTCAGCCCAGAAGTGTGTTCCTAAAGCTATCCCTTCAGGATTTACCTTTTGCTTAATTTTTACCATATGCTTCAATCCCATGGACTTCAGTGGATTTGTATGTGTTTAAATATAAGTGCCTGTTTTGTTGCCATGCTACGTGGGGACGGTAATCTGGATTTTATAATGCTGAGTTTTGCTCTGTATACTTGGAAGAAGGAAAGGAGAATAGAGAAAGAATTCAGAAAAGACCAGTAAGGATTTGTGAAGGAAGAACACCATTTCCCACTCACCCTGAAAGGCAGATTACCCATCCTTGAGCATCATGACAAGCAGAGCAAGCATGGCAGGTTTATAATCTATCCAACTGAAACGAGAATCCCAGCCAGAGCTCAAAATCCTCATTCCTAATTCCATCATTTAACTACTGGCTCAGGCTCCATCTGCATCGATTTAAAGCCCTGACACAGGCTCCTGGGCTATGCTATATAAAATCTGATTGTTACATTCAATGGGTTGCAATAAATTAATTTAACTATCAGCAATAAGTTCACAGGCAACACTATCTTTTCTTCAGTATACTTCCTTAAAACATAGCAGCAGCATCAAATGTAACTAGATTTAATTTCATGCCGAAAAGTCTGTGAATAGTCATTCTAAAATAGTCACCAAGAGCCTAATTTTAATTTGTGTGATGTTTCTGCTAATACCAATGCCTACTTAAAGTGCCCATTAAAAAGCCTTAAGAATATTAACAGGGAATTCTTACAGAAATGCACTAGAGTTTTATGTTTTGAATTACCATTACAGGCTTTTTTGGTTTAACTCTCGTTAAACTGATTTCATTATTAACAAGAAAATGTGCAAATTAAAACAAGGTCATTAAAATCTTAAAATTCCATGCTAAAAAGATTAGGGATATTTGAGTTATTTTTATTCTGAAGGAAGAAATGCAATAGAAAGTGCTAGGCAGTAAAAACCAACACTTAGAAACACACAAGATCACCAGTGGCTAGACAGTGGCGAGAAGTTCTTGATGTACTGCAGAACAAACTGGTTTATCCACCCCTGGAATTCTGTGTCCAGGTTTGGTTCCTGCCACGCAAAAAAGATGTGGACAGGCTGGAGAGGGATCCAGAGACGGGTCACAAAGATGATCCAAGGACTGAAAAGGCACATGAGGAAAGGCTGAGAGAGCTGTGTCTGTTCACCCTTGGGAAAAGAAGGCTTGGGGGAGACACTGTCACCACGTTCTGGGACTTTGAGGGTGGCTACAAAGAAGATGGAGACTCCCTTTTTGCAAGGAGTCACATGGAAAAGACGAGCGGCGCTGGGCACGCCATCCCTGGGGAGATTATGACTGGACTCAAGAGGAAAATATTTCACAATGAGAACAATCAGCCATGGGAATAATCTGCCCAGGGAAGTGAAGGATTCCCTAACAGAAATTAACTACCCAGCAGCCTGTCAGAAGTCAAGTTCACTGCACAGCCTTGGCCCAGGCCTTTGGAAGGATGTCCACTGCTGCATCACTAAACTCTACATACATATATATTTATATCGTGAAGCTCACTCTGAGGATTAAGGGGCAGCTAAAGGACTTCACAAAGCAGTGAGGCACTGCAAAATACACTTCTACTTCAGTTGCTTTCAGAGGCTTTGGCTCCCACCTGCGGTATTGATCCCCTCAGCTTCTAAATAACCCTCAATTCAATATGGTCATCAATGGAAGTCTGCTACTGTAATAAATCACATGAATATTTACACTGCCTTGTGTAAAATACATCTTTTGACATATCAGGTGCTTTATATCCCTGTTCCCTGTCTAGTTACTTGCTGTCCTTCTCTTTACCTGTGGCTGGAGGGATGGGGAGAGGCAATGACCCTTCCCTCGGCTCCAGCCAGCCGTGGTGAGTGGTAAAACTCTCTTCTGTCAAGCTGCCAAATCTTTTGCATTAATCCTGGAAATTACAATTAATGAGTGCTAAGAGGATCTTTCTACCTTTGTATATGGCTCTATTCAGTTGTAATGATCCCTGCTGCTCTGCCAGCATCTGAAGCTTCTTATGGTCATGGCTTATGGCTCTGGGGCTGGGCAATGCACTCAGCAAAAAACAGTGTGGCTGGTGGCAGTGGGGCTTCTGCCTTTGTTTGCTTCATAACCTGGTGTCAAGGGTGGTCTACACAGACGATGGGAGAGATTTGAGTTAGTAAGAGCCCACAGCCACCAGAGCATGGGATGTTACTGTAGCTACAGAGACAGCTTCCTGAGGACTACCAAAAATGTAAAAAGATGGTATTTTTAGTTATTAAGAACCAGAATTGGGAATCTCGTCAACATGCAAATACATTATCCCTAAGTGTGAATGAGGGATCTCAAGCAGGTGTGGATCAACCAATCCCCTGACTGTGCACAGTGAAATATTCTTTAAGATCTGAGGAGAGATCTATTCAGATTTTTAAGCACAGACTGATTGCCATTCTCTCATTACAATCCCCACCTCCACTTGAGATGCTGAACACTTTCAGGGAGGATTTCCCTTTAACCTGCAATAGGCAGTAACTAAGTTATCTCGCCACTGGCAATCACTGGCTGAGGTTGATTTACTACTCAGATAGAAACTGAAGTATCTCCATTGTGCTCTTACTTTCGTAAACCTCTTCATTGACATTTCCTCTTCAGGACGATTTATCTGACCCAATTCATTTTTTCCCCTGTGTGTGTTCACTTGACTCTAGTCTGAGTTTATACAAGCCACTTCAACATGAACAGAGCATTTCCACTTTTTCACTCCCAGAAATAACCCTGCAGAAATCACTAGAATTACACTGGGGGGAAAAGCAACAGATGTCACAGGAGAACAATGGTTTATTTCTTTATTCCCTTAGAGAGGAAATGTTAGACAACTAACTGCTTCCCTGACTTGGTAATTTCCACTGTCTTCAGTACAATTATTCCCCATTTGGACTAATAATGCTTTCAACTTGCAACGCCTAGGTTTAATCTATGAATTCAGCTACTAGCAGTTCTAAGAGGTTAAGCACTTTTCTTCTCACTTTAAAAAGCTCTTGAAAATCAGAGGATGCAAATACAATCCGAAGATTAGAGTAGCCCAAGCATTTACCACCCTGAGCAGCACCTTGCCGGAGAGATCTCTGTCTGTATAGGTGGGTACCTATGGGTGGATGGATATCTGAGTGGGACAGGGTTAACTGGATTAGTCAGGCAATCAGCAATAAAGAGCTGGTCAGGAGTGCATGTCCTCATACTATGCATTCCCACAATTTCAAGCACTTAATGGACTTCTAATCTCAGCTAGGGACTAGAGCTGCTGCTGGCACATAAAACTCTAACAATTTCAAGGCAAAAGGAGACATTTCACAGTAGTTATTGCTGTGTCTGTGTGCAGCACTGGATGTGGTATATAGACATAGCTGACATTTCTAATGTCAGCTATGTCTATATACCACATCCAGTGCTGCACACAGACACATCTTAGCTCTGCTACCAGAAGTTATACAGCAGTACTGGTCCAGCATTTGGGCAGTGTGAAAGCTCTCAGCTGTGCTGTACTGGTTCATCCCCACTAGGTTTGGCTATGTCACACTGTCACGTGTTGTGTGACACTCACAGACCTACCTTGTCCTGTTAATTCTCAAATGCTGCACAAGCCATGGAGGCTTTGGCAGAAAGTGAATAAAGACATTCTGTGTCAGGCCAGTGAACTGGGCTGGTCTGAAACTTGAAAATAACACCATCAGAGCTCCCAGCTTACCTGAAGCAGAGTTTTTTGGCAGCATTTGGCACCAGTGTGTCTCCATTAGTGAAGCCATCTGTTGGGGTCACAAATGCATGCTAGGAAAGCTGAATGATTATAGAGAAAAGGCCAACTGTGGAAATAGCAGTATTCTAAGAGGTTTGATTTGCAAAGACTCAAATACTATGTGGGATGGCAAGCAAATAAAAGATGTTGGATTTGGCAAGGAGCAGGAAAGAGTAGCAGTATCTTACACGCACAAAGATAGCAGAGCTTGCCTCAAAGAAACCCTGTCATTATAAAATGAGTTTTGTGCAACTTACTGTGAATCAGTGATTCAGCCTTTCTTGGGTAGAGATCACAGGAGTGCAGTGGCTTTCCTGAGTTCTGAAGTCCAGAGGAGAGCAGGAGGCTGTGGAGAACACAGTGTCCATCTGAAACCACTGGGTCCTGGGGAAATGAGACAGAATTTGGCCAGTGGCTCTAGAATACAAGAGCACCATGGCAATGGAATCCAGTGAGATCACAAGTTAGGTGATGGATTTAACATATCCTTTGATTCAAGAGGCCCTCTCAACACAGAGCATCAGTGCACCTAGTGTTTCCAAAGGGAAACAGTGCTGACTATCATACCACCAGCCCTCTCTAGCTCCTGGCGCTAGTTATTTGGGTTGTGGGTAATTCTCCCTCTGAGAAGGCAAAATTGACTCCTTCCTGTGAGCACACTGAAAAGGCATTTGTGGATCGAGATGATGTGACGATAGTGGTGCTAATAAAATAAGCAGAGAAACAGCATTTAGCAGCTGGGAGGGAAAGAAACATTTTTTCAGGAACACACAGGCTCCTGCTTTGATGTTGCATTCAAGCCAAAGCAAGGGCATGTTTTAAATTCCCAATAATTCGAGTTTCTTTTTAAGTTCCCAAGCCTGGCTGAGCTCTTAAAGACAAGAGATCTTGCTCCTGGGGTTGGCTTTCTGAGGCAATTGCAGCTCTGCTCAGAATAGTATTTAAATACCAATTATTGTAATTCTCGGCAGAAATATTACAGGCATTCAGATTTTTTTCTTAACAGCCAAAGGGAGACATTTCCAGCATCTATCAAACCTCTTTTATTTTAATCCACATTAAAATCTCTTTCCAGAAGGACTGGGCAATGGAGTCTCATTCATCATTACAGTTTAAAGATTTGTCATGGCTACCCTGTGCCAAGCCAACCTGTCTAGAGTAACCTGGGGGCAGCAGGGATGGCTGGAGAGAGCAAAGGGTATGGAAGCTAACAAGTAATGGAGAGCAGATAGGTGGGAAGCTGTAGAAGCAATATCCCATGCTTTCCTGCAAGAGGCGAATTCCCCATCTCCCATATTGTGGGAAACACACCCAAACCTTCCTCTGATTTTATTATGGAAGCATATAATAAAATAATTTTATTATGGAAGCGCATAATAGAAGCACAGGGCACAGCCTGGGACTTGGCTGGTAACCAGCGGACAGTGGCATCAGTGAAGAACTGCCATGATGGTGGAGTCTCTCTGGCCTATGGTCCCTTCTCACCCCTTGTTCACCCTTCCTATGAGGCCCTGGCAGTTCTCTTGCTTAGCCCGATTAGGAGGGAAAATAAGAGTTATTTGGTACCTTGTCTGTTGTTCAGGCACAGGCACTCTGTAGCCTTCAGGAAGTGAATGTGTCTCCTGCTGTCAAAAGTCATCATGCTCCATGACGATACTGCTCCAAAGCTGACATTTTTATCTCCTTCAATGGTTGCCATCAAATCAGGGCTATTGCAATGGAAGTCCTGGTACAAACACTGGGTGAGGGATTCTGCAATGAAAGTTTTAATTGTTATTAACAACCAGCACAATGAAGAACTGAAAAATAGGTGTTAGATAAGAGCTGCTGTGTTATACAAAGAGAGATCAGGGTGATGGTGAGATCCCCAAAGGATCCCTGCAGAGGGAAAGCAGCACTGTGATCAACCCGGAGGGGTGCCTGCTGTGTCAGGAGCAGGGAGCACACACACACATGCTGTCCCTGCTGTGGGGGGCTCGCACCTCCTGAAGACCACAATCACATCCTGCGATGACATGGGGAGTGGGGTGTTCACAGGCATGGCAGGACCTTCAACTCTGCAAGGAGAGAAAAGGCCTTCTAGACACAGGGGCAATAGCAATGGAGGGAAGGCAGGGAACATAAATCCCTTGCTCATGCAACAGCTTGATATTTTAACTCTATGAAGCAGCTAAAACTGGTGGATATTAGTCCTGCTCCTGCCCAAACTCCCATCAGCAACCCCCAACCCTGCTTCCCACCCTCAGAGCCTATGCCCCCAGCCACTTCTCAACATAAGCAGAATCTATAGCTCAAGTTAAGCTAAAAGCAGCCTCTTCCTTCCTCTTCTTTCTTCAGCTGCACCCATTGTAAACTGAGCACAGCTGCGGTTCTGGCCCTCAGACTATATAGGAGCTATAGCAAAGTGTTTAATGTATTCTTAGCTTTTAAAATACTATTCATCAGCTGCAATCAAAGAAGAGAGCCAGCATCATGTTGCCAGCCAAATTAATCACAGCTCCCCCATTCCCCCCTCCATGCACACACAGTCACGTTGTGTGCATCAGTGGTGGTCTCGAGACCACAGTTTAGCAGGCACTGGAAAAGGCCAAGGTGGTAAATGCAAATCCTGGCTGCTCTTAATCATGTTCGTAATGACCATGTCATCAATCACAGGCCTTCTCAAGTGCTCAGCAACCACAGCCCAAGGGTATATTTCTCAAAGAATTCAATTCAAGCGAGGTCTCTCAAAAGCTGGGTCACCATTCTTCCCACTCACATGGGAGGAGGCTTTCTTCTGTTTGGCACAGGCGGTGCAACGTAAGCTCAGCATCTCCCTCAAAAGCCTGTCTGCAACGAGGAAAGTCAGTAAAACTTATGCAACTGAAAATTTCACTGACCTTTAGAAGAAAACAAGCTAAAGAAAACCAAAACACATCAATAGAACAGATTGGGGAAAACAGCGTTTCTGCCATCTCTCTACTCTTGTTCTTTCGCACTGGGGACATGGTCAAAACACTTCAAATATTCATGCTTTCAAACTTCTTAAAAATGCTGGAACACTGAGAACTAATGAGAATTTTAGTGGTTACAGATTTCTCCTACAGATCTCCAAAGGACTCGAGACCTTCTGGCTACAGAGACATAACATGGAGTTCCTCATGTGAAACAAGCCACACACAAGTGGTAAACATCCCAAATTCCCAGAAACGGTACAAAATGAGCCACACGCACATCACCAAACCCAATCATCTCCAACCTGAGCAGCTGGGAATGGCGTTTGCAATCGTGCCCTGTTGTAAAGCAGATTGTGGAGCCCATCCATGAAAACACTGGAGACGTTGGGTGCTGCTCCTGAATGCCAGTTGTGAAGTGCTGCAACAACGATTACATTTCACACCCGAGACACGACTGAATCAGACCTGTTTGATGCCACTGGAGGAGCTGATGGAAGCTTTAACACTTCGAGGAGAGAGTTCAAGACGATTTTACAGAAGCACGCCTTGGGGAAATTGAAATGTCAAGCATAATTTGGCACTTGAAACATGAAGGAGAGAGGCTTTTCATTTGTTTTCATCTACATCTTCCCCTTCTCTGAAGTGTACATGCTCCATTTCCCACTCTTCCCTAAGCTTTCATTAGGCAATGCTGAAATCTGCTGGATTTGAGGAATCTCCAAGGATAAACAAGTAGCTGGCATTAACCTGCTCTGTAAAAGTCAATTTGACATGTCTCACTATTCTTCCATTCTTGTTAGGGAAACTAGTCCAAAACAAGCTTTTTCCCTGTTATCTATATTTTCCCATTCATTTGATCTTTTATGTAAGACTAGAGGATTACCACTCACTACTCCAATTCTTAACAGATACGGGTTCACCTGGAAAAAATACAGGCTTTGGATCTAGGTTTCAATCTCAGGGCTCGTCTCTGGGGTTACAGATACTCAATGTGGCATCAGTGCTGCTTCAGCTGGGTGTTAGCAGGCAGGAGGCAGACACAGGGCAGTTGGAAGGACAGGGAAATGGGCAAGTTCGCTCCCTCTCTAAAATAGAAGCTCTCTCATAGCTGTCAGCATGAGAAGTAACAAGAGGAGCTGGTAAAGAGGCCTCTGCTAGGTGCAGCTCCTGGGAAAGCTGGCAAGGTGTTCTTGGGAGATAAGTTTTTAATTCTCCTCATCATCTGAGCAATTCCTGGTGAAACACAGCACAGAGCCCCACAACACTCCGAATCTTTCCCACAAGGACTTTGCAGGAGGCAGTGCTTGTGTATGGGGAACTTCTTGAACCAACTTCACAATTTGAACTGAAGTTCATTCTTAGAGAACAGTCAAAGAAGCTTTTGCTGTTATAGAAACACGCCGATTTCTGGATATCATAGTAACTTCCATTGAATAGCCATTATAAGATAAAACTTAGCATAAGAAACAGAGTCACACCAATATGCAAGATTTCAACAGCAAAGAAAAGTTTCAATCCACTTGAAATGTGGTTTCAGTTTAGAGGGTTTGGGACTATCAATTTTTGCTCACATGTTCAATTTTTTTTTGGCATGAGGATAAAAAGGGCTTTTGAGAATTCCCTATAAAGTGAAAAACTATTTATTTAGAAGTAAATAGAAGCCTTAGAAGTACCTTTACTAATTAATACCTTTGCCAATGAGAGGCACAAGGAAGTACAGCACATTCAGTGTGAAATCCTAGCTGAGTGTTGCCTAAAACCAGAGGCAGTAAAACCAGCAAAAGTTCACTTTTGGCTCGACAGGACAATTTTAGGAAGTGCCACTTAAAAGCCCCCTTGAAAAGCCCCCACCTGAGCAGCTCTTCTCATCAGGGGGCACCTGCTCCATCAACTGACTGGTGGTTTTGCATTGTTCCAGCTGCAGGAGTGAATTATTCCACAGCTACCCTGTGTCACTGGATGCAGAGCCTTTACACTGATGACTAATCTCTGTCAGTGAAAGTGGACTGAATTTGGAACAAAACCCATTGATTTTACATTGATTTTTAAGGGGGCCTATAGGGATGCTGGGGAGGGACCCTTTTATTAGGGACTGTAGTGACAGGACAAGGTGTAACGGGTTCAAACTTAAACAGGGGAAGTTTAGATTGGATATAAGGAAGAAATTCTTTCCTGTAAGGGTGGTGAGGCACTGGAATGGGCTGTCCAGGGAAGTTGTGAATGCTCCATCCCTGGCAGTGTTCAAGGCCGGGTTGGACAGAGCCTTGGGTAGCACGGTTTAGCGGAAGGCGTTCCCGCCCATGGCAGGGGGGTTGGAACGGGATGATCTTAAGGTCCTTTCCAACCCTAACTATTCTGTGATTCCATGATTCTACATCACCACTTCAAACGAGCCCTGCCACCAGAACTAATGCACAGCAAACGAAACAGTGGCTCCTCGGTCCTCTTTTGGCAGGGGGATGAGGCAGAGCCGTCACTCCCCATATGCCGGGGCTCTCCTTCATCCTGGCTGGCAGCTGTCAGAGAAATAACAGTTTCAGAGTGGTACCAGGCTGAAACCCCAAACTCAGCACTTCATACATCATCCTGCTGCAGACAGCAACCCACTTTGGCAGCAGCTCACAGAAGCACCCAGCATTTTATAGAAGCATGGAATGGTTTGAGTTGGAATGAACTTTAAAACTCATCCAGTTCCACCCCCCTGCCAATGGCAGGGACACCTTCCACTAGACCAGGTTGATCCAAGCCCCGTCCAACCTGGCCTTGAACACTGCCAGGGATGGGGCAGCCACAGCTTCTCTGGGCACCCTGTGCAGGGCCCCAGCACCTTCATAGGGAAGAACTTCTTCCTTATATCCAACCTAAATCTTCTCTGTTTCAGTTTGAACCCATTACCCCTGGTTTTATTGCTACAGTCCCTGATGAAGAGTCCCTCTCCAGCATCCTTGTAGGCCCCCTTCAGATACTGGGAGGCTGCTCCGAGGTCTCCACGCAGCCTTCTCTTCTCCAGACCTAACAGCCCCAACTTTCTCAGCCTGTCAATCTGTCTAAGTCCTACCAAAGCTAGTGTTTCAGGGTGCTTCTGGAAATTAGCAGCATGCAAAACCAGGAGCAACGACTTAGCACAGATCCCTGCCTGTACAAGGAATGCCAGTCTGCAGGACACAGATGGAAGGATTTGAGGTACTCACCTGAGAGCTACCACCACCCTGCTGTGGCTTCCCATTTCTCCCAATGAGGCAGCAGGTTGTTTTATGCAAGAAAAGTCTTCTGGGTATCACTGGCAGGACGCAGTGCTTCATGGCAGCCTCGCAAAAGGGAAAAAAACATAACCCACTTCACTGGTTAAAGAGTGCATTCCTCCTTGTGTGTGGATATCTCTCCACTGAATGACTCTGGTATTTATTATGTCAGATTATACCACTTCAGTTACTGGTTCAGATTATAGCAAAATGGGGAAAAAAACCACTTACTAGATATTAATTTTATCTTACAGATCCTATTGTAAATGGGATACAGGCCCCTATGTATATACAACAATCCTTAAAATAGCTCCATCTAAATGCAAATGTGGACTTCTGCCTTACACAGAGCTGAAAGCCTCCCCATTAACACTCCAAGAGATAGGGGAATTAATTTAATGCTTAAAAATTCCTAGGGATAAGAGGAATTTCTTCTATTCATATCTAGCATCATTTTCTCTTCATGACCAAAGCACCCATAATAAGAAAATTTTTACCTTTCTCAAGCTTACTGAGGGAAAAGGCAGTAAAATCTCTCTCTAGACATTACTTACAGGCTGTACTCTATTGACCAAAGTGCAAGTATGTGTATATGCATTCAGGGATGCCCAGGGAAAGACAAGAGATGAAGATGACTACAGTGCAGAAAGGGTGTGGGGATTCAATTACTTGTCTTTGCAAATTAATCAAAAGCAGAGATAATGCTTGACAGTGCTAATTTCTCACCAGCATCATCTTCTCTACCTGCTGCTCGAAGTCCATCAAACACAGGGGGCTCACTCTGTATCTTTTAACATACAGACATGCACAGTGTGAGATGCTGATTTCTCTTTGGAGGACTTTAGCAGTCACTGAATTGCAAGTGGAAGGTGCTGGCCTCAACCACATGCTGTACTTGCAGGCATAGATGGAAAGCAAGGCGCAGCTCTGCCTCAAAGCCCTTGTATAAGCACAGCTGCTTTAGTGCCAAGGCTCACAGAGCTCACCATGCCCCCACTGCAGCTCCCTGCCTGAGGGTATGGCAGGAAGGATGGATGTTGGTCTGGCTGTTCTCTGACACAGCAGCAACTGTTCTCTGCACACACATCACCATTCTTGCTCCTCAGTGCCAGGCAGCAGCAAGCAGAAGACTGATACACAGTCATCTTTGCTGCCTTCTGATTCATTGGGGGAATTCTTAGAAGTAGGTATATCCATCTGCATCAAGAAGCACACAGTACATGGGAAATGTATTATTTTCCCCACAAGTTTCATAAAACTTCATTAACTGATTTTGTTAAACTTAGTGCTTTTCCACCAAAACATATGTAATCCAAATTTGCACAGCAAGAGTATTTTCAGGGAAGAGTCATGCACCTACTTGCATGTGCATCTCAGTAGGAAGAAGTATTCACCTTAGTACCCACACCAGGAGGGTCTTGAACAGATGTGTCAGAACCTATAGATTGGAAACCACCAGGATCAGACACGGAAACATCATCATGGACAAGTGAAAGAAGTACTCAAGCCACTTCCAACAGACCTGCACTCTAAAGTATGTCTCTTTCCCTAAATCAGTTCAGAAACCAAACATATTAATGATGAGGTTGTGCTGATGTGAATGATGAATCATTGTATTGACATGGAAGCAGCAGTGTGTTACATCTACAGGTTTGCTTTTGGATTGCTCCCACAAGTCACAGGTTGAACTTACCCAAAAGACCCCTGTTGTGGGGCATGTGGACAAGGAACTGATGTGTTTCTGCTCTCTGAGGTGTGCTATACATCACACTGCACTTCCCCTTCGTTCCTTGGGGTTCTTATTTTCTGTCAGTAGCAACATTATTGTGCCTGTGCTGAACATGATTGGATGCTGCAGTGCTCCAAAGGTTACAGCTTTCACAGCTAGGAGCTCTGCAAGAGTGCCACAGCTAGCTCCTCTCATAAATATGTACATATTTTCCCTGTAATGAAGAAATTTCTTAAGCTGTTATCTCGATGGACCTCCTCTTGCCAGTGCTGCGTATTTTCTGTGCAAGAACGCAGTGACTGGGTCTTTTGTGATTAATCATTTGCAAGATAATGCCCTAACTAGCAGAAGAAAAAGAACAGAGAACTTCTCAAGGCAAACAGATGTGCCTCAATTTAGTGAACTCTACAGCTCCCACAGTACAGAGTCAATGCTGCTGAGCATGGAGTTTCCTTTGGCAAAGCTAATGGGTCAGGCCTGGCCTTTGATCATCAGCAACATATAATAGTGATTTAAAGGGACTTGTGAAATTTGGGAAATGAAAGGCGCATTGCAGCTGTAAACTGATGAAAAGATCACTATAGCCTAAAAAGACGGGTATAAAACTCTACACGTAAATCACTGCCGTAAAAGCCATCATTTTCCCCAAACAGCTTTTGTTACTTCATGAAATACAACACTTTCCAATGTATTCCTGTAATCTAGAAAAGCTTTATGAAATATTGACATTCCTGACATTACTGATATTCCCGTAGTAATTATCTATCATAATAATTAAACAATATGGCACAAGATCTGGTGAGGGTTGTTTCTGAGAGCTAACCTTTTAGACTTGAATGATTTTCTACTCTTTCAAAAGCAAACATCTTTAGAGTCTAAAAATTGCCTTCTTCAAAATGTTCAATGAACATTAACAAGAACACTACATGACAGCAGGATTCGCTGCTTTGGGGATTAGGTTTTCTTTCCTTTTACCTACTTATTTAGCTCAAATTACATCAAATCATGAACTGAAATTGAAGACTCTGCTCAATTCTCTACTCATTGAGGATCTGTTTTTCTAAATAGGGAACTATTGTGGAAATCCTCCCTGACCCCTCCATTACAAACACTTGCTTCACAGCACACTGGAATCATTCTCTTCAGTTTTGGGTCTCATGGATTCCAGGTTTGGCATCACTGTAGAGCCAAAAAAAAACCCCAAACTCCAAAACATAAAGCCTTTCAAACAGTCATTGCAAAGCACTCCAGCTTTACTAACAAGAACTCTTATTTATACGCAGGATCTAAGCTTGAAGGGATCTTGAAACTTCACAAGTAGTGGATGAGAGCTTGAGACATTTTCAATGAGATTTGGGAGATAAAAAGAAGATACAGGAAAACCACAGGATAAAAGCTGTAATCCCAAAATAGCTCCGTTTGGAGTGTTCTGGAAGAGTTATTTTACTGTTCGGTATGGCAAAACATCAAAGAGGTAATATTTCAACCAAATTACTTGTGAGCTGAGTTTCTCATCTTCTTCCAGATCATCACAACTTGCTGGTTTCCTTAACATGGCCCTGTGGTCAGACATGGAAGTGCTCAACAGGCTCAACAAGGAGAGGGCTTGCTTGTGTGTCCAACCTAAGCAACACAGGGACAGAAGCAGAACTGGTCATTATGCAGGTATTCTTCCCCAGAATTACTGCTATTCCGCTCATTTCACTATTTCCTGTAGCATTTTGAACCCTGGCATTTTCCTCTGCAAGCGGCTTCCCTCTTCCTCCCATCTGCACACACATATGGGCCCCAGACCAGCAGTGAGGTTGTGCAAGAACCCACCTCCAGCCCCCTCCAAGTCTCACCGATACCTGTTGCACTGTCAGTGGACCTTTTGTCATGGACCTTTGCTGGCTCAAGGCCCTGATGAGGAACTGGTCAAAGTGTCATAAACAGAACTTTCCTCTATTGCTAAAATGAGTGGTGGCTTATTTATTCCAAGAACTTCTGGCTGTGGCTTTAAGCACATAGGATTATGGGTCCGGCTAAGAAAGCAATTTCAGATTATAGTCCAGGACAATTTCAGCTTTTCACCACTGCAAATCCTGCTCTCTGCAGTCATGTTTCCTCCTCGTGCCCCCCACTGCCTCTCTCTTTCTCATACCCCTGCACTCACAGAGCAAGTCCTTGAGATTAACCACAATATGATTACATTTTAATTGAGGCCAGCTTAGTGTGGGGACATCCTTTTAACTCAGGAGGCCTCAATTCCACAGAACCATAATGAACTAATAATGAATGCGCTAAAGTCATTAAATCAAAATTCATAAAAGGGTGAATATTGCTTTCTTTTATAATAAAGCAATTAAAATCCCATATACTATAATAGATACTACTAAGGTGCACTAAGTGTTCTTTAAGGACGTTAGTGTTTAATGCCACCACACACGAATTTGGGGATCTTTTCAAAATGGGACTGCTGCACTATTAATAGATGATCAGAACTCTTTTTGTGTCATCTTTGGTTCAGCATTATTACCTGCTTCAAGAAATACTGGCGTGATTTCATTGGTAAGCTTTGTAGAATAATTAGTTACAAGAAACCATGACTTGCAGTATAAGTAACTTGATTGCAGTGAAGCATGGTACCATTCATGCTGCTTAAGTTAGATTCTTCAGTTAGTTTCTTAAGTTAGATTCTTAAGTTAGTCTTAAGTTAGATTTCAAGATATGCTGCTGCTTAAGTTAGGTTCTTTCATTGTTCCTTTCATCATGACACCCTCTTCATGCTCTGTTTCTTGGGGGTCAACAGCCCCAATTTACAGTAGCAAATGACTATGTCTGACTTTGTAAGTCAGGCCTTGGGGGAGAGTACTCCAGAAAAACCCACATCCTGAGTTATGACCACCTTCACGTGGTCTTTGCTCCAAGGAAAACGCAAGCACAAAGCCCTGAATTATTATGAACATTGACTTCATTGCCACAGATATTGGAAAACCAATGGTTATATGTGGACTCAGAGAGGGAAAAGGTCAATTAACATACAGTCCTTTAGCTGCATGTTAACCGTGATGGTCTGGACACATCTTCTGGTCCCTAATGTGTTGCTCAGAAGGAGCTGTTGGCGCGTGCTAGGAAGGAACTGCTGTGCAGGAGCACAGGACTGGAAGCAGTGCTCGAGTCATCACAGCCAGGTCCTCACAGTGGTGTACATGAGGCTTGGCCCCACTCCCCTCATCCCTGCCACAAAATACTCCCCAGCTTCCAGATCTACTTATTTCTGCTCAGCCCTTGCAAAGTAGCATGTCAACAACAGACCCGTGGGAGAACTGGACACCAAAGATCCCTGCTGCCCAAAGCTCATGGTCCCACCTAGGAGAGCCCCTTCCCTGAAGGGCTATAATCCACCTATGAGAAGAAAGAATAGGCACAAACCAACTAGGAACAGAAAAATCAGTCAGCAGCACACCAGAAACATCACCAAGCCTGTGCTAGCGCTTGCTGCACCAGACCTTGATAGAAATCATTATTGTGCACCAAATGGTCAGGATCTTCAACACAAGCCAGTTTACTGTTAGTCACAAATTCACACAAGCATATATATATATATTTATATATGTATTTTTACATATATAAATGTTCTTCTTTTTAATGAAACAGTCACAGAAACCCAAGACTTTGAAGAATGCTCAGGAAAAAGAGACTGATGGAAAGTGTGTCCCAGGGCAGGTGGGCACTTGTGCCTGTAGGAGAATGAACAGACTGACAGAAAAAGAATTATTAAATAGTACATGGTGGAGTAGGGGATTATCGGGAGAACATGATATAAGAACAGACAGATTAAAGGAACACTAAATATTTATTAGAAAGTCCTTCATATCATACACGATAATACAAGCCATAGCTGCTACTGAATAATACAGGCAACAGTTGCTGAGATTGCTCTCCGAGTTGGATAAAATAGAATTAGAGGCTTTTATCCGTTGGAGACCATGTGCTGTTATACATAATAATCAAAATCACTCAGAAAAGACAGAAATAGCTCAGTGATCACTGTCACTACATGAGACGAAACACAGTATGCCCAGGTTACCTCAGGCCTTTGCTGTTCATAGAAGGGTGGGAAGGCAACAGACGACGGCAGCCCTGTTTCTCCCCAGATGCTGGCGCTTCTAGAAGGGATAAGCCCAAAAGGATCCAAGGGCTTCAGCCCTGAAAGGATCAAAACTGGGGGTTCCTGGTGAGTCCACATGCTCTGGCCCATAAGCCAGTTTCCTGTATGCTGGCTTTAGGGGGAGGTAAAGTGTGCTTTAAGCACAGCCGAAATTATTCTGGTTCTGTAGTGGTGACACAAGTGCATTAGCACACTGTTTAGAAAGTCTGACCCTGGAGACAGCAAGGAGCAAAACATGTTATTGCAACCCAACAGCTTGTCTCACAAGCCTGTTTCCTCTGTTCCACATACACCAGACCCTTTCAGCAGGCAGAGAGGATGTGCTCCTGGCATCCCTGGGTAGGTTAAAAATGAATCTACTTAAATGGAAAATCTCCTTGCTGTGACAAATTAGCCCTTAACATCGACTCGTGTCTAACATAAAGTGGCAGGAAAGAGAGGATTGTCAAACCAGGAGTAACCTGTCTCCATGCAGCTGCTTTGCATCTCCTTTCCAGAGCTGAGCCCCTCATACTGGTTTCAGAGGATGGGAGAAGCTCCCATCAAATGAGATTTCCATTTGGCTATGTGATGGTCACCAAAACCTAAGAGGTCCTTTCCAGTTGTGGGGAGTGAGAGAAAAGGGCTTGGGAAGAAAACTGCGGACTGAAACTTTCTAACCAGGTAGAGTGTTTATTCAGAACTACAGCACACTGGTGGGTACTATCATGGAGGTAGGTGGGATGGCAGTAAGATGGGGAAAACATCACAACCCGCGTGTAAGCAGCCCCATGATACTATTGAGACTACCTTGTGAGCAGCTCCCCCTGTCACAGGGCAGCATCCTGCCGCAGTGCCCACAGTGCTGATTCATGCAGCCTGAGCTGGACCCCATGGCACACTTTGAATGCAGGCTGCAGATACACCCCGGGCTGCTGATAGAAACCATAATAGTTAAAATTAAAGGGCGAGGTTCTCCACTGGCTCAGTTCCACAGATAGAATCTGGTTTATTGGCATTTAGCAGAGGAAACTTTCCCTCTTGGAGTGCTTATTTCCCTATTTATTTTTGGAGGTTTTGCACAGGCGGTCCCCACCGGCACCAGCAGAAATTACCCTGAGCAATCCCCCATGAGCTGAGAGAGCACAGATCCCAGTGAGAATTGTATTGCTGAGTTTCTCATACACAGCAAGGAGAGCATGGCTGATTCACCACAGGAAACCCAGGTGCTGAATTCGTCTAACAAGCTGCTTAAAACTCTAAACAGATGTTTCTGTGTCTTTCCTGCTTCTTGAGCAGCCTGTGTGGAAGCACCAGCAGACTTACAATAAAGCAGATGCATGAACCATACATGCTTTAATATCAAGGCCTGAGTCATTGGAAAATGGTTTATGACTACTGAGTGTGCGTATAATTTGAGCAATGCGCCATAGGGACGTAAGATCAAGCTTGTCCGTAATGGAAATGTAGATTGACCGGGCTAGAGCCAGAGTGGAGGTAGCAAAATTCACACTGAAACGGAAAATTATACCTGTCTTGCAATGACTCATGAAAATGTAGATTGGATACTTAGGCTGGATCTCATCCAGTGCCCAAGAGGTGTGCAGAACAACTCATTGATTTCAATGGGTATTTTGTCAGGGTCCTTAACTTCCCACAGATTATGGAAGATCATAGATAGACCCGCAAACATACTGAGAGCTTTTAGAGCCTGGAAAAGCTAATTCTCACTTACACTACCTCTTTTTTTAATCTGACAGAGGTGTGAAAATGTGCCTCAGAGTCCACAATTTCTGACTGCAGCATTACCAAGCCACACAGCCCCCAACAGCCATGAAACTAGTCTGAAGAGCAAGGAGGATTTCAATAGACCTTCCCAGAATTACAGCATTTTCCTGGTGCTTCCTGACCCTTTAGGTTTTACTACTTGCAATTTAACTTATGCAAACTACCACTTTCACAGGAAAAAGTGAAATCTGATATTTTGATGCGCTCAGATAACTTCAGGAACTGAGCTTTACTGAGAAATACTCATATAGACTCTTAGGTTAGAGGAGGTGAATCCCACCTGACATGACAACAGCCACCGTTGCACCATGGCACTGGGGTAGGATACACACATGGGGTCCCAGGTGATCCAGTGAACTGGCCTTAGCAAGCCTTTCTTGGTTTCCTTCTTCATAAAGCTGGACCTCTTGGACTGCTATGACTATCAAAAGCTTTAACAGTGGTTCTCAAGGTGACAAGGACACAAGCCCACAGCTCTCAGGTGGGTCTGGAATGCTTTCAGCTGTACATTGGATTTTCTAGACAGAAAACAGACATCACTGACAGGGAAACCACCGAGCCTGGCACTAGAGGCTTCAGGAGAAATCCTGCTCTCACAGCAGTGCAGGGGAACTCTGGCTCTGGCTCTCATGGGGATATGATTTCACCTCCCCGTGTGAGCTGCAGAGGCTACTACCAACTGGCCATCTCAGGGATACCATGTCAAAGACTTTCTTACATCAAATATCCCAGGACATATATAAAGTTAGGAAGAGATTCACAGCAAGCAATGGGGACCTCCACTTCAGTTAAGTGTTTGTTTATATACACTCATTTCACATGTTGCATTTCTTGATGGAATCTGTTCCATTATTTCTGAAATACTGAACATGAAAAGCAGAGCTATAAGGTATGAATTATACAGTGTTGCAAAAGCTATCATCATGTCAGGCTTTTTTTGCATTTCAATGTGTAAGTATTATACCAAGGAGCTTTTATACTAATGGATAATTGCCTGCAGAGCACATTTAACCTTTGTCCACTCCAGTTGACTTGGTAGCGCTACCTATGTATATCAAACATCAATTCATTCGAATTGGCAACACAGGAAAGGCATGTGGCCAAATTCCTTCTCTCCTGCAAAGCTCAGCTCTACAGGATTTGAATAGTGATGCAAAGGAGAATCCATGCCACTTAGACTAATTGGGCAAGATCCTCAGCCCATTCCACTCATGCCAGGGGAGGTATCCTGAATTCAGGCTAACAGTTAAACAGACACCATAAAAAGCAAGTTATTGACCCAAGCAGATCCCAACTAACTGCCAGGAAACAATCTCACCTGATGAGATTCTCTATCAAAGCTTGTTGGGGAGAAAATATAACAAACCAAAAAACCAAAGCATTGCATTTCACAGACAGTGCACATCCTCTTCCACTTTCAGAGAAATAAAAGATGGTAGGCTGCTAGAAATAGCCCTTAGCTCCACTCCCAACTCTTCCACTTGTGCTCCATGAGAAGTGAGGCACTGAAGTTCATCTTTGGCTTGGCAGCACACATGTGTGAGATGTTGCCAAGAAGGAATCCAGCCCATATAGAGATTAGGCCATGCTGACCCCTGCTCTCTGCAGGAAGGAGCAAGACTTTTCTTCGCTCTGTTCTTTGTTTGACTTTCAGGCTGTCACACAGTCCCTGACTTCTTACAGGAAATCTGACTTCAGTGATTATCAAGCACCCAAATTGCTTTGTTCACCTGACCTGGAGGCTACTCCCACCTCCTTCTGGACAACAGACATGATGCTACCCCTTAGTCTTTCTGCTGCACCACACAAGAGGTTTCATTGGACACTAATGGTCAAGAACTCAAGTATCACAATAAAACACAATAACAACACTAAACAGAAAAAGTGATTTATCTCAGACAGGGAGAAGAGTAAGTCTATATACCTCTTAGAAAGTGGTCCTGCGAGCAGCTCCTTAAAGGGCTAGCAGACTATTCACATAGGAGTTGGGAGGATCAGTCAGCAGAGCCCAAGGAAGCCCCACGGGGCAGTTCAACCCACCTTACAGCTATTGGGTAAATAGCACCCTGGAGGGGGCTGTATTTCTCCATCAGTTATAAAGGGACGCTAAATGGCTCCTTACAGTAGGTAAATAATTGCAGACATGCACTGGTCAGGCAGGCAGTGAGCCTTGCTCTGCAGCCACCCCAGAGATTCCCCAAAGTGCCATGCAGACACAATGGAGAAAACAAATATATCTGTCCAGTATCAGCAGAGCACTGTTCAGAAGCCCTGCTACAGCCAGGGTCTTTCAGTAATGAGAAGCAACCGCACACGAATGATGCCCAGAGGTCTCCTGCTGCCTGAGTGCTGTTGCTGGATGGTAGCTGGCATTTGCAAGGCAAAAAGCTCATTCGCTGTCTCTCCTCAAAGATCTCATGCTTCCTACCAACCCTGGGTTAGCTCAGGTTGACTCTCCTGGGGCAGCATTTGAGAGCCTGATGAAGGTGGTGGGTCAGGCCAGGACTGGCCTCATGCCGATGGTACACACCAGGCAGCGCACTTGCCATTACATCTGGAAATGTTCTGCCTGTCCAGACCTTTCATGCAGAATCACTTATGTGTCTTCCCTGCTTTTGTATTCAGCAGGGAGCTGTCTTCTTCATTTAAAAGGCTGGGATATACACTGCTGCTAAAGTGCATTTGTGATGCAGCAGAGCTCATCTTCCTTCTGTGCTCTTCCCTGCAAGAGAGGTTCATCAAGGCTGTGCTCACTGAGCACTTGGCTCCTTCAGGCCAGGCATCGAAACGCGCTCCCAGAGCATGCTCAGAGACATGGGGACACAAAGCCTGCATTTTCAGCTCTGCACAGTGCTGGCTGAGATCTACATTCCCAGCGTTATCTTTGCACCCTCATGAAGTGCAATTACCTCATTTTGCAGCTCTTTGTGGCTGTTTAATCTCTCCCATTTTGTTTCTGACATCTCCAATAATCCAACCCTGACACTCCTTATAGATACTGCAATTACAATACAGAGCAGCTCTTGACAGGATGAGTTGTATTTTGCTTCCCTTCTGTAATGGCTCAAGCCATGAGGCATGGCTACATGAAATGGCAAAAGAAACCATCACTGACGATTTATATGGGTCCCCAGCAGATAGTGACAGTACTATATATCTATCTTAGCCAATTAAACGTCTGGAAGCTACCCAGAATCCAGCAGCTGAGGTAGGATTTACATGTGTTTCTGTTTTCGGTAGTAACTCAGCTGTGATTTTCCCTTTCTTACCTTATATTTAAGTCAGAGACTCTACTCTTGCCACTCTCCTGCCTTCCCACCCCATGGAAGACACACTCTCTGCTACTGGGGGAAGTAGTCCTCAAGTTTTGACATGTTCACAACGTGGGGAGCACAGGACAAGACATGGGAAGCAGAACAGTTCCCAAAATACCTTTGACAAATGGGCTTTTTGCTTCAGCCATCACAGAAAAGGACCAAGGAATTGGCAATACTGACTGACCCTGAGTACAATTAACTAGATTGCAGACAACATCTCCACACAATACAAGGCAAAATGAGATCCTTCACTACTCTCTCAGCTGGCAAAACCTCTCAGGATGTGTCATATTCCCCTTTTTTCTTGGCCAAGAAACTACAACCTCCAGTTGCTCCAGAGAATCCAATGGGACCGTAAAAACTGAGTCGGCCTCATGGTAACCCTGGCAGCTAATGTATTAATGCCTTGCATCTTCCTCATACCATCCGCAGCAAAAAATAAACCCAGCAAGTATATACAGAGCTTCGAATACAAAGGGTTTCCTGCTCTCTGTGTCAGTTAATCCACAGCTAAGGTGAGATCTCAGAAATAATTGAATCCTTCCAGAAGAGGTTTGATTTGTAAGAGGGCTAAAGGATTTGTGCATTCTACTGCCACTGACTTTGTTTATACCTTATTTATATAACATTAATCCCATGCTTTGGGACTTCAAGTTACCTGCAGGAATCGTGAGGGATTATTTCCCCCTACTGATGCACAACTTGCCTTTTCAGCTGCCTCCTCGCTTTCTGGCTCTCCTCCAAAATGGTCATTTTAAACTTATACTCAAACATGGAGTAAGGCAGAACTCATTCCTACCTAATATACAGGTCTGGTAGCAAGACAAACCTCAGCCTTCAGCACTACCAGTCCCTGCAGAGCATCATGCTGGAGCTGGCCCTTGCCTTGGTACCTGCTGAGAATGAAAGGGACTCTTAAGAGAAGACATCACACCCTGCCTTACCTGTGAAGGAGTCATACACACCAGCCACATCCTCTGCACCAGGGAGCACTGGAAAGGGTTAAATACACCTTTTGGAGGGTTTCAAGGAGTGATTTTTCTCCTGCAGCTCAGAAGAGGTGTGGGGACATGTGGCTGATGAGGAGCTAGGAAAGGAGGCAGAGCCTAACATCTGCTTCTCAGCCAAGCAGTCGTGCTCTCTTCAGGTGACCTTGAAGATGTGCCATCAGCAGCACACTTGGAAGATCTACTCTGCCGCGAGGATAATTAAAGCAACCCACTGCACAGGTGCTGGGGAGGCTTCTCCTCTACGGTGATTTGTGACAGTCACAGCACCACGTACGTGCAACGAGGATTTGTGTAAGAGGAGCTCAGCTGAGATCAGCACCTCCAGAGCCCCATCCAAGCAAAGGATAAGGGACCATGCCTGCCTTTGGGAATATCTAATCCAAGCAAACAGGAGTCCTCATGAACAGAAAAAAGAAACTAACTGCCCGACCTGCATTTTAACAAAAGGTATCTGAGTAGATGCAGTGACTTCATGGTGATCGTTTTTACTCTGTAGTGGTAGGTGTAGCACTGTACTTAACCTGATTTTAAAGAACACAGAAAAGTATTATTTGTAAGGAGCTAATGAGTAGATACCTGTGGCACACACTGAAGATGCAAAGAGTGTATAGAGCTACTGGATAATAAGGAAACCTCACAAGACCATATTCATCTCAGAGGGATGTACGTATACCGGACGTATTTGTTGCCAATATTACGACTGGACTAGTTATACCAGTGTGACGTTTGCTTTCTTCTCACCCTCATTATAGCTCAACAAACTAATCCCTTTATTGATGACATAATGTGCATCCCTGTGCTAACAAATTATTTGCTGTGTGCAATTGATTTCTGCTGCTGTAATCACTACACACAAATATCTTCTGTATCGTTGCTCTGTAGAAAAATATGCCTTCCAGCAAGATTATAGAGAGTAATAGTGTGATTACTCAGCTTCTACAGTTATCTATCTGCTTAACCTCTGTGCAGCCTTTACAGCAGGTTTATACAGATATGCTTCAGAAATTTATCCACCTACACTTTGTAAAACACCTTGTTAAGCCACCTTCCATCTCAGCCTGAGGATGAACTTCCAGCTACTTCACAGAGAGGGCTGTGTCTAAGAGTAATTGCTTAATTTAGGAGAGCCAGCCAGCTTCCCTTTTTAATGATATGACTCTTCCAAAGTGAATTTCACACAGGTGAAGGTCTCAAATCAGCAGCTCTGTGGACTGGACTCCTCACCTGACTACAAGCCTGGTAAAAGGAGCAGCACGGTTTTCCTCTGTGATTAAAATCAGAGCTTAGTTAAAGGCAATATGCCCCCTACAGCAACTCAGATCTTAAGTTTTATGCTGGGAGGACGGACAAGGCGTACAAGTTACTGAGTCACTGCACCTACAGTCTCTTGTCCACCAGGACCACGTCAACATTCCCATGCGCACTCCACAGCTCTTTCAGATGCTTTTGTCCCAAAAAGAGCAGGTGAATGCAGCCACTTGGGTCAGATGGAGCAAAGCCCTCAAGCACATGTCTCAGCTCATCCTAGCTCACCATGGGCACTCCGGCATGTGCTCAGCTCTAAGCTCACTGCTAAGCCCTCAGGATGATCACACAAGAACTGAACACACACATCCCTCCTGATCAGCCCTCTCAGCAGGAATAAGAGCAATCCACACCAGGAAAATAGGCCATTTTCCTTTTTTATACACGTGGATGAGGAGTTTGTGCAACTAACTCTGCTTTGAAAAAAAAACAGGTCTTTCAGTGAAGAATGTTGTTCTTGCTTCTAATTTTAAGATGCTCAATGATGCATTTAGGGCAGTGGTATGTACCTTGTGAGAGAAACACACATGCTCACATACTCTGTTTGTCTGATAAAGGAAGGCATCAATAATTGCTGAGCCTGCGAGTACGAACTGTCTCTTGAAAGGAACTAAGAGACCTTGAGAGCACTAAGGAAAATAAAGCTCAACTGGGAGAGCCAGTAACCTGACAGTTTTCCTATCCAAAGATGTCTCTCAGGCTCCTAATTGCACAGATTGCTTCTGATTACATCGGGTAGCACCAGGAAGTAGGTTACTCTGCAGAAAGAGGTGACAACATAAGCAGAATTCCAACTGCAGTGTCTTTGATCTAGGCTCTGGTTCTCTCAAAAAATTTGACAGATTTGCATTATCACACAGTAACACCATCAATGTGACTGCTCCATTCACACTGGTCCCTGCCTCAGGCCCTGGCTGCTCTTCCTGGGCACTACAATGACCATCAAAATGAAGAGAGGTTCCAAAGACTGAAGAGCTAGTGCACAAAATATAGCCAAAATATACTGGTTAAAACAGGTGGAGCTGCAGGACTGGCCAACCTCTGAGGGATAGGTGAAGAACACAAGAATGTGAGATTATAACAACATTATATGCTACATCCTGAGAAAGAATACGGCCTTCATACAACTTCAGATTCTCTGGTTGCCCAGAGAAGCTGTGGCTGCCCCATCCCTGGCAGTGTTCAAGGCCGGGTTGGACGAGGCTTGGAGCAACCTGCCCTAGTGGAAGGGGTCCCTGCCTGTGGCAGGGGTTGGAACTGGATGAGCTTTAAAGTACCTTCAAACTTAAAGTATTCTATGATTCTGTGATCCCAGAGACAGATGCAGAAGTGTAATTAGCCAGGGGCTCCAGTAGTGTGCATAGCCTGCCTGGCACTACCATGGGCAACTGCCTATTTGACCTTTTTGAACACAAACCATGAGCTCAAGGGCTTCAGTAAGTGGGTGCTCTCCTTAGGGCATATTTGAGAAAGCCAATTTCCACACAGCTCTTGGAGAAACAAATTCAGTCAATGCTTTTCTCTTTTCCTTTCTCCCTTCTCTTTGTCCTTTTTTTCTCTCTCCTAAGTTGCTTCAATTTCTAAGGCCAAGCGACAGTCAAAGGCATCAAACACTGACCCTTGCAGGGCCAAGCATGTCTCCCCAGCACTCCCGTGCAGTAGGGTGGGGATGGCACTCACAGACGCTGAGCTGACACATCTTGTATGATTAACACTTAGGGAAGGGCTGTTTTCTAGTTCAAATAAAGATTCGAGTACGTTGTCAACATCTTCTTTGTTTTAATTCCCCACTAGTCCTACAAAAGCACTCAAATCAAAAGCAACCTCACACACAGACCTCCCCTGCACCTCTTCCAATGACTAAATCTCTCAAAGGAAGACATCTGTTCTTCTCCCAGGCAAGGCAGGATGCACCCAGACGAACAACCTCAAAGACAGAGAGAAAGAGCAAATTGAACTAACACTAAAAGCACCAAGAGGCCACAAAGATTTAGTGTCAGCCTTATTTTTGATGCTGTCCCACTTAAATCCCTTTTGGTGTTAGATTTGAATAGGAGTTTCTCAGGAAGCACCCCTGGAAAGTGGCTTATGAACAGCAGAAAGCTGTAGGGTCAGATAAAATCTATCCACATGTGCATGTGGAAAGGAAGGGGGGCTGCCTGGGATAAAGGAGGAAATTAAAACTGGGGAATATGAAATTATATCCAGTGTCCTGCAGGATTCCAGGGTTGCCGAGTTAAAGGCAATGAATAAATAAAAAGAAATCCAACCCCAAGCAAATCTCTAGGATGAGACAAAATTCATTCCAGGGCGTTAGAGCAGATTTGAGGAAAGAAATGTGTGTGCCAACAGCAATTACTATGGAGAACTCGCTGAGCACAAGTCTAGAAGACTGGAAAATTGGAAAATAACAAACCAAATGTGGTATCAATATGCAAAAAATGAGAGCAAGCCTGGCACAGGAAATTACAGGGCTATCAGCTTAATATTCATTACATATAGGAAAATGCAAGGTCCCCATTGTATACAAGAGTGTAATTAAATCAAGGGGTTCTGCTGAAATCAACTGCTTGTGATGTTTATGAATTAGCAGCAGATTCAAAATGCAGCCTTAGCATTCAGCCCAGGGCCTGGCATTATTTGTTACAATCTATGAACCAGCCCTGTGAGAAGTTTCCTCCTCCATAGAGTAAGTTTAAAATCTCCTGCTCAGAGGTTTGGGGTTGTTTTTGCTTTGCACGTGACTCGGTGCTGAGGGGGATTAGCACGAACAGGTCATCTGAGGACAGCGTCAGGGGGAATGCTATGGGTTGATTTACTTATTATTCATCTGCTGTTTAGAGCAATGGCAGAGAAGCAGATCTCTTATTCCTCCTGCTTTTGCCCCCCTTTTCCATCCATGACAGTAACATCTGCAGTTACCCACATATTTCCTCACAGCGCTGGGAAGCAGCGCCAGACGTTCATTACCTTTCAGCAGGTCCTCGCGTGATACCTATAGAAACACCCTCTTCACTTCTCCTGCTGCATTCCCACTGCATGGCTTATAAAGTCACACAGGGGTTTATTTTCAAGGATACCACCAAGCTTTCCAGGAGCAGTAAGAGCAACATTCACCACTCCAGGGCTGTCTGTGGAGCCAGCAACGCTCTGGTGGTCCCATCCAAGGCCAGAGCCATGAGGATGTACATCAAGACCTTCACTGCTGGGCAAACGATGTCAGTGAACGCTGAATCAAGATCCCAAGTCCTGGGAAACACCATGGATGCAGCTTAGTGTTCAGATGAGCTAAATGTGTTTGGTCAGGCCAGATGCCCCAAGTGACGTACATTAATCCTCACCTGATTCTCCTCTGCAAGAAACATGCAGAAACATTCATAAATATTTCAAAAGCTCCTACAGAGCACCTAGCTTTCAGAAATGCATTCCACAATCCTTTATTACCTTTAATAACCTCCAAGAAAAATGATCAACCAACACAAAGAGCCTGTTTTAAGTGTGCAGTCGCAAATACCAAATAGGATTTTGAAACATGGCAAGCAGTGCCAGAGAGAAAATACACTTCACTTCCATTTCAAGTTTCCTATATCAAGAAAACATATGGAGGGATTACGCAGAACCTTACTGTGTTTTTTAACTCAAAGTGAGATCTTTGAGGAAATATCCTCTTTGGATCCTGCATTTTACATCATCAACACGGGATAAGATCTTGCCATCCATTTATAATGAGTTAAAACATTGGGCCCACAACAGCCCAAACCTGGAAAGGATTTAAAATATAGACCCTGACTGCAAGCCCTGTTCAGGCATTTAATTCTATTCCTGACTTTGCCCCAACCCTGGCAATATGGAGAACAAAGGAAATCTAATGGATGCATCAGTCAACCCCATACTTCGTTGCTGTCTTCTGGTGACAGAATTTGTGGCTTTTTTTTAAACCTCTGAGTCCTTTTTCTTTTTGATTCAGCTGTTAAAGAAACAAAGTCCTCTCCAATTTGTCTGCCTCAGGAACACATGGATATGCTCCTTCTTCCTCAGGTACATTTTGAACCCCACAGCTGATTTTAGAGACATCTGGCAGAAGAATGAGGCCCCAAAGAAATGTGTGTGCTTATGTATGCAGTTATGGATTTCATGACAGCAAGTAGCTGCATTCAAGTCCATGAGGAAAAGGCTACTGCTCCATCAAGACCCAGAAGGTACCAAACTCAAGTGTCTTCAGCCTGTGGCTCTGGGAATCTCATATTATTTGCGGGAGACTGTGTTTTTCTAACCAGAGACCAGAGATTCAAGCTAAATCTGCTTGTCACAGTCATCTTCATCAATACAAACAGGTCAAACATCACCTGTGGAGAGCAAAGGCCAGTCCTTCAGGAGCTTATATGGATTTTGCTGATTGCCAGGCTGCAACAGGTCTCTGGCAGGAGTGGCAGACTAAGAGCTGAGTCTTGGTCTCCTACATGTGCACACAACAGGAACTGGGAAAATACAATTGCAGCATGTCCTGGCCACAGATGGTGGCATGACCAGCTCTGAGGGCACAGAGAAAGGCAACAAGGGATGAAAGGACTATTGCTTATGGTCCTTTCTAGGTAGCAAGGGGTCTCTGAGGGGCTCAGCCCTGTTCCAGCTCCCCTCTTCCCTCCAAAGACCTAGACTGAGCCACTGAGAGCAGCTCTGGCAGCAGCTCCTACAGTGTTGATGAAACACAGTTTAGTTAAAATTCACCTGACGAGGAGGAAATGAAAATCCTCAAGGCCACAAATTAAAACCTGGGACTTGACAGAACAACAATGTATAAATAGAAATACCTATTTCCTGCAGAAATCCTGCGGCCTGAGTATTGGAAACTAATTAGCAGACTGAACCACTAGGAAAGAAGAAGTTGTTTTCCCGTTACTCACAAGAAGATATGACTTCTCTAGCACTTTTCCTCTGGCACTGGTGCTAAGCATAACCCTGTGAACACTCCATAGCCCCTCCTTGGCTGCATTTTCTTCCTATTCCAATAAAACACAGTAAGATAAAGGACAAAATTAATCATTAGCAATTCCTGTTATAGCACCAGTAGCTGCACTTTTTATTTTCTTCCAGAGTATAAGATCGTGAAGCAGGAAGATGTGAGTGCACCCAAAATGCTTTGTTAAAAACACCAGCACCATCCAAGAGGACTTTAAAGGAGAGACTTTCCCACTAAATTCATTATGAAGATAAAGTTCTCAGAGTGGATAACACGCAAATTTGCAGAGCTCGCTGGTGGAAACAGCCCTGGGACAGGTCCCAGAGCAACTGGGAACCAGAAAATACTTCACAGAAAGGGGAGGAGGGCTGCAGAGCTCTTCTGAACAGAGAGGGAAACACAGGCTGCAATGGACTATGTGACTGCTCTCAATCCTGAGGTCTCTTCGGACATCCTCTTCTAGCTTCGAGCTTGGGCTGTCCCTAGGAGCCACCACACCGCTGCCCAATGTCACCATCCGCTCCAGCGAGCCAGCTAAGCAACACAAATCTCCTAACTCCCTGCAGAAATCAGTGTGATGAGATACAACACGGTCCTGCACAGCTCCTCAACTGAGCGTAGGGCTGCTCAGAGAAGCCAGTGTTCTTTTATCACCAAATTAACTTTAAAACAATCCCATCCATTCCACTTTCCACATTAAGGATCGTCATCTCCATGCAAAAGAGAGGACTGATGAAAAAAAAAGAGGTACTTAGAAAACACATTTCCGACTTTAAAACACTACTAGCACTGATTCTTCCTGCTTGTAAAGAACTCTGCCTTTCTGTCTTACAGAGTACTCCACGAACTCATTTGCAAACTACCACCGGTAGCTACTCTGGTGTTTCGCTGGCTGCTCACTTACTCTTTGGGGATTTCGTATTCTTCTAAATTCTGTAAATGGCCACTAAAGTGGAGAAGAACATTATAAAATACATTTCAATCACCCTCACAATTTAGACTAATTCATTGGCAACCGTACAAAATGCTATTTACAAGGTACTTCCATCAGCTGGTATCTGGCATTAAGTATTTTCAATCAATCTACCATCATTTTCATCTCTTATTTTTCATACAAGGGAAATTATTGATCAGAGCTTTTCAGCCTCATTTAATATACTGGAATAGGCTTTAAATTTTCCCAAGTAAACCTCAGTGGAGATTAGCAACCCTGTCTTGCTTAATGCAACATAAATCAGTCTCCCCGATGAGACCACAATATCGAACATGACATCATGACCACTTTACTAGTTGATGGGCCCTGAGACAGGCACCTGCTGGAATTCCCTAAGGACTTGGCACTGAGTTTAGTTTGAGTTACCAGGCAAGATTGGTGCCTTAAAGGGAAAACCGGTGCCTTCACCTCTCAGAGGCCATTGCAGCACTGCAGAGGAATACCTGGGATGGATCTGTGGGAGGCAGACTCTCTCCCTTGCTCTTATTAAGTTTGCATTCAGTTTCTGAATCGCACTGAATTCTGCATTCAGTTGCTATTGCAACGGGTGTGTTCAAGACGCTGGATTAGATTTCTATACAGTGAGGACACAGAGCTCGGCTGAATTTTGATGAACTCATTCTTGAATAAATAAGCAAAACATCAGTGAGCAAGATACTCAGGCAGCTTCAATAAATACATATGGTAGCAAATCAGCCAGCTAGACAAACAGAATATATAACACTGGAACGAGCACTGATGATGGTGTAATGAGCTTTCAGCGTATTAGACACTACTGTAAAAAAACAATATGCAAATGTCTGGGTCCAGTTTACAGTAAAAAGAAAGTTATATTCGTGTTACCAAAGCAGCAGTCAGTGAGTAATGAGCAGAGCATGTACCCCTGTCCCTCACCACATTTAGTCTAGAGCTAATTGGCAGCAGTGGCATAGGAGTGCTGCCAGACGCACATTGCACCGGTGACGCTTCCCCAGGCTGTGTGGCTTCCAAACCATGGCGCAACTTCACGTTGGAGATCCTATCAGATAAGGACATCAGGATGGATTGAGCAGGAATACAAAAGGGTTTTCATGAGAGGAAACACAAGACTGCAAATGCTATTACAACCAAAGCCCAATACAAGATAAAAGTGCTTTGAGCCAGTGTGGCAGCCCCGATATTGCATTTGATGCAAAACAAGAGAGAATGAATCTGCTCAATGGCTGAACTTCCAGTGGTCCATTTCACAGGCTAATTTGTGTGCAGGCTGATACTTCCAGTATGTTTCTGTACTAACAGAGAATAATCATAGGATAAGTAGAGCAAGGTAAGTACATATGCTGCCATTGTTTTCTTGCAGCATAATAGCATCATCAATGAAGCCTGAATGCAGCCCAATTAGCATACGGTAATTAGAATCACTGCTGCTTGTTCATTTACTTCAGCACACCATGGTGAGGTGTTGGTTGCAGTATGCAGGGCTGCAATCCCATAGATAGTGCCAACTCTGCAAAGCATCTATCCTATTCTCTCATCAAAAGAAACAACAGAGACATTAAAGTGCCTTAAGCTGCTAAAATTTCAATTTTGGCCTGACTCAGGGAAGTCTCCGGCTTACCCAAGGAACATCTAAGCACAGGCTGTGCTCCCAAGGGATAAGCACACCTGTAATACATGTTGCCTTTAAAGGCAAATGGAAGCTTTAATGAAAAATCTGATTTTCTAAAAGACACTCTTTCAGCCCGTGGCTTTTAACACATTGTTGACTGCCGCTGAGAGCTCAGACAAGCCTGAACAACCCGGCTGAAGCAGCCCTGTGCAGTTCTCCTGTTTATTTACGTGGCTGCCCTTGGAGAGTATTTTGAGAGGGCTCTTTCAGAGCAGCCAGTAACCAGACATTTGTTGAAGTGTGGCTGGGCTGTGGACTATTTATAACCCATCCACCACTGAAGAGTCTCTTAATGCTTCTCCAGACTTAAATGGCTAACTTTTATAGCCCATTTATGGCCCATTTCAACAAAGCAGTTTAACATGTTCCAGGACTGGTGTCTTTATGTAAATAAAGGAAGTTGGACTCAGGCTCCCCATCCCAACCATCCCCTGTTGGCAAGCTGGCCTGCACAGCCCCAGGCCCTATGGCCGCTCACCCAGACATGGGTACCAGGGCTGGGGAGCAGCACCCTGGTAACACAGCTCTGCGTGAGGCTCATTTAACAACACCCCTTTCCCTTTAAGATCCATCCTGAGACACCTGAACCTCATGTGGCGGACCACAGCTTCACTGGTCAAGGGAGATGCCCTGACTTACCCCTTCCCACTGCTCCCAGGGCTCTCAGCACACGCTCTACCTCACACTAAGAGTCACACCAACCAAACACAGTTTAATTAGGATTTACACCAAGGCTGGAAAGTCAGATGTTAGTGGACTGGTCTGGAGGAGCTTATAACCCAGCAGATTTTAAACGTGTTTTGTTCACACACCCCACAGGAGAAGGTAATCACATAAACCAGGGTGGAAAACTTGGTACTTTCTATGACTGGAAGTGATAATACAGCAAGAAAGGGTATATAAGGAGAAGCATTACATAAGATGTAGGTTTTACAAGCTTTATAAAGACTCTCTTAGCACTTGTTAGTGGCAGAAACCTCCCCATGTGCCAACCGGTCTGAAATGGGAAGGATAGAAAAGTGCCTTCCATTTAAAGAAATGGGCTGTGAACGTGCTGTCAATGTCTGTGATTCTTTTTATCGATTTACAGTGTGCAAGCCATAAATCATTCTACCTTTTACTGAGCCCATAACTATGCATCACTCTGTCAGGGAAACTCCTCAAATTTTAAGGGGGAGGGGCAAGAGAGGGGACTTCTCTTTCATTGACTGGGTTAGATGAGCTGCAACAGCCAAGGCTGGATTCAACACACACGGTGGGGTGGATACAGATAGACAAAACGCTTAATTTGAACAGCTGCCCCTATCTACTGCTCTTTATCTCCTCCAGGATTAATCTTTGGCTACAAAGGGACAGATTCAAGCCATACTTGCATTGGCAGGAACTACACAGAGTTTTGCTGCTGTTGTAAACCAGGTCTCATACGCACATAACTAGTGCACCCCAGCTGCAGAAGTGCATCCCGGAGCACCAAAATATGGGAGCAGTGCTGTTAGCTAGAGCAGAAGCAGCATTTGTCCTGAAGGTGGATCTGCTCGCTGCAGCAACATCATCCACTCTGCTATAATCTTACAATAATTAAAAATTATCAATCCTGCTTTACAACAGATTTTAGGAGAAAACCTATGTTAGATGAGTTTACAGATAAACTCCCTGCTGGCTTCAGTTTAAACAAGGATTCCATCTACTCCTCCTAAGAAGCCCTACAGAATTAGATAGCTCAAGTCTGGCTCCTCCACATAATTCAGAACTAACTCATGTTCTTGCTAGAAGAGTCGTACCTGAAGGCCAAGACTCAGCTAAAGACTCCTACAAAATCCAACTGCTCTCTGCAGAGCTCCCCTAGGTCCATTCCCAGCAAAGTCATGAAGACCTCCCCTGCAACGGGAGCAGCACTCAGCCACAGGGATCTTGGGGGGCTGCATAGAACTGGGCTCAGTGTGGGCTTGCCCCCTTAAAGGGAGCTGGCAGAGCACCATCTGCTGGCACTAAGGAGTCTTCCTCCCTTGGTAGGCCCTGTCATGCTTGAGTTGTTTTATGTTTTAAATAACCTTGCTGATCTGCCTTGTAAGGTTTTTCATTCTTTGTATGCTAATTTAAGCCCAAAGGCAAAACCACATTCTTCCTCAGCAAAAGATGTGCACACCTCCTCGAATCCAGTCCTGTATGGAGCCTGGCACTGGCGTAAAATTAAGGGTGTGATTTAGCACTTTGCTGAGGAAGAGCTGGCTGCATGAGCACAGGGCTTGCTGGAGTGGGACCTCGCTGCTTTAAGGATTGCTATTAACCAGCCCCACCGGATTACACTGCAGAGGGCTCCGAAGAGCAGCTCTCTGCCAGAGTGAAGCAACTGGGATCACTCAGCTCTTTTGCTTGCTCAGGGCTGATCACTGAAGGGGCAGAAATTAATTTCCTATAAACACAGGCCTATTTTTTTCACTACCCTGGCAAGTGCAGTTGTAAAGAAGCCATTACAGGAGCTGATCTTTTATGATGCGTGACTCCAGCTTGTCCCAATGGGGGATGTTTTATGAGGCATTTACATAAACATATACAAATCAAAAGGGCCAGCTGTGCTCCTCCTGTACCTGCAATGTGTAGATACTCCAGCTAATTCCAGGTCTGTGCAATCAGCCGCCCTGAACTGGGATCAGGTCAAGTGTCTGGGACAGACAAACTGAAGGAGATCCAATACCCATCCAGAAACCCAATAGCATGAGACTTTGTGTAGCTGTCTCAGCACACAGCTAGGCACAATGAGGCACCCAGAATAAATAAGCTATCAGACTCCCTATGACACCTAAACGTGGGGATGATGATGTTCATCAGGAGTCCACTACGGTCCCTCTAAAAGTGTTTAAATAGTTGGCCCCAGGACTTAACTGAAGTGGAGGTTTTAGTCTTTCTTATTATAAGAATATTCTGGGCATTGCTTGGTGGAAAGTCAGCTGTCAGAAACGGTTACCACCACATCAGGATAAGGAATTTTAGGGACGACACCAACAACATGCTTTCTCTTGGAAGATCTGAATGGTGAAGAACTTAATTTTTCAGATGTCAGTATCTAGAATTCAGTGCCTAAAATCACTCCCCCATTTCTTGAACTCACAAACATTTATTCAGCTTGATCACCTTGGCCAAGGGCAGGGAAGGAGCTAGAGGCAGAACAGAACCTGAGTCTTTGATTTCTGCCTTGCCATTTCCTCCATTCACCTTCTCAACTTCCATCTCCCTCCAGATCCATTCTCTCTATCCTAGTTGGCCAACACGTTTCACTTACTACTGCTATTTTCTTTCAAAACATCAATCCTGGGCAGCTGACATCGGTTCGAACACACTCATGCCTTCACGAGGATTCAGTCTTCAACAGCTGCCTCCCCAATGGGCAGTTACAAGCACCCAGATTGCTTTTACACTCTGCCTTCAAGCTGAGATTGCTCCAGCGTGGCAGTGTGTCCATCCTTTCTATTCCTCTGCTGATGCACATGGCTCCTCACAGGGAAAAGATGCAAGTGCTGATTCAGCTAACCACTGGAGTCAGGCGAAGGTGTCTCTGAAGGCTGGCTGTCAGGCCAGGCTTAGCAGCTGATTGAGCAGAATTAAGTTCTCTGCCTCCTGTTTATTTCTTTAAATGACAGAGGGCCCCTTCGTACTTCCCGGTCAGGCTTGTTAAGCTTATGTCTGGCAATGATTTGTATTGATTTGACAGGCTTCCTCATGCTCACAGATCTTCTCTGACCACTGAGAGTTGTTTAATTACAACAAAGGGACAAAGAATTTCTGAGAGCCTGTAAGATCCATCTCAAAGGATCCAAATAAGAATTAATGCAGAAAACCAGGGCAGTTCTGCAAAGGTACACCACAACTTCTTACGAGAGAAAGCAGTTACTCTATAAAGAGTAGTAGATCCTACAGAAAACAGCCTTCCACTAAAAGAGCTTATAGAGAAGTTCTTTCCCACTCCAGAGCAATGAAAGCCTCATTGTAGCTGATGCCCCATACATGGACCTTCCCAGGGAGACAACCCTCTACAAGTGACTTAACACCCTGGCTCTGCACACTCCTGATCTCTCACCTTGCCTGGTTTGAGGAATGCATGGACTGGCTGAGGAGGACAAGGAGGTTGGTGCTCCCTCCGCAGCATGTGGCATGTTCATGCCCTTTCTCTCTCCCCCCAACTATGCCACAGCTACACTCATCCTATTTGATCCCTGCTAATACACAGAAAATCTCAGATCAGCTGCTCCCCGAGCACTCAGGAAATGACAGCCAAAGTCTATTCAAGAAACTACATTCCATGGGTGGGGAGAGAAAAAACACATTTGCTTTGAAAGCATGGCCTGGTTTCCTCTCCATCAAATGGAGTTTTCCAAACTCCTACTATTCCACTGCCTTTGGAAATAAGGTCACCCCCCTGAATAAGCAGTGTTTGATTTCAGCAGGCTATACAGCCTGATCAATACAATTGCCCCTCCTCTCCACCTCTCCTGTTCTGGTCTCATTTGCTCTAAACTGCATCTGAACTGCACTTCATCATCTGGAAGACTTGTATATATTAGAGAGGACCACTGCTTCCATGCGTCTGGTGCTCCATAGAAAGCTTAGGCCAGCTTAGATTGGTAGTTAAGATTGTTAACTGATTACCCGGCCTTTCGATTATTCATTTAAAGAATGGTATTAAAGGTCTTAGTATCCCACAGATGTAGAAAAGCGGGCTGAGCATGAAAAGAACTCGCTGCACTGTGGGTTGGAGTGGCTCCCATCCTCTTCCAGAGGCTTTCAGATCTCAGTGCTCAGAGTGAGGCAGGACCAGCCAGGTCTGCTCTGGAACCAGATCTGGTCAGCAAAGAACACAAGATGGGATGGGACAACAGGTATCTGGAGAAAGATTCCCCATTCCGGCACCTACAAGCCAAAAGGGAGATTCCTGATCTGCAACCACAGTGTATTATTCACACAGCCCTACGGCTGGGGGCTTCCCCATGCAGAAACCACACAGAAAGCTCACACCCCACTTGCCTTTCACTTACGCTACACTGTAGGGGTTGAACATGCTCTGTGTGAGAAGCACAGTGAATTTAGAGAAAGATTAAGGTAGCAGCTGCCCTGGATTTCAGGACTGAAGCACTCCAGTGCTCTTCTGCTGATGAAGTCTTTCCTCTTGCCCTCCAACCTGGCTCTGACTGATCCACAGAGACAGGCTCAGACACACACAAATGTCAAACCACTAAGCTTGATTACACTTTACAAATACCACAGTGGAAGAAGGGAAGCCTCTCCCTCTTCACGAGCTATTGCCTTGAACTGGATGTAAGAGTCAGACTGAAAAGCACCACTACATCAGAATCATTCAGTAACACTGAACAACCGGGTTAACTGGAAGTTGGGAATCTGAAAGCTTTCATGTTAAGTTTGTGGCTACAAAACACACCCAGCTGAGTGATCAGAACACAGCATCAGTTCAAAAAGCACTCAATGGGATTCTCATCCATCATTTTCTGCCCATTTATTTATTTATTTTCCCCAAACTGGTGGATATCGATTACCCAGTCGACAGCCTGCATGGATCAATATCTGCTTTGCGCAGAATACTGTGCAAAGCTAAATAAATTAGTTTATTTTATAATGGGGAAGAAACAGGGTGTCAATCAGACTTCCCTGTCAAGGCAGTGCTGTGCTCCATGCTAAAGTACAAAAATATGAGACAGTAGAAACAGGCCAAGCTGGAAGGAGAAGGGGCTGGAGTTTTCTAGGAAAGGAAGCATCAAGGGAAGAGGAATGGAAGCACTGCAGTGGAGATACTGCCCATCCTGAAAGACCTGCCACATCTTTCGTTTTCCTATAGCACAGCAAACAGAGCCATTGGTTTTGCAGTGATGAGCAATTTGTGGTTTCAGCTGGAGCACTGAGTACAGTGATGCTTTTCCAGCCATATGCACAGCAGTTAATTAGACACCACCTACATACTGCTGCAGGGCAATCAAAACCCAGCAGAACTTGAGGCTGAAATGTTCACATCTACCTAACTGCCAATAAAAATCAACAAGAAATGGAAGATGACATCCCACAGATACTTTAAATTTTAACCTTAACACCCAAACCACAAGTTATCAGCATTCGGTAGCATTAAGAGAAGATCTAAATGTCACTGACAAGACCTAGCCCCAATTGTATGAGGCTATTTACAAGCACATGTGAAAAGACAGACCTTCCTCTGAAGAGTTTGACCATCTACACTAACAAAGGTGGTGGTGAACTGATAATCTCCATGATAGCAAACCAAGGGTTCATATAGGGAAACTATTTTATAACTCACTACGCAAATCTCATAAGAAAGGAGGCCTTCCCCCAAAGTCTAGTACACAAACCAGAACGTTTTCCTGAAGAATTCACTTGCTCCTACCAGCCTCCTCCATAACCAAGTTGCTCACTGAATTTCTATCTTGACATCACATAGCATGGGAGTAAGTAGCTCCAGGAGACACAAGCTCTATCCTTTAACAAGGATAGAGGATTTCCTTTCAGAGGAAAGCCTTGCCAGTATCAGTGTTTGCACTTAGAGCAGCAAAAGTCACTGGACTGCCCAGCTCTCTTCCTTGGAATTGGCAAAGGTACTATGGGGAAAGAGCTACAAAAACAGTAGCACAGATTTGATGCCCCAAATTGAAAACCTTCACCTGGGCACAGGTATTCACAGGAAATTATGTTTCTGCTGAGAAATTCCTTTGGTCCCCCAAAAAACAGCCACTTTCTTCTTTAAATTGCATCTCCTATCCAGGCTTGGCTTTATTTATCATCCATGCCATTTCTATTCCTCTTAAACTGCATGGTCCTCTTAAACTATGTGGTACAGGCTGTAGAAGGGCTCTGTACTGCTCTGCAATTAAACTGCATACCGAGAACATGTTGACATTGTTAAGGTTAATGACCTAATGATGAGCACCAGGAAACAGGTTTGCAATAAAATGCTCTGTACTGATTGCTTCCATGATGAATGCGAACAATATGTTGGACTGGGAACAATATGTTAAACAATATGTTGTGGTTTATCAATGTCACGGTGCGGCCCTGCCGCAGTGGCTGCTGTCTGGTGATCCTCAGGAGGGTCACTTTGAGATGAACACAAGGAATGATCGGTTGTCACAGCCCAGGAATGGGTAGCACTAACCATATGGAAAGAAACAAGATTCTGATTCTGACCAGGTCAGGATCTTCAGGAACCACAGGCCAGACCTGACACAGAAACACAGATTTATTACACCTGCCACTAGAAAAGAACCACCTAAGTTAAAATAATACAAGGCTAGAGTTTAATGCAAGACAGATTTGGTCCCCCCTGAGTACCAGGCACAATGAAGCAGACATTAATACAGAGGAATGGCTCAGTTATGTGAACAGATATAAAAAAATTAAGAGCTGAAAACCAGACCTTCTGAAGAAGGATTTTCCTTCTTCATGGAAAAGCTTAATTTCTTGGAAGGGAAGGGGGTGGGGGAGTGGGAGAGGGGAAGGGAAAAAAGTATCTTTCATCCTAAAAAGTCTTGCTTGGAAAACTAACTGCCGGGCCTTGGTGTAGGTGATGCAGAACCACAAAGGGCTGCTCTGTACATCTCCAGGGGACAGCCACAGAAGAGCCTGGGGACGAGTCAGCTGCTGCCACCCAGGTTGTACAATCTCCTGCCCAATACCAACAAACCCCCACGGGAGCACCACCCAGCACAGCATCTTCCCAAAGTCAAGTTAATTAGATCCACATTAGCATCAAGTGGCACAGAAAGGGCACGCAGCTGAGCAGCATGACTCTGCAGCACCTCTGCTGCTGTCAGGTTTCAGCAAAGCCAGAGGTCAGTGGGAAGCACTGTGCTAATGGTTAACACCTTCCTGAAAGCCCTGAGCCAGGCAAAGAATCAAACCTTCTGCAGAGCCTGGACAGGAAGCTCAAACCTTCAGAAAGAAACACTGAACATCAGAGGCAGTGTTCAGCTTCGCAAAAAGATGCCACTTTACATCCCTACATGTAAACTTACCTTTCAAATGAAGAGAAATAAAGAGAAGTACAGAGCTAACACCCTACTAGCCAAAAGCTAGCCTCCAAATTTACAACCTCAAGGTGCACAACCCCTATCTAGAAAGGGCACAGCCAGCTCAGCACACTCATCACAGAGCCCCTCTGCAGACACCCACACTGCTCCCTCCCAGCCCCACTCAACACAAATCTGAGCCTCCTCTGGGCTCCTCCCCACCACCCAGCTGAAGCAGAATTACACCACGGGTGATTTCCCTGCACGAAAGGGACAGGCTAGCCTGACTACACTTCTGAGAGCGTTAAGAGCTTGGTGCCAGCCTCCAAGGCTTGCCTTTTAGCAGATGTCAGTAGTGAAAACAGAAGGAAGTATCTGCATCTGCAAGTACTCCTTCAGCAAGAGCTGTCAATGAACCAGTTTGCTCAGGCACAGATAATCCCACCAGAGAAGTGAAGCAAGACTGGAACACACTGTCCAAGGCTCATTTATGGGCTCAGAGAATATGGCCAAGGTTTTAGACACCTCAGTCCCAGACTAGGAGTGGGAAGGGCTTCTCCAGGGGGGAATTCAGAGCACATTCAAGCAATGTGTCCTTAAATCCCCATGGACTAGAAATAGACACTAACTCCTTAATTGAACTAAATATGCAATATCTGGCAGTGTGAATACCTCCCCCTCCCCACACATGCTCTTGTGTCAAGGGCTTGTGTGAATTTACTTGCAGCCCTTGTCTTCCTAACAAAGGAGAAATATTTAGAGCGCTGGACTGGGAGTCAAGAGCCCGTGTTCCTGCCCCTAGGTCTGAGCTAAGAAAAATCATTTAGCTCAGTGATCCAGGAAAATGAATGCCCTACATTTTGGCAGTAAAGCTGGATAACAGTTTCAAATGCTCAGCTAATAGGTCACGGGCTCCTTGGTCACTCAGGAGCTTTGAATACGTTATTTTGCATCTACCAGAGCAAGATGGCTTTTATGCACTGCTGTCTTCAATGCATTGAAGACCTCCTATGAAAAGTTTCCCATTAATACCTTTTATTTAGGGTCTTTTTTGGAAAAACTTTGGCTTCTGAGTCAGGTAGAGAGGGGCTGATGCATCTCTTTAAAAGATACGGGCTCCCTAACATTAAGCACACTGGTTTTATCACCTTAGTATCAGAGTGGTAAATTTTTTATGTCTGACTCACAAAGGAAAGAATGCATTCAGTGTAAAGAAAAAGTACTCTCTGTCAATAGCAATCAACTTTTAGAGCAAATAATTTAATTACAAATGAAAGAAAACAACACAAGCCAAGGAAAGCTGGTACTTTCCCACATGCAAGAACATGTCGATTTGTTTCTAACTCATTTTGACTGGTGATACATCCTATATGATCTCCAAAAGTCATTCAAGTATTTATAATGATGTTAGCTGAAACAAAGCCTAAGAAAGACTTCAGCTTTAAGAATGAATTTCAAAACCATATGCAGGGATTTAGCTGTGCGACTCCCATTAAAAATCAGTTGGTTCCTGGAGGCTAAAGTCCTTGAGAACTGACCTCTGCCAACTTGAAGCTCTCTGTGCCATCACATTAAAAGTTGCAGCGCTTAAAGGTTAGTGCTAAAACCCTCTGATGAGAACAAATAAGCTTTAAAAAATACCAGGCCAGAAATCACCTTGCTTCTATTGCTCTGGAAATACTAAGCCAGCGAATCAAAGCTCAGATTCTGCATAATTCTTGACCCAAACTGCATCCAGTTTGATCTCCTCTCTATCCTGAAGCCCACAGGCTTTATCCTTTGGAGGTCTTTTAATTTCCAGCAATCTTGGCAATTCTGAGGGTTCAAACCAATGTGCAAGACACCTTGCCTTGGAAACTTGGCAGGGGAGCATGTGGGGGCTGCTTGTACCTCTGACCTGGCGCAAACCCTCCCATCTCCCTACAGCCTCTTTTAGAAAGGGCAATGTGACGGAAAGTTAACTGCCAGGCACCCCAAGCCCATATCTAACCTTAGAGAGGAGAGCATGGTGGAAAACATGGCAACATGTTGGAGCTTCCATGGTTTCAAACAGGCTGAGGCATTTTTTTAAAGCATGCTAAATGACCTCAGGAAAGGAAACTGAAGAGCTGACCAGCTCCATCTATCATGACTGCAAATATGAATTCTCTCGCCTATGGCTGGAATGAAAGGTTCAGATAGCTATGCTTTAAAAACTAGGAAGGTTTTAGAAATCATTATCCCATTTGTTAATTACTGTTCTCAGATGCAGTCCCTGCCCCAGGGCAGGTCCATCTCCCAGCGTGGCTGACCCCAACTGGCTTCAGTTTGGTTTGAAGTGGGGAAGGGCTGGGACAGGGTGGCTGCAAGTCTCCTTTCATGACAGCAGCCTGCTCACAGGCTCTCTGGCAGCTCCCAAAATACTGCAGATCGCTGCTCCATAGATCAGATTAAGCTGGCACTGATTTAGGAAAGGGAACACCAAAGGTGTCGTGCAAACAGCCCTGCTCATGGAGGAGCAAAAACCAAGGAACATACACAAGGTCGCCTACCACTGGCACCTCAATGACAGTCGTCCCACCTGGGTTACCTGCTCTCCCCAGTCCATGGGTGATTCATCCCATCAGTCATGTATTTTGGGAGGGGATGAATCACACTCTGAGCCTGCCAAGCCTCCTCACGGGAGCCTGGATGCCTGATTGTGAGAGGAGTGGAATTTCACAGGCTAGAGCTGAACTCTGGTTACCATAGTTATTACTGCATCTCCAAATGAAAATGCAGTTGTTGGGCCTGTTGAGGGGCCCTTCCCTGAGCCATATGAATACAAAGAAACCCACCAAAATCAGCAAACACCAGCAAACCTCTGAATTTCCACTTGACATTTATCAGGTGGGACCGGACCCCGTGCAGGAGCCTTCCACTTCAGACTGGGATCTTTTCATACAGGTCACTAGTTACCCTTTTGACGTGTGCATATCCACTGCTCAGCACTTGGGAAGGAAAGGGAATCACTGAGGTATTTGACTTGCTAATGAAGACGCTGTGTATTCACTTCTGATCTGCTGAGAAATGCAAAGTGAAAAATTAAAGCTGATTTTCACCATTAATATTGTCACTGAACATGACCACACCATCTCCTGGCTTTCATCTATATGCATGCTCCTGCGAGGGGGAGCAGGTTGGATGGTCCCCATGGATGTCTCAAGTTATGAGCTCCCCAGTGCAGCACTGCCCTGTGCTGGATACACGGGAGCTTCAAGATAAACCCCATCTCTCTTTAATGTAGAGTCTACTGCCTTCCCTCCCAAATTTCAGAGTAATGTCACCCAGAGCAGCAGAAATTGCTGTCATTCCCTGGAACAAAAGAGTTCAAAACCTTGTGTCACTGAAGTCCCTGGTTGAAACCATGAAAAGCAGGCTTCGACCCTACACACTTTGCTGTCTGATATAAAACAAGTTAACAGGAAAGCTTCTATGGGAGCACAAACAGACTGCACATCAGGATCCTTGATCTGCACAAACAAAAGAGAAAATGTGGATAAAAGGGGCTAAACCCACAGAGGAACTCAGTGTTTAACAGCTCTGCCTCTTCTTCTGTGTCACTGAAACGGCACTGGAAGGCAAACACCAAATTCACACTGTCACTGGGTGCTGAAAACAGGTTTGGTCAGGTCTGGGCTCTGCTGTTTGCCACTTCTTTTGTGCAGACCTTCCCCTCAGCCTGGTCCCCTAGGAGACACGAAGCAGCTCCACGCAGCCCCAGACCTGCCCAGCGTCCCACCGTGCACGCAGCATCGCTTCGCTCATGTCAAACTCCTTCTTATTGACTAGCTCCATAATGTGTGAAGGTCACTGCCTCACTTCACACGTCTCAGCAGTGCCGTATTTCCACATTTAGCCACTTCAGTTTGTCAATATTAACATCTGTTACTATTTAACACCTGCCACTGCTCTCACTTGCGCAGGTCTCAGCACAGACACAGAGAACCCGCCTGCCACGCTGCTTGTTCCGCACGGAGCGGGCAGGAGGGATGAGCTGTGTGCTCCAATTCCCCCCTCACCCAGGGTGTGCAAAGGCTGGGTCCCTCACACTGCTTAAGGGCAAAGGAAAATCTGAGCAGTGTGTTTCTGCCATGGGGACAGACGAGGATCAGTGCTAGGAGCTGTTTGCTCTAATGGAGTTATAAGTTGCAGCTCTAGCCATGCACCTCTGCTCTTGTGAGACCCCACTTGCAGTACTGCATGCAGTTCTGGCGTCCCCAACATAAGAAGAACATGGAGCTGCTGGAGCAAGTCTAGATTAGGCCAGGAGGATGATCAGGGGCTGGAGCACCTCCTGTATGAAGACAGGCTGAGAAAGTTGGGGCTGTTCAGCCTGGAGAAGAGAAGCTGCATAGGGACCTCAGAGCAGCTTACAGTATCTGAAGGGGGTCTACAAGGATGCCAGAGAGTAACACTTCGTCAGGGACTGTCGTGGTAAGACAAGGGGTGATGGGCTCAAACTGAAACAGGGGAAGTTCAGGTTAGATACAAGGAAGAAGTTCTTCCCTGTGAGGGAGCTGAGGCACTGACACAGGGTGCTCGGAGAAGCTGTGGCTGCCCCATCCCTGGCAGTGTTCAAGGCCAGGTTGGACACAGGGCTTGGAGCATCCTGCTCTAGTGGAAGGTGTCCCAGTCCATGGCAGAGGTTGGCACTGGATGAGCTTTAAGGTCTCTTCCAACACAAACCACTCTAGGATTCTAGGATTCCTGCCATTTACCCACAACATCAACTTGTTTTCACTGCAGTGGTGAGGAAAAAAGCCCCCAAGAAATCCAACCCACAACTCCAACCTGTGAACTTTGTCAAGATTTCCCGCAGTCAGTCTGGCCTCCCCAGGGTCCTTGTTAATATGAAAAACAACAGTGTGTGAATGTTAGCAGCTCCAAATATCTCTATGGCTCACGACTCATTTCTCATGCACCTAACTCCTTAACAGGTACATAACGTGTCCGTGACAGCTGAGTCATAAGTGGAGATGGGCTGATGCTGTAAAATCCCTCACAGCACGAGAGCCTTCCAGAATTAACAAAAGGGTTTTACACGGACTTTTCCAGTCCCATTGTCCAGCATTAGCTTGCCAAGCTCCCTCACCCAAGGAGATAGATGCTACAGTGCATCATGCAACTGTGCTGGGACTTTGTTGAAGCGCCACATCCTGTAGCATGCACCCCAACCCATCAAACAGCAGTAGAGAACATATCAGGCTTTGGGAGTCAGGTTAATGCTGGCCACTGAACAGGGCTCTTGGTAGTCAAATAATAACTTGAAGCATTATTTTGACATTGGTTACATAGCACAGCAAAGCACAAGGCATCCTGTATTAGCACAAGACAACTGGGAATGGCCAGTAAGGAAAGAATTGACTCCAAAGCAAACCCAGATGTTACAATTTCCCTCTGACTGGCTTTCATTTCCACATGCCTTTGCATTTGCTGCTTGTGCCTGTGAGCAGAAATACCCCCAGACAAGCCTGCTCCTGGAGAAGTGCCTTGCAGAGAAATACCCCAATCCATAGGAAGGCCCAACCAAACTGAAATGTGTCTAAATGGCTCTTCAAGGCTCATCTGTCGCTGTACACCCTGCAGCCATGATGGTGGTATCTCCAGTAGCCAGTGCAAACCCCCATACATCAGAGCAAACACCACTGCACTTCACAGCTGCTCACTGAATGCCTGTGACCACTGGGACAAATTCAATCTTTCTGCTGCTGAGTTTCTTCAGCAGAACAAGGCTCTTCATTTTTATATTCCCTTGAACTATATGAGATTTCATTTTCTCATGAGTAATGTGTCTCATGGAAGCAATGTCCAACTGGGACACCATTACAAAGCCTCAAAACATTATTTTTGTGGAAAAATCCCAGCAGAATAAAATCTGTATACTCCTATTTAATTAATACAGTGGGCAATTGCTTGCAGACTCCCCAAGCCATGGCAATCAGCTGAGCTCAGCGTCTTGAAAAGAGGTTTCAAGTATCAGAGCTTTCCACCTCCCGAACAACCTCATTCCTCTGACAGGACAAATATAATTACTGCTGATCTGTTTTACAGTGTTCAGGTAAAAATGCCACAGTTCCTTATAATTTCAAATAGCTGTCTTGGAATTCCACTGTTTGCTTAACATGTTTATTTGTTTAAAACAAGTTTTATGTCTATTCAGCTGCGCCTGCCTTGTGGGAATTTCACAGACTACTAACTCTCTGCAGAAAATATCCACTATAAATAGGAATGAGTGGTCACCATATGAAGCATTACAGTGTTTCTGGTCCTTCTCTGCTCCAAAAGAGGATGAGAAAGAGAGAGAAAAAGAAAAAAACAGATGGGAAAGGGGAGGGGAAAGGGGAGGAGAAAGGAGAAGAGAGAGGAAAGGGGAGGAGAAGGGAGAAGAAGAATATGTTCCCCCTTCCAGTTGCAGGAAGGTGGCGAATCTCCATCTCTATACAAAGATGGAAGCAGTAGCACAGACAGCTACAGCTAGTGGGGTAATGTGGACAAGTTGAATTTAGTAACTTGGGAAGCTGATCTTGAAGGAATCAGGAATTTAAACTATCCTAAATGCTTTCTATTTCTTCCGGTGTCTCCATTTAAATTAGGGCCTTTCATGTACAATATTCCTTCTGCCTTCTGCAGGAGCACCAAGATTCCTTCAGGAGTTTATCACACACTTTATTTCATTCTTCACTAGGGGACTGGAGGATACTGGGGAATATCAGCTATAGCATAACCCAGGGCAAGTATTAAGTAGTGCACTTGATAGTCCTGTGTTGTCATCAGCCAAGTTCATGCACTTAGGTCCCATGGCCTCAGAGGAGCAAGTGATGCTTTTGTTCAGAAACACAAATCTAACTGGTTGAAGTATAAAATATTGGAGCAAGAAGCACTATATTGTAATGAGAAACAGGCTAGAAATCTCAAAAGACCAGATAAGATACACCAAGAGCATCATATGATGCTGCAAGTAATGGCTAGAACCCTGAGAAACTGAAGGTGTAACAGGAAGATTTCCACCAAATAACCGAATAATGTAAAGACAAAAGAATTCAAAGCTGTCAGTACAGTGAAGTTCAGCTCTGGAGGGCAGAAAACAACAGGAAAAAAGAAAAATGCCACTTTGATATTTCTTGCACAGATTATCACAGGACTGGGAACAGATGAAATAAATCTGACTTTCAGCATCTTCCTTCGCTTCTTTCCCTACACCTTGCTACAACCTTCTGTCCTTGCTGGTAAATGCAAAAGAAGTGTTTGGAAGATATTCTCTAGCAATAGAAAAAGATTCACTAGTACACAAATACAGCAACATCCAGATTTACCTGTGTAAGAATCTCTAGGGCTTAATCATACCCCCTACAGATTTCCTCTGACTGGCCTAGTATGAGTTCATACATACTCAGTGGTCCTTGACTATTTAAATAGCCTCAACAGAACAAGCAGCATCAGATTTCTGACAGATCCCTCTTACCCACCAGGAAACAAGAAGTAATATGTGGGAAATGAAGTTGGATAAGCTTTCAGGCCTGCAAATTGCTTCACTTGGATTTTACCTTAGAAGCAAACTCAATCCCATAGCAGCATCAGCTGGTTTCAGACCACTGGGTATGTGTCTTGTAAAAGATTTCAAAGCTTTCACCCCTTGTCTGATCCAGCTTTCTTTTGACATTACTCACAAACTAGAGAGAGCACCTAAATACAAATGGTGTGAAAACCAATCATTAAAAGAAGAAAAATCTTCAGAAAGAGATATTACAGTTGATGTTGAACTTGTCCTGACAGCAACCCAGCATCTTCCAGTTGTCTTCAGAAAACCAGAGATGAAAAAGGGAGAGACTTCGGCAGCATGTGGGCTGATGGCATCGACTTCCAGCCAGTGTTACCAGGCTGTGAGGACTGACAAGGCCTTTCCAGGGCCGAGGAGCCACTTCTGAAACCGTGATACACTCTGATCTTTAAAGTGCCTCAGAAAGAAATGCTCTCCATGAGGCAGAAACAAATTTGGACCACGGGTACAATGTATTTCATAACAGTGTGGTCTGACTAAGCCACTTCCAATGCCCATGGAAGGTTAATGAGGGAAAAACTACCCGAACATTTACTCTCACTGTAGCTCTGACACCTTATTGGGAGGTAAAAGCAGGTACTGTTTTCCTGGGAGGGATGTACATTCATTACTGTGGGCAACAGCCCCTCCAGATCTACTGACTTGGCTTCGAGGCCATATTTAGAAGACAGTGTTCCTTGAGTCCTTATTTCAGATAATAGCCCTCTATTTACCTCTGAAACATTCCCAGCAGACTTTGCTTTTCAATGCAGCACTAACGGTTCATGTTACCCCCACAACATTGCAGAGGCACAGTGCTCACTGCAGACTTTAAAGAGAGTTGCAAAAACCCAGCAGAGCCCTACATAATACTGCTGGCACCAACGTCTGCTTCTCGCCTGTCTCCAGTAGAATTACAAATAGGAAGATGACTAAGAACATCTCTGTGTGCCTGGCACAGATAGCTGCATCTGATCCCACTAGAAGAAACACAAAAGGTCTGCAAGAGAAAAGAAATGCTCACCAGCACTAAAATGTCAGACTCACTATGTGAGCCAGGAGCTCGTGACGGCCATAGAAGTGGTTTGGGGTCTGGACAAGGGCCATACGCTCACAGCGGTGGAGCAAGGAGGTGACTTTATAGGGACTCGCCCTGAATAAAAAGATTCATCTTTAGCATTCCCAACACACAACAAGAAGTGAATCAGGGTCTCCAGAGCAGGACTTGGAAATGAGGGAATAAGCATTCATCATTTGTTATTTTTTATAAAAGGGGGCAGGGGAGATGTGGAGTGACTACAGAAACACTCGTCCTTCCCAAGTACCAGATGTACCGCGCTGACAGCGGTGATCTTGGTGAAGGGAGCAAACTGGGGAAGATAATGAATGGTAATTCCATGGAAGGAGAATCGTTCAGCTTTACCTTTCCATGTGATTCTCCCACTGTGCTTTCTATTAACAAAGGAATTCTTCTGGATGTCAAAGAGGGAGACTTGTCATACTTCCTTCTAGCTGGAGAAATATGTCAGCCCAAAAGGGACATACGAATATCTTAACCTAAACTTGTCAAAATACTCTATGAAGGAAGAAATTTCATACTATGAGGGTGGTCAGGCCCTGGCACAGGTTGCCCAGAGAAGCTGTGGCTGCCCCATCCCTATCAGTGTTCAAGTCCCTTTCAACCCAAACCAGTCTGTGATTATATGATGATTCTATGATTTGAAATTAGTGACATATTCCACGGGTAAAAACAGGTATCCCTAAAGGATGTTCATGTGCTCATCTAAAAACCAATTCCCACCCAAGCGTAAGCATGAAAAGACACAGGTAAAAATAAGGCCCTTCGTTTTGCTCATCAAATAGCCACCTTGTATGAAATGGGAATTCACCTATTGTACAAATACACACAGAGAAGCATAAGAGTCATCAAAACTTGTAACAAGCGGGATTTGCATTGGTTTTGCCAAAAGCATGTCATGAATTAGTAATCCTCAGTAGAAATTAGAACACTCACAGCGCCTGATAGATGAAAGAATGGCTGAAAGTTGTGGCAAAATGCTTTCCTACTTCAAAATGCTCTGCAGTACGGGTAAAAAAAAAAGGACAAAATGAATATGGACAAAATTTCATGAGCAGCTTGTTCCCCTTTGATCAGCTCTGCTAGGTAGTAAATACTATATGCACAAGTACATCACCACTAATTGAATCAGCTGTATGCTCTAATAATTGGAACTGACTGAAGAGGCTTTCAGTGGGGGTTTCCCAGGCCCCCTCTCTCGGCATATCCGTTCCAGTTCTTGTCTTATTTGCTCACATTTCAATTTTAAATCCCGCCACTGGTAACATGACAGCAGCGCTTTCAGGAGCCTGCCGGGCCCCGAGAAGGCTGTCAGAGCCAACACGCTGCTCCTAGGAAAGGGAGCCTGATTAAAAACCTCATTGTGTCAGCCAGGCAATCAGATGTTCATTATCCTATGACACACGACTACTGAAATGGAACATTCACATATTTTAAACTGGAGAGATTTGTACTTTAATATAATTATTTTTGAAAGATTCTTCATCAGAAAGGTTAATAAGAGCAATATAGGTTAATAACAGCACTAAGGCAGCTGACATAATCAGATAATTGACCTTATTGATATGTTAAGTGCCCTATGCTTCACCTTGGGATGTGTGACTGCTCTCCACAGTCAATTATCTTATAATGATGCCTGCTTCTTCAGGTCTTATTGCTTGAATATTGGATTGTATCCAAGGTTTTTGGTGTACACCCCCCCCCCCTTCCTCCTGCAAACCCTCTCCTATAGGACTTCTGCTCTACTTTCATCTAGGACTATGCTAACACACAACAGGCACTTCTCATAAACATGCTAACACACAGAGTGTCAATGATTGCCTGTAAAATCAGTTTTGTTTCCTTCAACAAATCTGGGGTGGATTCCCATCGTCTCGCTTCAGCAGGGAACAGTTCTCTGCTCCACACAGCCTCTCTGGGGCTGCTCCCAGACACAGGATGCCCAATGCTCCTGCCCACCAAACCAGAGATACAGCTCTTGAGCCTGGAACGAAAGGATGCCATGTGGTGTATGAAGCACTGATCACTCACCCTTCATGGGATTCCTCCCATGAACAAGGCCTTTGCAGATCCACAGCAATCCCTTTGCTCTTCACACCACACCAAGAAAAAGAAGAAAAGCTGTATCTACATGGAAAGAAATAGCAATTATCCCGCTGATTTTTCCCTCCAGGCGGGTGTCATGGCCTTGCTCAAACCTGCATCTCATTCCCAGCTTGACTGCACGTGTTCTCACTCCAAACTGGGGTGAATTCTCCAAATCTAGCACATGTAGGAGTGAGGCTGGTTATAAGAGTGCAAGGACTCATTGGATTTCTGTTGCAGGCTGTGTGAGGAAGATATAGGTCTGAATGTCACCTGGCTTAACCCCCCTGACCCTTAGCTAGGAGTGGTATTCGGGATGCTGCTGTTATTGATCCATGCCCCTTGCTTGTGGAAGATGATAGGCAGACATGGTTGCCTCCAAATGGGCTCTCACTGAAGCTGTCTCAGCACCACCAGCCTCACAGTGATGTGCTGGAGCTGTAACACACCCTGCACTGCTCCTGCCCATGGCAGGGTGATTTCTATTACTCCTGAGATCCCAGGGAGAGCAAAGGAATTGCTGGGAATCTGTCAGTGGTCTCATGGTCATTAGAAGGGGCTGGCCCAGAGCTGCTCCCAGGTCCCCCAGGCAGTCTGCCCTAACCCCCTGCTTCTTTCCTTCATCTGACTTCTCTCACGTCCATGCATGAGGTGTTCTTACCTCAGGGGTGACAAAATTAATTCATAACATGCCAGAGTTACAAAGTTTTGGCTACACTTGGGTTACATCTGGGATTCGGGGGGGGGGGGAAGTGGCCAAGGTTTTGGAAGACGAACAGAAAGACCTGAACTTTGAGCTAGAGGTGCCAGGGGTTTGGAAAGTGTTTGTGATCCCAGCTATTTGCCTTGTGTATCCTGTTCCCCCGCTGTATGTGCTGCCTGATCTCCCTCCCAGGCACCTAAGCACGCTCTAAAACATTTCATTCGCTCAACACTGAATCCTCTTCTCACCTAATGGGCTTCAAATTGGGATAATATTCAGCTCAGAGGTATCAGCTAATTTTGAGAGAGGCTGGGTATGAATTGACACTGCTGTATGTGCAACAGAAATGGGCTGCAACAGAGGCCAGTGAAGACAGAGATTTACTCTGCAACCACTGTGAAAATGAGGGTGTAGGGGAAGCCATTATTCCTGAGGCATTTTCCAGTTCTTCCCCAGCATGTCTTTGAAGCGCTCTGCAGTATTTTAACCTCTAACTGATGTAAATGGCAGCCCAGCCTAATGCTGTCCTGCAGTTTAACAAATACAACGGCAAAATGTAATAGCAGGCTGCTATTTGGAAGCCTCTTAGGCAGGACCCTCCAGCAGCAGTCTGCTGGGCTCCAGGCTTCTCACAGACATGAGAAATGAAGGATTGCTTTGTGCTATTTATTAGTAAACCTGTTCTCTGCAGTTTTACCTGATGGGACTGCTCTGATCATCATAATTCAACAAATACAATTTAATCTGTGCGAGTTGCTATCAGTTAATATCTTAACAGGGATATCTTAGCAGCAGTGGTAGCCTGGTAGTCCAATTAAGTTGCACAGGCAGGGTATCTTCCATAATCTCGGGCACTTTGAAAGCTTTGGGGATGTATCTGCTGAAAGAAAACTGCCTCATCCTGGCACTGGTACTTTCAGCAGGACAACGCAGGGCTGTAGTGAGCCTGAACAATAAAACCACAAAAGGTGGATTAGGCTGAAGTAAAGGAAAATAACCCAGGAAATACTAAATTTCTACCTGACAATCTCCTGCCTGCAGGGCAGTGGGCACAGCCATTAGCTCTGAAGCCATGCTAGCCTAACCATCCCTTTAGTTCCCTCCCCAAACTGGCTTCCATTTTCAGGGGCAGAGTACAGATGGTCAGCTTCAGCTTGGCACTGCCCCACTTAGCTTGCTCCCTTTCATTCATTTTTAACACACCACCTTTGGAGTGCTGGGAATGTCTGGGAAAGTCAAGGTGCCTGTGATTAAAGAGATGAGGAAGAAGGAAAGCCTACAGGATGCTTTTAGCTGCTTTAAAGCTCATATGGAAACATGCAACACGAGGTGATCACATCTGGTCTAGGCAGAGTACTTGTGGCAGGAGAGGTAGGGTTGCGCATTACGTGTTAAGGTTTGCAGGAAAAGAGTCTCTGCACACTAATAAACATTCACATTTTCAGCACTCACCAGTGATAAAGATTTACAACCCTTCCCATAACATTATAACATTCCCATTATTATAACATAGAACAAGGGAGAATGGCTTTAAAGAGGGTGGATCTCAGAAAGATATTAGGAAGCTCTTCCCTGTGAGGGTGCTGAGGCGCTGGCACAGAGTGTCCAGAGAAGCTGTGGCTGCTCCATCCCTGGCAGCGTTCAAGGCCAGGTTGGACGGGGCTTGGAGCAACCTGCTCTAGTGGAAGGTGTCCCTGCTCATGGCAGGGGGTTGGAGCTGGACGAGCTTCGAGGTCCCTTCCAACACAAACCAGTCTGTGATTACCTGTTAGTAGCCACAAAGTGCGCAAGCAGAACAAATGGTTCTAAAGGCACCAAGAAAAACAGGAAGTCAGAGCGATATGTTTTGCTACTGATCTATCACAGAGTAGATCAGAACAGTGATATGGGCCCTGTTAAATGCATAAGCCTGGTGACACACGGGGTACAGACACACCTGACCAAGTCAGGTTTCAGGGTGTACTTATTCCATTGACACGTAAAAACATGAGTGAAAAAGCCTGGTGCTCTAGCTCTGCTCTGAGAGGATCCTTAGGAGGAAATCCCCTTTAGAATGCCATGATGCTTTTGCCCAGGCGCTTCCCTGGGAGGAATTCAAAGGAACTGAGGCTTTGGCCTGAGAAGCTCAGCTTGCCCTCACGTCAGAGGGCTCTGCTCCCATCATCCCAGTGCTCCATCTCCCTGTAGCTCTGGCAGCTTTCAGGGACATTCACCCCTGTGTGTGGCACCCATGTATTCCCTCCCTGCTGTACCAGTGCATCTCTGTTAATGCCCAGTAACACTGTAACAGCTCAGAGGAGCAGCTCCCATGCCTGATGCAGCACTCGGGCACAGGGAGAGTAAATCTCGGCCTGCCAGACATTCCAAGCTGGGGAGTGACAGTGAACAGAGCAGCTTGACCTCATTTTATGAGCCAAAGGTTGGCTGTAGCCCTTTGGATATGAACTGGATGGTAATTAAGAACCTGACTGACTTTTTAGACACTGAAGTCTTCAGAAAAGCTCAGGGGTTTTGTCTGTTGTAATCAATTATATTGATAGCTACCCACAGGAAATGTGGGCCACTGCCAGCGAGCTGCTGTGGCTCAAGAGGGATGGCTGTAGGGTTCCTTGTCCTCAAGGACATATGGGATTAGGTGTGCAGAATGGCTCAGTTATCCTAACTCCATTCCTCATGATGCATGCGCTGGGTACTGAGTAGAAGCAGGCTCAGACCAACCCTGACTAGTGCTGAAAATCCCATCTTTTCTCTTTGAACAAGCAGCAGCCAGGCCGTGGCAGCTCACACTGTTTTAAAAGGCCATAAATATTGCTGGGTTTGCATAAAGCACTGGCCAGCTCTCACAGAAATCACTGGGAATGTCTGGGGCTCCCAAAGGAGAGCACCTGAGTAGAGCAGCGGCTTCTGGTCCACACCATCTGCTTATAAAGTCTCTGGTGGATTTGAGCCACTAGAGAAACCATGTCCATATAAAACTAGTGAGCATGAGGCCACCTGGGAGGAAGGAGAAGGAAGGAGTGAGGTCCTGGTCTAAATTATTTGTACATCATCCCCATGGAGATACCAACATGAGCTGAACCCTAATTAGGCATGAAGGAAACCTGCGAACATCCTAATCAATGCAAAACCTTTCAATCAAAGTTCACAGCACATCAGAGATTCAAAAGACACAGCATAAATCCCTGAGAAGCAGCTTCAGGATTTCCACTGCTTACAGAAAGGTTTGGTTTAAAGCAGTGAGAATCTTTTGAGCAGGGACTCCTGTTTGCCTGTTTTACTGCATCAACCACCAGGACATATATGACAGCATACAAATAATACATAGCAGTGATTAATAAATCATGAAGCAAATCACGGTACAAACTCTGAGCTAAATCCATTTCTTCTCCTGAAGTTCCACAGCAGAGCCAACACTTGCAACTGCATTTCAGAAACCCCACTACTAGTACAAAAGTTGAACAATGCCACTGTCATAATTAGATTTTCCATTAGGCTTGTGTGGCATAATTAAAAATGTAATTTCTCTGTAAGCACACAGCAGTGCTCTAGGAAAAGGGTGTCACTACTTATTAAGGGCATATGCAGGTACTTTAGCTAACCACATAAATTGATTAAGTACTAAACTAGGCTATGGAGTCTAATTGTTTTTAACAAATACCTACTTACTGCATATGAAAGGACACATTGCTCTGCTGTTGGAAAGCATAATTCATTCAGCAACTACTAGCTTTACCACTGAATGCCATTTAGCTCTGTCCTCATCAGGTACCAAATGTGTCCTGATGGATGGACACCATGGGAGCTACCTGCAGTGTTAGCAGACAGCAGCAGTTCTTGAAGTCAAACAAGTCGGATGAAAGCAAGCGTGTGGCAGGACACCATGGGAAGGACCAGGATGTGCCCCTGTCCCTCTGTGGCTTCAGGTGAGCCATGTAACTACTTTGGGCATCTATCAGCCCTCTGCAGCCCGCAGACTGCAATAGCTTAACCCTCCTGTACAAAGTACTGGCTAACACTCCTCCTCACTGACATTTACAAAGGAGCAGATGGAAACCAGTTGTTAAAATCAGATAAGCTCCTCTGAAATTCCTAGCTGCTATTATTAGCCAGATATGACATAATTTTACTCAAGCAGGCAGTTGTGGTTTGTGTGAGCCCACGTTAGGACTTGGTCTGCTCTTCATAGGAGCGTGGGACACTCTCAAGTGCTTGGAAAGTCTTGAAGGAGCCTCTGAAAAAGCACACGATGATTTGTATTTCCAGGCAGGATTTCTGCAGTGTTTAGAAACTCCTAAAGCAGCAGCACTCACATAAGTTACAGACTTCTGCAGCCTCTCAGGACAAGTCACACAGCTCAGAACCAGGCAATTGCTTGCCCACGTCCCAGCCCCACTTCTGACATGGAGATTGGCACCCAATCCCCAAGTGCAATGCAACTCTGTGCACCTTGGTGCAGCTGATCCAGTGCTGTCCCGGCAGTACTAGAGGAGCTCAGGGAGAAAGCAAAGCTTCCCAACATGAACTGAAAATACAGCTGATGCAAGAAGCAAGTACCTGCCAGGTTGGGAGGATTTGAAACAATAAGCCTGATTCTCCCGGCACTGTGATTTTCTACTGTTGTGCTTGCATAAAGTCAGCTTAGCTTTTCCTGCTAATAAATGAGAAGACAATCTGACCCAGTGTGTTCATTGACAAGCTCTGCGAAAGAAACTTCAGGAATGTTTTATTCCTCCCACATTAGGAAGGTACAGAACATACAGAGAAATTTACCATCACATAATGATCCCTATTATGCAAAGTGAGGCTGACAAAATTTCCATCATCACATCCCTGACAAGTACTCAGTACTGTGGGGGCTTTCAGGCTTTCTTTTGAAAGAAGAAAGACCTGCAAAGTAGCTTTAATATCTTAAATATGGAGCAGGAACTTCATCCTCTTCCTATTCACAAACACCTTAAATACATTTCCTTCCTTCACAGCTCATTAATCCCCACTCCTCTGCTCTTCAGACATTTAAATTCTTTCCACAGATCTACCACAGCAGAGGTGTTTCTACCATGTTTAATCAGCACTTGCCAGCTCCAAACACCCCTCATGACCTTACTGGTTCTGGAGTGACCATTATGAAAACCGCAAAGTGTGATGGTGAGGACCTCGCCAGGTGCCCGAAGCCCTTGTGTCATTACCAAACCACATCCCCCTGACATGTTTTCTCCTCTTTTTGCACTCCAAAATGCCTATCAAATGGTTCCATTATCATTGAAGCATTGATTAAAATCCTGAATCTGAAGGACAAGCAGATAAGCAGTAATTTAACAACTTGCTTGGCATCACACTGTTTTAGGGAGCACTACACATCGCGGGGTGCAAGTCCAATCCAGTCACTCTTTGGTTGGAAGCTCCAAAGGGACCAACCCTGACCCCAAACCTCTGACTGATGATGCTGGGGTGTGATTTGCTTTATGAACTAGCATGGTCTGCACTGCAGAGAGCTGCCTTCCAGGGCCATTTTCACTTTCCGCATTGCCATTTGAATGCCAGTAAGTATCAAATGCGTGAGGAATGAGCACATGGGGCTCACGGGCCCACCATCCACTGGCTATTGTGTCTTTCTTGCCTTTTTCTGTCCTTTCTGTGTGCCCACATTTCCCCTCCTTCCTCAGATCTGCACTTTTGCTACTCCTATTTCCTCACCTGTTCCACCACAGCTATTCACACCTTCTCAACCTGAGTCTCTCTGCTTCTCTCCAGTCTCCCTAACCAGGTTTCAGCCCTTAGCAGAGGAAAGAGCAGAGGCGGAGAACATGAATGAACATTGCATTGGGGTTACTGCTCCCAGCACTCTCCCTTTTGCACACACTGCAGGCCAGGGACACACTGTGAGCCCGAGAGCAGTAATTAGGGGATTTTAGCAGGATAATGCCCCCAGAGGGCTTCAGCAGATTGACACATGGTATTTCTTCTTAATAATGACTGTCCTGAAACGGATCGGCTCCGTGCACCGCTGTGTTTCCGGCAATTTGTAAGAACTGTTCAATGTGTAGCCAGCTGGAATGCACAACAGCACATAATTGTTCTATTACTGCAGACTTCAATTGTTTCTCTTTTATTCATTAAATGGCCATTTATTGGAAGAAAAGTCCTTTTTTTAGATGCATTTTTACACAGCTCTAGATTGGAGTTGCCAGGACTGAACAAGGGCAGACCTTCCCTTTTCTCACTGTGCTCTTGGAAGGAAAATGGGGAGCACAAATGCTGGAATTTTTGTGTTTTTTTAATGGAAATGTTGAAAGCCTGTTACATTCTGCACTGGAACAAAAAACAAGGCCTTTTGAAATGCTGCATGGGAGTCAAGGGAGGAGGCCACACACGCTGACTATGGGAGAGGCGGGAGCAAGGGTCTGCTCGGAGGCAGCCCTCAGCCTGTCTCCTTCAAATCAACCAAGGACTCATGTCAGGGAAAGAAGGACTGCTGCTGAGAGAAGCCACACAGAGCAAGGGAGAAAACCAGCTCCCTTGGGCTTACAGTGCTCACCTGGAAGTCAGGAGATGAGACTGAGGTCCCAAGTGGGTACCTGGACGGGAGATGATGGTGTGAATCTCTGTGTTAGACCAGCAGCTCCACAACAGGCCAGAAATCTCTTGAAACAAAGCTCACCAAAGCCAAAGAAACACTGTCCCACATAGGCTTGAAAAGCCTTGTAGAACTGACTGCGCTACCTCGAGAACTGCTTCCTGTACTATCAGTATTATCTCGATTTGCAAGCGGTTCATACAATGCAAGAGCTAAACCCCAAACCCAGGAACAACAGGTCTGAGATTCCCAATTCCCATTTCAACTGCTGTTCCCCCAGCAGAAGGTGAACATTTTAACCAGTTCATTCCAGTTAGACCACACTACCTGGCAAGCTGAGGCTGACCTAAACTTCAATCTACAACAAGAAAGTGAAACATCACATTAAAATATACATATACAGGAGGAAATTCCTCTTGCTCCCCTAACCTTTCTCTAAGCTATTGAAAGGGCTTTAAAAAACAAAAAGGCAAGACGTAATTGTTTCCTGTGCAAACCTTGTACCAGACTTGATTTTTATGGGCTGTATTTATTGACTTTAGCTATTTTTCCAGTACACTGCACAGCGTTAGACTTGGCAGGAAGTCCTACAAAGTGAAATAACATCTCCCAAAAAGTGGGAATTCTCATTGTTAAGTATGGTCAAAGAAATCTCCAGCCAAGCAAACTTATGACCTTCTCTCATGTCAGACTCAAGCACAGGCCAGGCCAGCCACTAGATCAGACTCCTCAGGGGGGTCAAATCTGACATCTAAGTGAAGCCATTTGCCCCCATCTGCTCTACTCCAGGCTCCCACAAGAGCACGGATTTGCTAATTCAATAACAAGCAGAGATTTGTACTTTGTGTAGATACCAATTAGTTTGCAGGGGAGCAAAATAAGACACCTAGTCTCACCAGGAGCCATTAGTGAGTTAATTGCAGCTGTTTAAGAGTTAGGGCTTAATGCGCCTGTCAACTCCAGGCACTTGCTACACTTCCCAGGATTTTGTATGTATCCGAGACAGATGTCTCCAAGGCAATCAGAAAAGTCCCACTGTATACACTTGAAGAAGACAGAAGACAACTGAAAGAGATTTATGTTGGATGGAATGACAAGCTCAAGAGTTTAACTGCACATGGCATTTCTGGAAGCTTGCCAGCTCCAAGTTTAGTGTGTTTTGTGTACTTCACTCATAAATGTTTATTGTGACAGGTAAACACTTGTTTTGAAAGCTTGCAGGCGTACTATTAAAACAGAAGTGTTCCTGACATAGTCAAGCTGTGCTGTCAAATGTTTATCTTTTGAATGATGAATGCTGGCTTTCCTTTTCATTCCTCTCAGTCTGTGTGGAACAGATTTGAACAGTCTCTCCCAACTTGCTTGGGCTCATTTCACCTGAGGGATGTGACTGAAAGCTGCTGGGCCAGAGAGCAGCCCCACAATCAACAGCCCTGAAGCCAATAAATAAAGGTGATGCAGAGAACAAAGGAGGAATAACAGGGTAAGCAAGAGCAAGCTCAGTGCGGATCTGTCTGCAAATGCAGATGTTGAGCTTTAGAAAGAGACCGGAGTTCAGTGCTTAGAGCATCTCAGGCGACACCAATTTCACAAGTCAAATTGTGGAGACTTACGCTAACTAAAAAAGAAACAACTGTAAGAAATTTTCACAGCGTTATTTTTTTCCTCTTGTTTTAAAGTAAGAAACTAGAAAATCTGGAAGCAGTTAAATCTCAGGACTGGCGTACACATGGCCTGCGAAACTGCAGACAGTCATAAAAGTTACTGGCAAAAATGAACAAAGAGGCTTATGGGTGAGAATTTAGATTCTCCACTTGGTGCAAATATGCCTTCGACAGAGCTAGCAGGAGAGCCTGTGAGAAAGAGACAGTAATTTTTGTGTACCTTAGTGTAACTGCATATGTTAAAAGGCTGTGGAATTCAGCAAGGATCCCATGGGCTTTCAAGTGGATTTCAGGTATTTCAGTGTGTCAGGTATAGACTGAGAAATAAGACTTTGGGGTGGGGGGAAGCACAATCTTAGATTACAGGAAATAGCATCAGATTTCCATGAAAATGCAAACACTTAATGAATTCACTGCTAATGAAGTTCTGCTGCTGCTTTGCTCTGTTGCAATGGTGCATCGATCATGGGTTTGCTGACCTGCGCTGGGTGTAGCACAGGGCCAATTTGACCAGCACCATTGTAACAGTGTCCTGCTGAGAACATGTGGATGAGGATTGCTAATTTATGATTGATTTGAGGAAATCAGTCTTACACAACATGTAAAACATGGAACTGCCCAGTACTGGAGGCCTCAGAAGCAGTCATCTCACACAGGAGTCAAAGGAGGACTGGGTATTCATCAGGATATTGAAAATTAAAGATTACAAGAATGAAAAGATAAAAATCTGCTTTCAAAAAGGCATTACACAGTGAAGCGCAAGTGCTTAGACAGTGTCTAATGCAAGGGCAAAAGAAGGCCATCATCACCAAACCTGTACATTCAGTAGGTCCATGTCCCATCTTACTGTTGGCCACACAGAGAAGATTATACACTCAATTAGGCTATTTCAGCAGAATGTAGAATTAGGACTTTACTGCCTAGACACATGTATCATACCTTTAATCCGTGCCTAACACAGGGAAATTGTGCAGGGTTGTTACTCAGTGGAGTGATTGCTCTGAACCCATTATGGAGTACACGGATTGCATCCCTCTGGCAGGAACATCTGGTGACCCATAAACCAGGCAAAGCACCAGCGCTGCAGCACAGCAGCTTGGACACAGTTATTTACAGCACATCCAAACCACCTCCCAAGCAGAATCGTAACAGGCTGGGTTGGAAGGGACCTTAAAGCTCATCCAGTTCCAACCCCTGCCATGGGCAGGGACACCTTACACTAGAGCAGGTTGCTCCAAGCTCCGTCCAACCTGGCCTGGAACACTGCCAGGGATGGGGCAGCCACAGAGCCACAGCTTCTCTGGGCACCCTGTGCCAGCGCCTCAGCACCCTCACTGGGAAGAACTTGGCATCTAAATACAAATCATTACAAGCAGCTGCTATCGTCAATACATGTCAGGAGCAACCACACCACAGCCAGTTCCTTGGCTGTGAGCATCCTCCCCACTCTGAACCCTGCTGAAGTTTGCACAGAAACAGGCTGGCTATAAAGAAGCTTCCGTCCTTCTGTCCCCCCAGATACAGTAATCAACAGAGCAAACTATTTCAGCATTTACTCCTGATGAAGAGTGTGCTGTGCCATGCAGAGTCTGAGGTGAGCCCAGTGCAAGGGGTCTATGCTAACTACTGCTTTTGTCCTGTCCAATAAAAAGCATATGAAAGAGGCAGTAATAAAAAGCATTAAGACTCACACAAGGCTTGTTAAATGATTTAAATCTTCCTAATGTATAGCATTTTCCTGGTAATTAAGTTTGAACACTGAGTTGGACTAAATGCTGCCTACTGTCAGATAACACATTAAATGCTCCCTCGCACACTCAGATGGGCTTTTCCCTACCACAGCCCTGACAACTGAAGGCAGTTATGTTGAATAACTTCCTATTGACAGGGCACAGCATGGCCCTGCAAAGTCCATTTCACACTCGCAGCACTGCACAAGCTCACTCAGACCCCAGCTTGTGTAGATGTGGCTGGAATACCTGGTTTCTCTGTCAAAAACCAACAGAAAACTTGGAAAGATGGAGGAGAGAATAGTTGCATTTGATGTGAAGGAGGAGGAGGAGGAGGTAGATGCTCTCTGCTCATGTTTCTGTGTTATTTTTCTGCAGTCTGCACTGAAAAGCAATTTCAAGAGAAAGGCCTGCCCTGCCCTGGTAACAAGCTATTTGCCCGTAAGCAAAGATCAATGGTTGTTTCTATTTGCTTTCCCACTTCTTCCTCCTCTTCCTGCTGTTTTTGCCCTTGTATTTATCTGCTCTTGGTTTACACATTCCAGCTTTTGTTCTCAGCTCTTTCTTACTTTCCTGCCCTCTCAGCATTCAGTTCCATCCAGCTACACCACCCAAAACATTCTTTCCAAACCAGTTCTCTATTAGAAAAGCCTGATGCCTTCTAGCCCGAAGTACAATACCCATATGGGAGGGTTTGATCCCATGCAGTAAAGCGTAACCCTGCTCATCACACCCGCAACCCCATCACTCAGAGGCCTGTCTGAGCTGCATGTTGTTCAACTTAGAATCCAATCACATTTATTATTCTGTTTTAAACACAACTGGGTCAAGGCAGTACTGAAAAATAAACCAGGTAAAGAGATGTGATGCACACTTCAGCTTTGCAACTTGGTCAGCCAACCTCCAAAGCCCCAACAGATTAACTGACATTGCTAACTGTTCTTGGTAAGGGAATATCAGTAAATGCCTCAGGTGAAGCCTTCAACCACCCAGAGGTACACCAGGAAAACCGGAAAATTTAGGTCTGTTTTCGAAATCCTCCCAGGCTGGCTTCATACATCATCCAGGCTGAAACTGTTCTCGTGATGTATCATACATGGAGACTGCAGTACACCATCAGAGTTCTGACACTGCCGTGGATACAACGTAATGAATTACAGCATTGGACATTGACAAATACACGTTAGGGGAAGTTTAAATTCATTTTTTAGCTGCTTGCAGTTGGCTTAGAAAGTAATTTTTATTAAATAAACTAGTGGGAGAAGCGGGCAGATTCAGAGCCCTTGAGAAGGGGAATGGCAGAGCAGAGAGAACACAGGACAGAGAGCAAGGGAGCAATTCCAGCTCCCAGATTAACATGATGTTGGAAAAGTTAGCTGGGAAAATCCTTCTTGTACTCACCCACAGGCATGCAGCTCTCCCATGAATCTGGATCAAACAGGGATGCCAAGAATCAATCCCATGCCTGTGGATTGGGCATTAAACAATTCCCACTGACCGCAGTGGGGTAATGTATTGTTGTATAAGAGATGTATTGTGTATGGAGGGGATGCAGCAGATGGGCTCTCACCTGGAATATTCATAATCACCCCATTTATTTTTTCCCCATAAAAATAAACCAGTAATAAGAATAAGAGAAGGATAAGGTACAGCTGATAAAGGCAACCAAAGAAACCTTCCATGAGAAGCAAAACCTTTGAGAAAGCCCAGAATGCTAAACATCTTTTCCCTCTGAAGGAATCTATTGTCATTTCATGGGGAATCAATTAACCACAGTGTCTTATTCAGGTAGACTTTAGATTAGTACCATATCCCTTTCACTATAGATAATTAACCTCAGTTTCTGAATTAGCAGCAAAATAAGCCAGTTATTAGTTTTTATAATGACTAGAACTCAATATTTTGGGTAGTTAAACACCCAAGAGTTTAAATTAAAATAGACACCTGACAGAAATCCCTAAAGTGTTCTTCAGATCATTAATACTATAAATTCCACAGTAGATTGAACTGACAATGTTCCCTTTTCCTTCTGGAGCACTCCAAAGGGATGAGCTACTCCTTAAATCAGCATTCAGTTTGATCTCTGAAATAATCTCTCCTTGATACCTAAAGCCTCAAGGCCAACAGCATAGTTAAACTCATATCCTCCTCTTACCAGAAGTGTTATGTCTAGTGAAGGGAGGAAGAAGAAATGGAAAAGCCCACATTCCTGGTGTACCTGCAGACTGCTCCAGACATTACCTAGACAAAGCGATGCTCCCATCCTGGAACAGAATCTTGGTGATGGTCCCAAGTGGCACTAGAGCAGAGAGTGTTCCAGGAGCAGGGGGAGGCCATGAAGGAGAGAAGAGGTTCTGCACAGCTCCTGAGGGATTCTAAAAGACAATCACTCCCTCCACACCTCAGGTCTCCTGCAGTGGAGGTGTGGGTGACAAGCAAGTCTGTGAGGCGAGAGGGCTCAAGGATCCTGAGGAGATGCTGCTTCATCCCCCTGCCCCACTGCCGTGTCTTTCTCTGTATGTCTCATCCCTTGGAGATGCTCTTCCTCAGCATCCTCAACACATGCTGAACCCTGCTCGCCATCAAAAAGCTTTTCTAATACCTAGCCTGCAGCACTTTTATTGTAAAAGAAGCCTGTTACCTGATGTCCTACCTATATTAGCCTTTTCTTTCCAGCAACATGACACTGAGACTTGCTGAACTTCTGGTCCAGTCTTTACTTTCCTCTATTGGTCAGTTCCCTCTCTGCAGAACCGCTGCCTCCTCCTCATTCTCTGTACACTGATTATCCCAGACCAAGTTTGGTGCCTTGCACTTGTCTCTAATTCAATTCCCTTTTTTTCTCCCAAACCATTTTTGCAATTTGCTGAACTCATTTGAATTCTCATCCTGTTACCCAATACATTTGCAGTCCCTCCTAGCTTGGTGCCATCTGTACTTTTAATAAGTGTACTATCCATCATTCAAGTTGTTAATGGAAACGTTGGACAGAACTGATTGCCTCCCTCCTCCCCAAGCTTCAGTCAGTCAGTCTGTCTCTTGAAAGGGTTTGCAGGGGATATTTCCCCTGCAGAGAGGTGGAGGTACCCCTAACACTGACTTAAACTGTTACATTTCCCAGGGTGGCCAATGAGTCTCAAAGGCAGCAACACAAATCCTGAGCATGCTGCTCAGTGCATTGCAGACCTTATCAGAGATGTGCTTTCATTCTGTTTTAGCTCCAACCAGCTATGTATAACACCACAAAGGAAAGAATAAATGCTCCAGGGATTGTCCCACTGCAAGTAAAATGTGTATTCTAAGAGAAATGAATGTTTACCATCCCATTTATGTGAATCAATTAGTGATAAATATCCCCAGGGCATAGAAAGGACTAACACAGACAACAAAGGATATGCCCTAAATAATGGAGGATTAGAAAAAGGCATACGCACGTAATAAAATACCAGCTACAGATGCCACTTGAGAAGATTGCAAAAGAGAGAAGAGTAAGTAGCTGAAGAAGGAAAGAAAGCAGAGGTGACGAGAAGGCTGCTGCAGCAGTAAAGATAAATGATGAGCGTGCTTTTTGAGTATATACGCCAGACTTCAATGAGGTCAGCGTACAGCTAGGAAGGTCTCCAGGAGAACAGAAGGGTAATTTATAAACAAAAGAGATAGACAGGGCTTTGTGCCCCCAAATTAAGTCCTTTTTTCCCCCCAAAATCTATCAGTTGCTCCAAGAAAAGGTATTACCTTTCCCAACAAACCTTACCTCTTGACAATACCGAAATAGAAAGATGTATTTGCCCTGGCACTATGAAAGGACAGTGGGAAATAGATGCTGAAAGCCTCTAGAGAAAGAAACATCTTAAGAATGAAAAAGTACCAGAGTTAGAGCTTCTCAAGAATTACATTTTACCTCATGAAAAATGTCACCAAAAAGGAATAAAAATTGGTTCCCCTTTCTCAATAGCTTCATTTTTGCCAGAATGTTTTTATCAAAAAATGGAATCTTTTCATCAAAAACCTCTAAGCCCCCAAACAAAACAAATGTAGCTTGAAAGCAAAAGGAACTTTCCTAGTTGGGCCTTTAAGGGCTTTGTAGCATTATTGCAATACAAATCATGAAGCACAAGCATCTCAAGACAATTTATTTTTTCTTTTAAAAACCCCTCACTAGGCTTTTAATACTGATTTTTGCTGGCTTTTAAGGAAAACCAATAACAAAACCTGGAGAAAGGACACAAAAACATCATAGCAGCCTTCCGGTATCTGAAGGGGACTATGAGGAAGCTAGAGAGGGACTCTTCATCAGAGACTAGTGATAAGACAAAAGGTGACAGATTTAAACTGAAACAGGGCAAGTTCAGGTTAGACACAAGGAAGAAGTTCTTTACTGTGAGGGTGGTGAGGCGCTGGCACAGGGTGCCTAAAGAAGTGGTAAATGCTCCATCCCTGGCAGTGTTCAAGGCCAGGCTGGACAAAGCCTTGGGCAACACGGTCTAATGTGAGGCACCCCTGCTTATGGCACAGGGTTGGAACCAGATGATCTTAAGGTCCTTTCCAACCTGAACCATTCTGTGATCGTGACAGATGGTGATCTGGGTTATTGCAAGGTGGAAACACTGGGGCAGTGTGGTTGCATGTAGACATCCATCACTGGGCTCCAGTCGAGCTGCTACAAAGCACATTGGCATCTGTAAGGCTTGCACTGGTGGCCCTTGGGGAGATAGCAAGGACACTGACATCCAGGGCATGGGCAGAAGCCTAAAAGCTGCGATTAGTGCTTTCTGGTGCCAGGTTCACATCTCCATCAGCACCACCCTGGGATCCAGTCCTCCTTTGACCTCTCCCTGTAGGTTCCATCTGGCCCTCAGTCCCTCCCAGCTCTTCTCCATCTCCCTGCCACTATTTATTGCTCTGGACCAGCAGCATCTCACCCTGTGCTCATCTGCCCCGCCTGGCATCTTGCCTATGCAGGTCCTGCTGACAGTAAGGAGCAAAAGGAGTAAACAGGGAACAAGCCTGGAGGTGAGGGAAGAGCTGTTTTTATTTGAGGAAATTTAGTTGCTGTTTCTGGCTCTCAGCACATCAGCAGAAACTCAGGGCTTGTCAGGAGGCTGCTCCCAAACCAGTAATTACTGGAGGTGCCTCTAACTCGGCCCTGTCTTGATCTTACACTGTGTGATCACTTTATTATTCAGTTTTACTTTATTATTCAGTTTGATTTGGCAGCTGCCTGAGAAACCTGAGGCTACTCAAGCTGTATATTTTAAGATCTTTAAAATCTGTTGATATAAATTCCTTTAAAGTCTTCAGGCCTCAGTCAACATTGTTAATTCTGAAGCTTCAGCCCATCAGCTTGGCAGGACACTTTACGCACGCACACATGCGCTGCTCAGCACCAGGTTAAGCAGGGGATCTCACTGCAGAAGCAGAGTTTTTTCCCCTGGCTCACAGCCATCTGACTCAGGGCAGCATCCAAGGGCTTCAGATAAAGGTCCTAGAGGAAATTAGAGTAAAACAAGGCCCTGTTTATTGCACAACTCCCTTTTGGTCTGCAGGGACATGGGTGCTAACCTGCTGGTTCAAGGCTTGTAGTGAGGCTCTCTCCCTCTCCCCATCAGACCAGGGGGAATTTTGGACCTTTCTCCAGGTGGAGGCTGTCCCTCTGCAAGGATCTACGAAAACCCCTCATCTTGTTTTATGGGGTCCTTGGATCTCATCTCTTCAAGGGAGAGATTTGCTACTTGTTTAATGTTCAGGTTTGATTTCCTTCTGTACTTTGATTTCAGATTACTCACCCTCCTCTCAGCCTTTTCATGATCAAAACCAAGATCCAGCTTCTCCCCTCTGACTTCAAACGGTTTTAATCCTGCCTCCCTAACATCTATTTTCCTTCTAATTCTCTGAAGAATTTCTCTTCTGGGATTGCCCCTGTTCACATTCTCTTACATGTTCAAAGTCCTTCACATTCTCCTTTCATCCATGCCACGCTCCCCTATCACAGACTCCTCTGATTCCACTTCTTCAAGGGCAACCATGTGTATTTTCATCCACAACTTTAACAGGTTAGAAAAGCTGGATCCTCACCTGCTGCTCTGTGTTCACACATCAGAGGACCAAAGAGAGCCCAGGAGACAATTCAGCTGCTCACATGGAGGCTTAGCCAGGGCTCTCCTGCTTGGAAACACCACGGAGATGGAAAAGGTCTTGTCCATACACTGAATTACTCCTAAGTGTAACAGGGGTTGGCATCCAGCTTGCAGCTGGCAATCACAGCACAGCAATCTCACCTTCTGTTCAATAGTGGATGCTGGAGATCTTGGGGTAGGGGTCACACTTTGCTCAAGATAGGAGACGGAAGTGGAACTCCACCACTCAAAATACATTTGTTTTGATCTGTAGGATGTATTATTTCTGTCGATATAGCCCTGCAATGTTGTCACCTCATAGCCTGAGAAGGCGCACGTCTCTCCTGAATTACAAGATACTGTTATGTGGCTTTGGTTGTCATAACTTCATTTTGCCATGCTGTAATTGGTCCTTAATTAGCCCTCACTTCTCTGTCAGCCATCTCTTCTCGGTTTTCCAATGACAAAATCCCTCCTGTGACACCTCCTGATAGGTGTCTCCTTTCGTGGCTGAAGGACAAGTGCCCTCGAGCCCTATGTTACCTGTGGGTCTATTCTCACAGCTTCGTAGCTCACACCAGGTTTGGCTGAAGCTTTGCCACTGCTCTTCTTTCAGCCTTGGTGGCTTGGAGTGGCTGCTCTTCAGCCATGGGAAGCTTCTTGTCAGACACAAATCTGTCATGCATGGCTTTTTCTTCCTCTTCTGTGATAAAAAGGACTCCAAATATCTAAGTATGAACTGTCTCTTTCTATCAGGATTATGTTTTCTTTCCTGGAGACACCCAAGGTAACCTGGCATTAGCTGCTCTGAACCAGAGCTACAGGATTATTCCTCTAGGCCATTTTTCTTCAGTGTGGAGGCACATATATACACATTTGGAAAAACAAAAGACAATTCAGCCTGCTGTTAGAAGAACCAACAACTTCTAGGGCTATGATCGCTCTTGGCAAATCTTTCCCTTCAGGAAGTGTAAGAGAGCTGCCAGCTCTGCATCCTCCATCATTAATATTGTCATGCTTTAAAGCTGTGCTCCTGGGTTTGCGCCTGAGCCTTGCTTACAGGAGAGATGGCTCCGTGCTCAGCAAGCACCTAATAGAAAGCCACTGATTTTCACCTTCCTATTGGTTTCGTCATATCTTGGGTCAGGCACCTATCATGTCAGACAGCTTTTGCTGTGTTCAGGCACCTAAACCAAACTGAATCAAAGACTGGATACGGAAGTATTTTGGAATAAGCCTTCCTGCCATTTTGGGGCCCGGATACCTTTTAAGATCTGGCCCTCAGCGATTCCTTCACTAAAGTCTATAGCTCAGCCATGCAGTTAATCCAGTTCTGCTAAGTTTTGGTCTGGTGCTCTAACCTCCAAGACCATTCTTTCTCCCTGACAATCCAGATGGCAGAGAAAAGCCATTTAAAGGATGAGACACACTGGATAAGGAGAACAGCCAGGCAAGTGGAATGGTGACTGGCGCAGCGTAAACTTTAAATAGCTTTTAAAATCACTAGGCTAACAGTGTGCAAACGTATAAAACCACCCAGTCTGCACATTGCTCACAAGTTCTCCACCACTGGTCAACTGGAATCCCAGAGAAGTCAGCGTTTTGAGCCCTAATGCATTGTACTTAATGCTGCAGTGGGGCTCAATGTACTAATTACATCTAAGTTTTCCCAGATTTCTGCTGGGAGTATTCCACAGAAAAGATAATTGTTCTTTGGGGGGTTTCAGCACTGGTTTATTTAATTATGTTGTAGTTTTCATATCTATTGTGAAAATGCTAGCAGAAAGAAAACTGTCTTAGCAAGATGTGGAGTATGCTGGGGAAAAGCAAAGCAGAGAGACCTGAGGAGGAGGGTGAGGATGACAGTGGCTGCTGAAAGCATTCAGAAGCTCGGAAGACACCGAATAAAGAATGGATGCAACCTGTAACAGGAGCCTCAACTTCCCAAACAGCACTCATGTTTCCTAGAGCATTACCCAGAGTGGGCAGAACACCAGCCAATAACCCTGACAGCACCAAACAGGCATGGTGCAAGCACCTCCCCCAGCATCAGGTAGAAGAGATGGAAATGCTGCTAAAAACCCATCCTTATTTAGCCCAGGAAATGCCTGGGAAGCTGGTTTGATCCAGGTGTACACTTGCCTCCCTCTCCTTTTTCCCTCCCTCCCATGTGAGCCTGAAGCAAAGAGGTATCTCTTGTGTTTGTATTTCATCCAGTCTTATGGAGTCTGTTTTCCACCTTCCTTCTCACTGCAATCACTACCCTGGATTGAGAACACCCAGAATGGAAGGAGAAAATTGCAAATCCTATCAGTTCACTGGTGAACTAAATGGGACATCAGTCTCCAACCTTGACTCAGGGTTACCTATATTAGAAGTATGTGCCACATGGCAGACACCAGAAGCTACTGATTTCAGCAGCAGCTCTCACAGAGGGGAACATCCCAAAATAGCACTGCTTTTGCATTGCTACCATTAAAAAACCAGTTTTAGATTAAATATGCCTATAGTCCATCAGTCATGCAAAGCTAGCCCTAGAAAGGTCTGTTCTGTTTAATATTCTACTTAATATGCCTCCAAGTTGTGGAAGCGTCTTAATTCTATACTCTCAATATGAAACTTTCAGACTTTTAACTTTCTGCTTTGAAATAACATTTAAGACAAAAAAAAAGTCTTCATTTTACACCAAAATGAAGCTGTTTAAAGGATGCCAAAGGTAAGACAAGGCATTTTGGCTCACCTGAAGGGCGTTTTCTGTTATCTGATCAACGTCTTTTCCACATTCATAAAATTCACAAATCAGATTGTGGGGAGAAATCCTGAAGCAGGCTGGGAAACGCTTTGAAATCACCTAACTTTGTCATGAGCTGGGAAAAATATCCTAATCTTCACTACAAGAGACTGCAGGAACATTCTGACAGGCAGCCTTTAGTCAAGGGTAACAGAAACAATGGCTGTTGTCTCCTGCTGTTTCAGAACTAATCCACAAGGAAGTGGTGGCTGCCAGTGAGGAGCAGCTGTTCATTAAGAGGCCCAGTCAAACCAACACATAAAAACCTCGTTTCTGCCAAATTCAAGGGGAATACACCACAGAAACACCTTTCATACCACAAAGGCAGCTTTTACATTTTCAGAAAGCAGCATTTGTGCCAGTTTCATCAAGATCATAAACCCAGTCAATCCTTTTTTGACTCCCACCAGTGTGAACTGAAATCAGACAGATTCAGAGTAATTCACCTCTCTTAGAGCTCATGAAGCAATTGCTTAAACAAACGGAAGCACATGCTAATAAAACCAAGCAGTAATAATAATGAATAAATTGTTCATTAAAATAATAATACTGCTATCATTAAAGGAATAATGAAGACCTATTTTACATAATTCTACATACCCTGATTATCCTGTACCGAGGGTTACAGGAGCTTAGACAAGGCACTTGTGGCTGCAGAGGCAGTGAGGAGGCAGTGAGGAGGCAGTGAGGAGGCAGTGAGGAGGCAGTGAGGAGGCAGTGAGGAGGCAGTGAGGAGGCAGTGAGGAGGCAGTGAGGAGGCAGTGAGGAGGCAGTGAGGAGGCAGTGAGGAGGCAGTGAGGAGGCAGTGAGGAGGCAGTGAGGAGGCAGTGAGGAGGCAGTGAGGAGGCAGTGAGGAGGCAGTGAGGAGGCAGTGAGGAGGCAGTGAGGAGGCAGTGAGGAGGCAGTGAGGAGGCAGTGAGGAGGCAGTGAGGAGGCAGTGCCTAAGTAGCCCTTCATCCCAGAAAGCCCCAGCTCACATTCTTCTACTAGCTTCACTTGCTTTTCCACTTCTTAATCAGCACTTTCAACTACGACCACCTGAACTAATTTGTTTTCTGGTTACCAAATCTTTTCTCTGCTGACCTTCCCCCCTTCCTCTTCACCTCAGTGCTTTGGATACTGTTTCTCCTGAAAATACCATGTCCCAGACGAAAGTGAATGAAGGCTTTGAGCAACCTGCTCTAGTGGAAGGTGTCCCTGCCCACAGCAGGGTGTTGGAACTGGATGAGCTTTAAGGTACTTTCTAAACCAAACCAGTCTGGGATTCTGTGATACTCCATATTTAAGGGTTAATGAAATATTTAGCCTCCTGTTTCCTAATGGCAATGTATTAGCTATAAGAAAAATGAAGCAAACACGAGTATTTGTAATCCTGGGTGCGCTGACAATCCACTCAAGGCTGCAGACCTGCAAAACTCAAATGAGTTGCAACTGACTGACTTCTCATGGTCTGCCTGAGCAAAGACCCAGGCTCAGCTGCGGCTGCAGCTGGAGAGTCTTTGCCTGAGGAAGGGAGGACATCAGGACACAGAGTATTCTCAAAGCACATTTACATTTACCACAGGCTTTTCAATTCATTCTAAAACCCAACGCTGTATTTAAGCATTCCATTTTCAGTTATAAAGAGCCCTTCAGAACTGGTCCTTTACATATGTAGTTATTGTGGCATTTCCTAGAGGTATGACAGTGAGAGCTGTACTTCAGACCATCAAGTGCATGTACTAGCACACAAGTGGATGCATCTCCCTTTTATGGTACAGAGGGGAGACAAACTGTTTCCACACCCAGGAACCTCTTTTGACAAAAGCCTATACCTACCTATGGGTTCGCCACCCATCAGTGTAGGCTGATCTCAAGCAGGATGCAGTGAGTATTAAGAGGCCAGGAAGAGTACAGAAGAGCTTAGGGCAGAGAGAGAGACCATTGTGCCCAAAGGAAACAGCAAAGAGTGACAAAAAGCATGATATTTAACCTAAAAAAAAGCAGAGTATTTTGCTTAATGAACTTATTAGGAGCTTTGCTTTTGAATTCAGATGAGCTCTCAAACAGAAATTTAGGCAACTCACCAGTCCTGACCCCAGAACCGTGCAACAAATGACATTTCAGTTTGTTGGCACATGTGAAAACAGGGCTGGGCGTTCATCTGGTACCAAACTGCAGTGATTTTTATCTTTTATGTTGGACAAATATTTTTCGAAATCCATTAAAAAAAAAATCCTTGGCATTTTGGCTGCAGAATTTAGTTTGGCATCAAAGTTGAAGTTCTCATCTTCTTAGCTTCCAGAACATGCAGAACTGAAAAAAAAAAGCAGTTTCTAAGAGTACTGAATTATTAGAATAACTATTGAAATGGCCATGGTTTTAATTTATTCCTTCCCCTTCCTGCCCTCCAACAGCTACATTATTTTATTAAACATTCAGTTACTTGCTGTTCAGACATGTTCTCCTAGCTCTGATTAACACAGCTCACCAGAAGATAACAGATGTCCCAGAACTGGACAGATCTCCCACAGACACACAGCCCTTTGCTAACTTCTCGCTGTGCACAGGAGGAATCCTGCTCCAGGTCTCATGTTCACTAGCAGTGGTAGGAGAAGGAGCATTGACTCATTAACCCAGAAACCTAAACTGCTTCCCATGGTGTGACAGTTTGACTGGAGCCCAGTGGACAGTTTTATCAATAGCTGTAAAATTTAACAGCCTCTGCTTAGTGGGAAGGAGCGTCTGGACTTCAGCTCGCCCAGCCCAGCCATTCCCAATGCCTTGCCTGCAGGCCAGGGGTGACAGCAGGCAGAGAACCTCCAGGCTCCCTGCACAAGGCAAGAAATGCAATTTCCCCAAAGGAAGGTGGGCACATGCTGTGTGGGGGACCTCAGTAGGGTCTGAGCAATATTTCCTTGCAGTTCAGTTCCACCAGGATACTTCGAGGGCTGGAGCAGCTCTGCTCTGGAGCCAGGCTGAGAGCTGGGCTGGCGCAGCCAGGAGAAGAGAAGGCTCCTTAAGGGGAGACCTCAGAGCAGCTCCAGTGCCTAAAGGGGCTGCAGGAAACCTGGAGAGGGGCTTTGGACAAGGCATGTAGGGACAGGACAAAGGGAATGGCTTTAACCTGCCAGAGGGGAGACTGAGATGAGCTCTTAGGCAGAAGCCCTTCCCTGTGAGGGTGCTGAGGCGCTGGCACAGAGTGTCCAGAGAAGCTGTGGCCTGCCCCATCCCTGGCAGTGTTCAAGGCCAGGTTGGATGGGGCTTGGAGCATCCTGCTCTAGTGGAAGGTGTCTCTGCTCATGGCAGGGGGTTGGAACTGGGTGAGCTTTAAGGTCCCTTCCAACCCAAACCAGTCTGGGATTCTAGGATTCAGGTCTGGAGGGGGGACCAAAAGAGGCGGACTTTCTGCAGCACCCAATAAAGATCAGGCTTGATTCTGCTTTCTTACTTGAGGTGACAACATTCCAACGTCCGAGGAGATTTTCAGGTACTCATTCCTGCCTGTTTGTACCTCAGTTTGCTCGTGGCCTATTCGTAAAGAGTCCCGGCAGTGTGTTTCTGCATATGCAATCTACTATTTCCTAGAGAAGTATAAACATACTTTAAGTGCTGTACCATAATTCTCTTCTTTTAATTAGAAAGTGTGCTAAATACTCATGTCCTTGGGGACTCGCACTGAACTAGTCAGGTTTCTGATCATGGAAGTTTCGTGTTAATGAGACTTTTAGTTTGACTTACAAAGCTCTTACATTTACACAGCAAGGCTCTTAACTTCAAAGTCCTTGAGAATTGTTGCTGCGCATCTGCCTTGTCTAGGGCCTTAATTCACAGCTCTGGTCTCTGTTTATTATATAGGGAATGCTTTGGTTTGTGTTTATAGATATGTATTCACAGCATTTAGGGATATTAGAGCTTATACCAAGCTCCATTACTATAAACACTGATCAAAGGGGGAGTTAAGTGAAGCTGAAGCACTAGAGGAAAACAGCTCTGCAGTCCTGATGGGAAAGGGCAACTGGGAGAAGAGGGGAAGCTGCCTGCCCGGTTACGCCACTTCCCAACCTTCCGACTCCTCTCTGCCTTCCCTCTGCAAACCATTAACCTCAAATGCATTTTGACAGAGCAGGGAAAGCACCTCTATCCCTGCAAGGATCAGCAAGCCTACATTTGCTCGGCACTGGCTATATTCAGGTGCATCCAGCGTTTTTCCAGCTCCAGAAAGCCAGTAAGTGCCAGGCAAGAGGCAGTGCTGAAGGCTCTGTTTTTATTATGTTTCCTAGTTTCATTTTTTTTCCTGTGGGAGACAGAAAAGGAAATTGTTTTGGTGACTGTTTAAGCCCGTGGAGCTCCATAAATACTTTTCCACTGTGTTTATTTTTCTTATGCTGCTATGAATGTTTTTCTAGCGTCACACTAATGCCCTTGGAAGTCATATGTCACATCCATCTCCTCATCAATTTTCCTTTTAAATCCTGTCACTTAGGGAAAATCAGAGAAGTCGGTTGCTGCTTGAACATTATCTGCTTTTGGACAGTTCACTTTTCAGTTTGATAAGGGATTTGGAGCACAGATGCTCAGTCATTGTAGCAGAAGGTTTTGATATTGACGTACTGCAGCTCTACAGCACATTGCACACCTCTACACAACTGCTGTCGCCCTCCCTCCGCAGCCTTCTAGATGTTCAATGCTCCTCCTCACCCCAGTTCAAACAGCTCCCCTGACATACATACACACTAATTAACATTAGAGACAAAGCTCAGAGCCTAGACATGACCTATATGGAATGGCTCCAGGCCAGAAACAGCATTTTTGGCAATTTAAGACCCTAAACTGAGTGTTTTAAAAGGCTGGCCTTAGATGTGGGTTGTTAGCACTTGAAAATCCATTCTCGAGGCCTTTTAGGAGAAGATCAGGCTCAAGTAGTAGCCACAGGGACCAGTGGGAAGCAGTGTTTGCGGCTTCCAAAACGGGACAAACAGGTAAAAACTCAGAGCTGAGAGAAGACCAGTTGAGACTCATGGACACTCAGGGCAAACGTGGCCCCAAGGAAAGCTGGGGTAATATATAGGAGCACAAACCCACCCTCCGCCTTCACTGCCTTTGCAGCAAAGACCCACTTGCTTCTGGTAAGGCAGTCACTGGAGCTTCAGCAGCTCTTCCCAATCCTTCCCTAGCTATGAACTGCAGAAAACAACATGTTCATTCTGGAAGCAAGAACCCTCCAGTGACAAGGAATAAGCAATGTTTGGTGCATTCATAATATAGATATTATTTGGCAAACTAGTTAAACAAATTGTTTCCTTTCAGGATCCCAGTGATGTGTGTGGTTGGCAAGTCTTCCTCCCTGCTGCTCGGCCACCTGCTCTCCCTACTGCTAAGCTAGTTCCAGCCACAGCCCCAGCCGCCTGCTGCTCTGGCTGCAGCCCTGCAAGAGCCTGCTTCGCTTCAGCCAGCAACACTGGGCCTGCTCTATATCCATGGGGCAAAGGTCTACTCCATGCATGTCATGGGCATCTTTTGACTAACCAATTACAGACTTGGCAATGGCCATTGTCTCCCTCTGGGAACCTGGTTGTATGGATGGGCTGGTGCCAGCATCACACCAGACTGGTTTGTGCTGGTGAGATCCAGGGGAGATGGACCAGCCACGGCCCTGCTCCACCAATGTCCTGCCCATGCTGCAGGGCTAGGGGCAGCCACGGCTCACACTGAGCGGGTGGGTTGGCGCAGACCATCTGACACAGGAGCCTTCCTGCCAGTGCCAAGGGCAGGCTGAACGTCTCCCACTGGCAAAAAACTCCCTCAAACCATTTCCCACTCTCTGTTGTATCTATTGGATTATTTGTCATCCTCGTTTCTTGTAATGATAATGTCATCTGAAGACCTTTGCAAACAAGACAGCATAGTCCTTATCCTGAGAACCTGTTGCGTTTGCATAGCAAGACTGAAACACGCAAGGCTGAAAAGCATGGACTTTGGTCCTCTGTCTACAGGAGAGAAGCTCCGCTGCCTTGTAGTTTAAAGTAAATCACTTCCATCATAACACTTTCTCACCAAGTGCATCTTTGTCCCCCTCCTGTGGCTGGATCTCATCATACTGTGTGTTGGCATGGTGGCCAGCGTTTGATGGACCTTCAACAGTGAAGAAAGCAAATACCTTCCACTAACATTAATGATATTTGAAGACTGCTCCGGCCTATCCTCTTCTCCAGAAAGCATGGACCTGAAGAACTGGCATGGGTGACTTCTGCTGTGGAAAGAAATGATTGCTCTTTCCCAAATCCTAACTTCAGTCTCTTTGACTCTCAGCCCCTTGTTCCTCTTCAGCGATAACCCAGAAGAGTCCAGCCCACCATGGCTTCCGCACTGGACTTGCAACAGCTGCACTCTGCCAGTTTAAAATAATCCTTCTCACTTCTGAAGAGATCAGCCTTGAAAATGAAGTTAGAGCTGGCTGCCTGTAGGAATGACTACAGCCACATTTGGAAACTCTTTCAAGTGTCTCTGGAGTTTGGGAAAATAAATAAATAAAAGGACGGATCACATGGACGTATCTGCTCCAGGTTCCCACTGTTCCCTGGGCGCAGCCGTCGTGTGAACTCTTCTGTAATGGGACGGGAACAGAGACATCCCAGGAGGATTCACCCTGATCTCCACCACTGCCCTGCCTGACCCACCTTTGCCCTGTGCAGAGATTCTGGCAGCCAGTGCTTGAAAAACAGCCTTTTATGTTCCTACTTTCCCCCTCTTTTATTAATTTGCAGTCACAACCATTGCCATTTGATACATGCAGCTAAAAATGGCCAGCTTCATTATTCACACTGCAGCTGAACAGACCAGAAAGCCAAGTGCACACACACGCACAAGCTCTGCAGACCTCTAGGCAAGCCACACACTTGAAGTTTAACAACCAATTGCCTCAGGATGTTTTGTACCTTTTGCAAATGCCTATTTATCTGCAGTTTCTGGGCCATTCTTGCTAAACTGCACTTCCTAAAGGGTTTTATCATGCGACATTTTGTTACAAGAAGGCTGCGTAAGGACAGGGAATTAAATCCATGTCTCCCGAATCCAGATCAGTACCACAACCTTTGGCTCATCTTCTTGCCCCAATTGTCTAGCAAAGGGAACTGTACAAAGGTACGCAAGAATACATTATACCCCAAGGTCAAGAGCGTCAGATGAAATGAATATATACAAGCCCATGTCCTAGAAATCTGCTCTGTACCCTCCGTGGGTTTGCAAATAGCACTACTTAGCAGTAGAAATTAAATCCACAGCCTTTCAGCAAGGCAGGAACAGCACGTTGCTACTGCTGCTATTCTATGAACCTCAGAGGGTAACACGTCCAACATCACCGCCTGCGCTAGGAGGGATGTGTTAGCTCTCTGAATATCCCTGATTAACACAGCTTTAGCCCAGCATCTTGTAGCATCTACACACACACTGCAACAAGGCTTCTGCAGGCTAATAATATCCTGAACCAACATGGCAGTGGTTTGAGTAATGGGCAATTCGAGTGGGACTGCTGCCAGGCAGCAAGGCTGAGACCACCAGGAATCCCTTGTGCCAGGCCAGAAATGAGGTCCTGTGCTGCACCTCGCAGGCCCCCTGGGGATGCATCAGGCTTTGGGCAGCCTGGGAAGCTGCTTTAACACACTACAGTTTCCCTCAGGTATTTCTGTAACCCCCACTGCAGAGGGGCTGGTGTGAGGCTGAATCCAGGCACTCCACCATGCCTAAAAAATAAAGGGTGTGCTGGATAATCATTCCTCTTTGAGGAAAGGCTGAAATAGGAGGTAGTATCCACTGTGGTGTCCAGCACAGGTTGGTTGGGTACTACAGTGGATACGACTCACTTGTTTTTACCTACACACCTTCCTCGCTTAATCTCTCCCTCCCAGCACACCAATCTCCTTCTTAAACAAGCACATCCTTGCTCTACAAGGTAGACAATTCTTTATAATGCAGAGAAAAGCCAGGCTCCTTCTCCATGCAGGGAAATCCTTCAGCAGAGGTAAAGCCCCAGGATGCTAATCTGAATCACCAACTTGGATATTAAAAATAGACACGAGCAGGATAACAGAGCCAGCCCTGCAGCTCACTGCTGGCTCGGCTGCTGCATCTTCTCCTGTGTAGAGCCTGCCCTACCAGGAAGCCTCCCTCCAGCTCTGCTGCAAGGGCTGTATATATGAGTATCACCACTGAAAGAGCCTTCTTTCATGAGTTCATATTGAGTGGGCACCATGAGAATTAATTACCCATAGAACCACAGAGTGGTTTGTGTTGGAAGGGACCTTAAAGCTCATCCATTGCCAACCCTCTGCCACAGGCAGGGACACCTTCCACTAGAGCAGTTTGCTTCAAGCCCCATCCAACCTGCCAGGGATGAGGCAGCCACAGCTTCTCCATGGCCTCCTCTGGACTCACTCCAACAGCTCCATGTCCCTCTTGTGTTGCTGCCCCACAGCTGGATCAGGACTGCAGAGGGGGTCTCCCCAGAGCACAGCAGAGGGAGATAATCCCCTCCCTGAGCCGTTGCTCACACTCCTTTTGATGCAGATCATTGTGTGGGAGAGTTGCTGGGTCTGCAGCAGTGAGTCAGTGCAATGAGTGTTCAGCCTGAATAAGAGAGGCCGTGGACTGCCAGGTAAACCATGCTGGGACTGGAGGCTGGATCTTGCTCTTTTGAATGATGGCAGCTTTTGGTTTTCGTAGTTGTTTCTAACATCTTTCCTTGGTGTGTCTCATACAGAAATACCATATCCCTTTCCTCAGATCAGACTGTGCTGCTGAGGGGGTTGTCTCAGCATGTAACCTTCTATTTTCAAGACATATGAGAACAGGGTGTTGTGCATTGCGTGGCTGTTTACCCATGTGTCAATGTCCCTGCTGTGACTTTGCTGGCTCATGGCTGCCTGCAGTGTTGCGGGAGCAGGGCAAACCCTGGGGAAGACTGGGATTGAAGGGCTGAATGAGAGCAGAGGAAGGTCAGGGGGTGAAAAAGGCTCGTGAGATATCTACAGCCTGTGGGTTCCTTCCGAAAAGCTGCAGCACAGACTGCAGGGTTTGATGAAAGACCTGCCCCACCAGGACTGCACAAAGAGAACCTGGAAGCACACAGAAACCTTTGACAAAGCAATGCTGGAAGAGTCTTGAGAGGATTGATGGGGTTTTCAAAAGGCCTCGGTATCTGCCTGATTCTCTCCCACCTGCAATGGATGGGTGTTTTATCACTGACTCTTGCAGGAGCAGCAGTACAAAAGGTCTCTGAGCCATGTTGGTTTGCACCTCACCTCTTCAGTGCCTGCAGCCATTTCCCTTCTTGCTGCTATCAGTAAGGTGCACTTCTTGAAATGCTACCCCTTTCCTGCACGGTATCACGCTCCATTATGCTGGGAAGCAACCTCTACATTGCTCTGTTACTGAATCAAGCAATTCCCCTGCATGCAGAATGAGAGCTCAAACAGCCTCCTTCATAAGACTGCTAACCCTTCCTACCCTGCCTGCTCCGGAAAATCACTCCCATGCTGGGCACGGTGTGCTACAGATCTCCTTTCTGCAAAATGTTATTAATCATCTTTCTGTGAGAATGCTGCCTCCAGAACCCTCCAGCATTAGCTGTTGGCTTCCCCCTGCAGCACTCCCTGTGCCTAGTGCTGGCATTCGGTACCAGCAGGAATGAGACAGAACTAAACAAACCAAAACCATATTTGCTTCTCAAGATGGCTGCATTGGGAGTGTGGCACAACACAGCCCTAGGGAGGAGCATTTGGTTCACGCAGCCTCAGGCTGGCAGCTTGTGAATGTGAGCACAGTTTAACATTAAGGTCATCAGATGCTGGCACAGCTTCTGTCCACCTTCTTCTGCTCTAGAATAAGCAGCACAGTGTAAGATGAGGGTTTGCACTCCCGGGACACACTACCAAGCTGCCACGATTGCCCTGAGAAATGGAAGTCTCCAAGCACAGGGCTGGGCAGAGATGGTGGAACACGTGCCTCTGGTTTACCTGGGAATCTGGGGATCCTCAGCCTGGAACTCCTGACACAGCATACAGCATGGTTTGGGCCAAGCTTGCTCAAAAGCCTGGTTTAAGGAATACAGAAAACAAAGTATACCGAGACCTGCAACTGTAGCTGTGCTCTGTGTTTGGCGACAGTAGGGGCTGGCTCACTTCTCAAGTTGATCTGACCCATGATGGTCCCAACACTGCAGTGCTGAGGTTTCTCAACTCTTCCGGTTCCAGGGGATGTTCAGGACATCCCATCCCATGTCATGGCAAGATTTCCTGCTGAATTCAGTGGGGCAAGGATTAGGAGAAGGAGCTTAGCCCAGAGAACACAGACGTGAGCTCAACAGGGAGAGCACTTGCATTCTCTGCCACTGGAAGCAGCTCAGTCTGGCTCGCCAGAAAGGGCAGTGGCAATGTCTCTTTAAAAGAAGACATCAGTATCACTCAGAAAACTTAGGTTTCATTTAGCCTAGTTAAAACTAATACACTCTGTTATGTTCTACTGCAATCATTTAAAACAAAGGAGTTCATCAACACTTCAATTCTCCAGGTCTCGACATCATGGTGTCTGCGAATGGGAATAAGCCAGTAGCTTTTTGTTTAAACACCAAAAGAGTGTCAGAAAAGATTAAGGGAATTTCTACAGAGGGAAGCACTCCCGGATGCAAGTGTCAGCTGGGCTGATGCTGTTTGCCACTATAACAAATGAACAATGGCACCTCTCCGTGCCCTGAACTTGCCATAGTCAAAACCAAACTGCTACAGCAAGGACAAAGTATTCTCATGTGCCTCCATGCAGCAGACTGTAAAGCAAGCCAGCAGAAAAGAGATCATCTGAGGGTAAAAGCAAGCTGGTACAGGCATTAGCATTTACCTTGGCTGTTTTTCAGCTGCAGCACATGAGGATTCCCTGAGGTTGCAATAATCGGGGGGTTACTGGTAAGGGAGGCAGTGCACCAGAAGCCTAGACTAGTCAGTGGACCAGGGAAACTTCTCCAACTCAGTTTGAGATGTCCATACCAGTGAAGTACCAATACACAGCCCACCAGATGCAGAGATGAAATGCTGAATTTCTTACATGAGTTTCTTCACTGAACAAACATACCTCTTTCCTTCAGCTACCACAAGATTCAGATACCACCACTCAAAACTATCTTGAACACCCTGAGCTACTACAACCTTCCCAATTCAAAAAACAAAACCAAGAGATATCAGAACAGGAAAAAAGGACAATAAAAGGTACAGATCAGCTTTACAAAAGCAGCACTATCAGGGACACAAATGCAAAGCTGCAGAAACAACCTCCAGTTCCTGCAAGCTGGGAAGGTGGAGGTGGGAAGGGATGCTCTGCACACATATGGCCTGTGCACTCTTCCTGACTTTCAGCTGAAACTAAATGCAGCCACTCACATGGGGGAATGACAAATACTTCTTCTCCTAGCTGATATAAGCCACTTTTCTGATCCTTATGCACAGAGTGCCTGTATCTCAGCCCAGTTCCCAGGATCTAGGACCAGATGCTGAAAAGCACCTAACTGAGATGAAGTTTAGGAACCCAACACCTCTGAGCATTTGGGTCAAGTTGTTTCCATGCGCTGCTAAAAGCTCTGTCACATTCAGGGTAAACCTGAAAGCCGCAGCACAACCACATTTGTGGTGCCACTGGGGCAGCACCGAGGCACTTTCCAAAGCTTCTCATGTTATATTCCACTCAGAGAACAAAATGGGGCATTTCAGACTTTACTTTGTCACTTTACATATAAATTAAGCGCTGTATATTTTCACAAGTGAGTTCAGCCACTGTTTATCATAAAGGAAATGTGCTGCATGGATTTGCTTGGGCTTCCCTGCATGAGCTGTTTCATTTTAGCTTTTCTGTGCTCTCTCTTTCAGACTGCCTGAAGAGTTTCCAGAGGGGGAAAGAAGGACTGAGAGAAAACAAGAACAAGAAATCATTGTTAGGATTACTCAGCAGGATGGCCGCACATTTTGTCCTTGTGTTTAGTGGGCAGAGCTATTGCAGTGCTTATAATTAAGCACATGCTAAAGTGTTTTGTTGATCTGAAGCCAGAATACTCAAAACTGTATCTGATTAAGCCCTCCTGACCTGGCCCAAGGCCCATTAAAAGAGTTACAAAACTTTATAATGCCTAAAATGTGCTAAAATGCCCCAAACATCACCTGAGATCGCTCAGTGCAACCTGGAGACCTTCCTCAACAAGGAGACCAATTTCATTTAGTCCCCAGGAAACCAGAGGAGGAAAAGTTAAGCATGCTGATGTTTTCTTTCAGCAACTAAGGAACTGGAAAAATAAAGCATCCATCAGGAAACAATGCCTTTCAGGAACCTAGAAAGACAATATTGCTACCTCATCTTTCCCCTCTGTCTCAGGGTTTGATTATTATGGGGCTACAAAGCCACTTGGGAAGCCCAGTGCATAAAGCCCCATGAATTACAATACACGGAGATTGGCTGGGTTGTAACCTGTAAGATTTTACTTATTTTCTATTGTAATTGCAAGCAGTCTCTGAAACATTACAGAGCATATACTGCTAGACACAGCAGAAGTAATTAAAACGAGAGGGCCACATGCAGTCGGCACTAAAACACCAAATGCAGGCAGCTAAGGAAAAATGTCATTGATTCAGCATCAGAGAGACTGGGAGAAGAGGCAGGACTGAGGCTGTCAACAACAGACCCTCCTCAAAATGCTACAGCCATTTAAAGCAAAAGCAGACAAGGGATGTATTGCCAGAGAGCTGCAGGAGACTCAGAGAGGGAATGGCAATGTCAGCTCCGGAAGGTGGTGTCAACAGAAACAAGCCAAGCCTAAACAGGCTGCTCTTCTCCCATCCCTGTGAGAAACAATCTGGGTCATGATTTCTCCTGTAGGAAAAGGGAAATACTTTCACTCCATACTAAAATGAACTAAAGGAGGTAGAAGAAGAATCCACAGCTGCTTGTTTGGGGTGGATGTACAGCAATACAAAAGCAGTTCGCATCAATGCAAGGCCAGAAAGCTCATTTGAGGTGAGCAAGGGACCACTGCTTCATTCCACTGACTTGTCCAGTGCCTTCTCCAAGACAGACCCAGTTTGAAAATGACTTCAAAGCATTAACATACCCATGTTCCTGCACACCCTAACGGGGTGTTACCTGACTTGTGTTAAATGGCATTGACCACTCCCAATGTAATTGGCTACAGCAAAGGTTAATGATCATTTCTACCTTTAAATAGTTTATGAAGATGTTTGATGCCTTCTAACAAGGCAGCTATTGGAACTTGCTGCTCTTGCCATTGACTTGCGTATCATTGATCTTTCTTCCTGAAATGATTATCCTCAGGCAACCTATAAATCTCACTTACTCTGGCTCAAAAATACTGGACAATATAATGAACTGTCATGAGGGCAAAGACAGTGGGCAGGGTCACCTCTCAGGAGTTAGCAGCATATGTGCTTAGGCTGCATGCTTGAACCTGCACAGCTTTCTGTGTGCCTCAGAGAAGCAAAGAAGGAAACAGAAACCTTAAGGCAGATTTTATAATTAAAGAGCATGAATTAGTTTTAAGTATATCCCTGTATGACAGCTTTACATGCTGCTAAATACAATAGGCTTGGCAGCAATCTGGGGCGTAACATCACAGCCCACCATTTAGTTCCAAAGCTCAAAAGTACATGCAAAAGCAACTCCTTCCCCATTGCTCCACCTGCAGTGAGCATCCTACAGATCTTTATCGGAGATCCAGAACTCAGAAATAAAAGCTGCAAACATCCACAGCAGTCACAGCCCCACAAGCCCCAAGTTACAGGGCACGAGTGCTTGAGAATTTTACACTGAAGGGGTTCGATGGTTACAAGACCTGTAAAGTTCTGTGTGAAAACAAACCAAAGATGACAAAAGGTCATGCAGTCCCATCCCCACGGTTGCTCTGGTTTGGGTTTTTTTGGCCAATAGAAAAGCTGTTTATCTCCACATACCTTGAGAACAGCTCACCAGCAAGTCACTTCTTAAGGAAGCATTGCTTGCATTTCCTACATCTGGAGGACATCTCAAAAGAACTCCAAATCTTTGAACTCTAAACTTGAGCTAGTTTTGCCCTTGGAAGTTTGAAGTGCCAGGTCCAACACCTAAGCTACCTACATGCTTAACCCTTTGCTCCGAGGTTAGAAGGAAATTGAGAGTAATATTTTACAGGTACCAGTAGAAATGTCCTGTGTTTTCATCTCATTTTCTAGTTGAGTTGTCCATAACTGCAGAAAATGATTGAAGCAGATGTTTGTCCACACCATCATTTTTAATAGGTCCACAAAAAAACCCATGGGCAGTTCCTAAACAGCAGGCAGTGAACACAAATACAACTCTCCCTAGGCAAAGCAGGGTAAAGCCCTGATGCACTTTACAAGCTGTAAACGCTGCTTTTATTAGCGATTTATAGGCCACTTTTCACAACATAGTCTTAATATTAAACAATAAAGCTTACAACACACTTACAAAATAAAACAGACTCTCATTTACTCCTGAATTGGAAGCGTGTCATCTCCTGATCACAGCATATCAGCAGAAATAAGTTATTCAGTTTAGGCAGCATATTTTTCATGCTTGATGCCCCACACCTTGCATACTGTGCAATGAGACAAAGACATCTGGAAGCCACTGGAGACCATTGTAATGAACTTTTGGGAAGTGTTGAGCAACCTTGCTACCCACATCAGTATGCACACAGACTTCAAGCAAACATGTCCTTGTGGCTATGGGTGTCTATCATTTATAATCTGATACATCAGATGTCTCGTGTAAGGTAAGGCCTGACTGCACCGGGGACTGCATGAAAAATGCATGTAGTTCATATGCAAAATAAGAGTGATTTCTTATGTTGAGCCTACAGTCAGAATGGGAAGGGGAAGTACTGCTAATCCTGACTATAAATGGAAAACAGGCTCAGGGGGTGAAGTGAAATGACCAAGGTTACACAGGAACCAGAAGTATGGACATCAGCATCTCACCCACACAAAACCTGTGCAAAACACGTGCTGTCCCTCACCAGAGTTGACGTGAAAGTCCCTGTGTCTCTTAAGGACTTCGCTGGACTTGGTCACATGCCACCCAAATCACAACTGCCCAGGGTTGCTGGTGCAAGCAAGAAGACTTGTAATGCCACTGCACCAGCTTTAGCCCTCCACTGGCCCTGATCTGCTCAAGCTTGGCTTCAAAAAGGCCAAAGAAAATCCTGCTCTTCTTTTTTATACTGGCAGCCACAGACACACATACATTTGGCCACTCTTCAACCCAAACCACGCCAGGCTGGTGAGCAAGGATTAGGGCTTGTAAAAAGAACCTAAACCAGATGCGCCAAGTCTCTCTGCATCTGGTACTTGCGAGAGATGGCTCAGTTAACCAAAGCACAGGAACTGAGATTCCATCACTGAGTAGATGGCTGCTGAGGCAAACCCAAGCTCCCAGATGAGCTTACCCACCACACTGCTGCACAGGCATGTATTAGGAATATCCCAAAATAAGGAGCAAATTTGAGTGTGGACTAGGCCTGGTTCATCCAGCTGGAGAGGAAAACAGAAGTAGCATGTTGAAGATTCAATCTGCAAAGACAACTGTTCTACAGGGACACTCTCCATGGGGTCCTGCAAGTCTAGTATCAGGGTCTCCAAAGCCCAGCTCATCCAATTTGCCTTCAAACTGCGCTCACCCCAGTCCCCCTGAACTGGTGTAGAGGGCTTAACGAGGCAATGAAACAAGTCTGTTCCTCCTTAAGTTGCTTAAGGAACATCTCTGTTTGGAAAACAGACTGCCCAGTTGTTTGTAAACTAATTTGAGGTCCTTTAACATAGAATGTTCTAACCAATTATAGAGAAGTGAAGTTAATGATAGAAAACAGGCCTCGACAGTGTGCTGATCCAAGTGTTCTGAAGCGTGGCAGGGAGCGTGATGCTGCACGTGGACCACAGTCTGGGTCTGTGAGCTCCGTGAGCAGAGCACACACACAGAGCAGTGCCAAAGCGCAGGCGAGATCAGAGCTTTGCCTATTGACTCATTTAACATGATTATTAAATCACATCAATACTAATTATTATGGAAAACTCCAATGATTTTATAAGGAACCATTTCCATGAAAAATGCTACTAAAATCCAGATAGCTCTGGAAGGGAGAACACAAGTTAAGCCAGGCCCCAGCTTCCCTGTGGTGACACACACACACTTAACTGCTCATGCACCACTCTGCACAAGCTGTAGAAGCAGCAGTCAAAGTCACACTCATTTGTAGAGCATATTCCTGAACAACCCTGCCATAAAAAGTGGCTTTTGGCCAGGATGCCTCTAAAACTCTTACTTCCCACTTAGCTGACTGCACTCAGATTGGGTTACCCAGTGCATGAGGATGGCTCAGTGCATGCTTACCTCCAGCACTGTGGATGCTACACCTAATCCAAAGGCAGACAGCTGGCATGAGCCCATCTGTCACTTCAACATCCCTCACCTTCAAAGCAGCAGGAGGATCTGCCAATATGCTGCAAATATGCCCACCTGCAGTACTGTGTCCAGCTCTAGAGTCCTCAGCACAGGGAAGACATGGACCTGTTGGAAAGAGTCAGGAGGAGGGCTACAAAACTGACGAGAGGGATGGAGCACCTCTCCTATGAGGAAAGGCTGAGAGAGGTGGGGTTGTTCAGCCTGGAGAAGAGAAAACTCTGGGGAAACCTTATTCCAGCCTTTCAGTTCTGTCTCTGCTCTAATTGGAGATGCCCCTGCTCATTGCAGGGGGGTTGGACTAGATGAGCTTTGAGGGTCCCTTCCAACCCAACCTATTCTGTGATCCTCAGTGTCAACCTACAACCAAACCAAGAGTGCAAGCTAATGATATCTGGCATGGCCATGTCCTGTTTGCACGGCATCACCAAACAGTCACTGAGCTGTGACCACACACCCAGGAGCTTTGTGTTGTCTTAGTGACCAGAGAACAGAGACTGCTGTTTTCTCAGCAGAGTGACTATGGCAAACAGCTTGTTTTACATGGATTAAACAATTATTGACACTGTCACAGAAAAGGGCTTTTGGATGAGGCCTGCTACAAGAATAATACAGCAAATGGATTTATTTTTTTACCCTGAGCTCTCAGAATGTTTAGGAAATGCTGGTTATTAAAGTGGCCTAAAAAAACATTGAGGGGGAGGGGAGAAGGGATCCTGCAATTAAAACTGTGCCATTCCTAAACATAGCCACAAATCAGTAACTAGAGAAAGAAGAAACTTGCCATTTAAAGACAAACTGCTGCTATTAGGAAGCCTAGGAGCTTGAAGCAGCGATTGTCAACAGGAGAATAAGGAGTATTACCCTTGAAAATATATACAAAGTTTAATTACAGTTGGCATTTTTGAGACTGGTGCTGAGGACTGTCATCAGATGGCAAACTTCTGTCATCTTCCTAGCCTTAGGGACACGAACACTCAGTGGAAACAACTGTAACTGTAAACCAGGCTCCAACCTGTTCTGATACTGGCTTCGCAGTTGGAAAGGAAACCTTAAGCTGTCATACTTAGATAAGCCAGTGTCAACTGAGCAAGACCTCTCCAAAACATGACAGGGGACGGTAAAACCTTATTAGCAGACAGGTCAAGTCTGACCATGTGGGGTGAGATTCCCTTTAGCTCTGCTCCTCTGCAGCCCTGGCAGCAGCAACCCCTGCAGAGCAGGGCCTATAAAGCAAACCCTGGCTTCCCCATGGATTCACCTGCATTGCGCTGCCTTTGCCTTCAGAGGATCCCTGCTCAGACTGGGCGTCTGGAGTTAGGCTCTACCAGGATCATGAGCCAGCGCTTCCCACTGCTCAGAGAAAACCTCCCACCTAACACAGGAAAATCATGGAATATCAAAGCCTGATTTTTTTGAGTTTGGGCAACCAAAAGCCAGCAAAGTTCTGCTAAAGAAGCCCAGGCTGTGCTGGAGCACCATACTACACAGAGCCGCTCTCAGCAATCTTATACAGGGCTGTGATGAAAAATTCAGTTCTCCATCGCCCACAAGCACAGGCAGGCATCTGCGGAAGAAGAGGCAGCTACAAGACACTGCCCTTTGAAAATAAGCACAAACTGCAGATTCCAGCTTCTGAAATAAGGACTTGGACTCCAGGCCTCTTTCCCTGCTCTTTCCAGCTCTCTGCAAGCTTGGAAGAGGGTAATGCTGGGGAAAAATGGATCCCAATCCAGTGTTTTACAAAGATGGCATTTCTATGACCTGACTTACAAAACTATCCACTGAGCCAGAGACTGGAAAATAGCAAATTTCTTCTCCAAACAGGAGGCGGGTCTAGAAAAGACATTTCTTATTTAACAGAAGGAAGTGAGAGAAAGCAGCAGCATCTCCTTCCATTTTAAAACCAACACAAAAGAAGTAAGGGGCTTTGATATTGATAACAGAGTTAAAGAAGCGTGTGCTGTCAGTCAGCTCATCCTTTTGACCCACAAGACACCTTGCCTGCATTCCAGCTCTGTCTCTGGGCAGCGTACCCAAGATCTAACACAAAGTAATTGTCAGTTCCTTGTAACTTTGAGTGGAAATCCCAGTGCCGAGAGGGAAATCTGCTGGGCTTTGATGCAGACATTTTGGTAGCATCTATGCCTTCCCACCTCCAAATACACTCATTTGATGTATTGTTGAGTAAGGTATTTGTTATCTTCTCAGAGAACATGCATGTAGCTTGGTAAATCTATTTCCTGACTGCCTTCCAAGACAGATAGTACAAGGGTTGTTTCTGAGGCATCAGTTTATCTGATACAGGGAACAAGGCTGGAGACAAATGGAGAGACCTCCAAAGTGCTGGCATTACCTGTCACTCTGAGGTCCTCCTCTGGTTTCTTCCAGGTACACTGTGCTAGAAAGCAGGCTCCCTGCAGGTAAACTGTGCTGTAATTTCATTTTCACCTAACACATCAAGGGTTTAGGAGATAGCCTCCCCTGGATCACGAATACACACTGGCAGAAGCAGGGTTAGCAGTCTCCCTCCAGGACTCATGCACTGTCCATTAGCACAGGTTCATCTGTTCCTGTATTGAGACGGACTTCTCCCATTGCGAGTGCCCCAGCACGCTCCAATCCGGCCATTATAGCATGAGGCTGGTTATTTTTCTGCCAGCATTAAATTGTGATAGGTTTTTCTCAGCCTCTGCCAGGCTCTCCCTTTGCTGAGCAAGGAAAGGGCCACACTTGACATTTTATTCCATAGCCTAGGGAAGCTGGGGCTCTCCAAAGCTGTTTTGGGATGTTGCCATGAGCCTCTTAGGAGTATTAAGACATCCTGGAGGAGCAGCACTGCAGCATGGCCATACCAGTATTAGTGGCAGGTCCTTTCCACACTGTTTCTGTGTTTCTATATATGCCAGAGATACCAGTAGCTTTTGCAATGAACCTTTACGACTGCACCAAATTCCTTAGGGAAAACAAAACTGAGGGCATTTCTGTAAGACAGGGAAGGGTACCGATATACTAGGCTGGCCCTGGGGTCAGCAGTACACCTTCAGTGCTCCTCCTTCTTCCTTGCTGGGGCCCTAACCTAATCCTTTTATGCAGGATTGCTGTGAGGCTGTAATTCCCCGGTCATCCCTTTATCTCTTCTGAATTATCCTGGCAAGCCTCTAATCTTAGAATTTTCTTCTTATTTCCCAGGATTTGATTTACTAAGTTTCACCCCCAGAGCTCCCCATTAGCTGGTGTAAGGTTTTGCTGGGCTTTGCTTCTTGTTGTTCCTGTGAAGTTTTAGGAAGGCCTTTCTCTGTTCCGCAGTATCCTGGGTATTTGTAGCACACAGGTATTTCCACCTTGCCTTACCATGTAAGAATGATGCATAAACAAGCATCTAAGAATGATTTAAAAATGAGAAGCCCAAGTTCTTTCACAAGTGCTGATTACCAGTTTAACCACACAGGTATGTTGATAATTACATCCAGTGCACAAAAGGTAACTGAAGCCCTGGCAAAGCACGATACCCCCCTCTGGAAAGAGCAACTCACATCCATCACTGAGAAGTGATTAAAATGCCCTTTCCCAGCAAATTATACAGTCACCAGTGTCCACAATTTGAACAATTACTGCTCGCAGCAAACCTGAGTTGCCCTCCCTGCCATGCCAGCACACCCAGAAACAATCAGTCCAGCCTTGAACAGGAGATAAGCACCTCTTACAAAGGTACAAAGAGAGCTGAGCCTGCTTAACATCTTGCTGGGTCAGCCTCCTAATGTGTCTAAAACAATGGAAGAGGAAAGCATGTGTTCTTTTCAGCACAATCTGTGCCTTATAATCAAGTCTAAACATTCACAACCTGCTCCTATCCTAATGAGGAGAATGACTTAAATGGCAGAATGTTCTGCTCTTTCTACAGGTTTACAGAAATGAAATTAAACATAGGCTTTCTATTACAAAACAATAGGCAAATTGAAGACCAATTACGCAAACCCATCAGAGAACCTGGTGAACTGTGGAGAATTTTGCATTTCTGAGGCAGAATGACTTTTTAGATGAAAAAAACAACCCTCTGCTCGAAGAAATTGAGAACATCTGTGCCATCAAAGAAAGAACGCAGTGAATAATTGGACAATCATAGACAGGCAGGCATTTGAATATGAAGCTGTTTGTAATGGCGCAGTGGAAGGGGAACTGCAGCCCGCCAGCGCTGCTCCGCTCTCAGACACCCATGTTCTTCCCTTTGTGCCTACTACGGCATGTTGTGTGCTCACTTTACAAGAGGCTGTGGGTTGACAGCAGGGTCTCTGGGGTTATCTGCTTCCATTATTTTGCACATCAGACACCTAATGAAAAAGGAGCAGGCAGAGAGGTCCTTGAGCATTTCCTTCCTCCAGCATTCAAGTTTAAGCCCACCTTTAACCTCTTCCTGACAGACAGCTCAACCTGCAGTCATCCCCCAGCCAGCTGACATGTAGCATAGAGCAAATATCCCCTCTCTGTCAGCAGACAAACTTCTCTGACTCCTTGCCTTCAGCAATGATGATATCCTCATTCCCAGCCTGCAAATCCCATATGGACACTCCTGAAGGGGAGACAAGCTAAGCCACCTCGCAGCCTGCAACCTTGCAGGCTCCCGATCCCTCCATAGAGGTGACCCTTCACTGCACCAATTGATGGCACCTAACTGCAGGCTGGCCTGCTCTGAAACACAGGCACAGCAGCCAAGGAGAACCAAGCTACTAAGGCCACAGTTCAGCTCTGACTGGGGAGTTTCAGGTTAGATGTAATGCAGAAGTTCTTCCCTGTGAGGGGGCTGAGGCGCTGGCACAGGGTGCCCAGAGAAGCTGTGGCTGCCCCATCCCTGGCAGTGTTCAAGGCCAGGTTGGACGGGGCTTGGAACAACCAGTTCTAGTGGAAGGTATCCCTGCCTGTGGCAGGGGTTGGCACTGGGTGAGCTTTAAGGTCCCTTCCAACCCAAACCATTCTGGGACTCTATAACTGCAGCATCCAATATTATCTTTCCCCAGGAAGAAGAGACTGAGCTTGACATATATTGCTTCCAGTAACACATACCCTTGTATCAGCTCCAAATTGCTCCACTACCTCTCTCGCAACACAAACTGCGCTGCCATGTGTTGTGGAGCCACAATACAAGGGCAAATGTTTCAGGCCATCTTTCAGGAAAAAAAAAAAGGGAAAATAAAAGTGAGCAACTTAGTTGTGATTTCATGGCTAGTTGCACAGATATTCACATGTTACTTTGCACAGTCAGTCTAATAACCAGCTTTCAGAAGGACAGACAGCGTAATGAATGGGTTGTAAAACACGCTCATAAAAAACATTATAGCACGTCTCGGAGCATTTGTAGGCTGTTTGTGATTTACTGGGTCCCCTGTTTTACATTTTCTTATAATTTGCACATTTCCTATGAAAAATAAGCATTCGATGTGCATGCAATTTATTTTAATCTTCCTCCCCCCTCACAAGATGATAAAACTTTTACAGCCAGGCAAGAATGGCAATATTGTAGTCACGAGGTTCATTATACAGTAATTAATACACGTTAGTATCCTGTAAATATTATGTTATAATGTCTTTAAGTAAATACATACTGTACATTAGCAGTACCTATTAAGTCAGTGCCACTTAAAATTAAATGGGACTAATTAATCTGTTTAAAAACTCTAATGTCAACTTGGATATTCTTTCAATCACAGTACAACATTGCAAGCACAAATGGCGAGTCAGTCAGCTTTTCATTATGAAACTTTGACATTAATGGCTACTTTCCTGGATTATTTAAGTGGATTGGACACATGGGCCAGCACTGAAGGAGCAAGGGGGGTAGACGGAAGGTTTCATTGTCACCAGAAGCTAAAAAGATGGAATAATAGATCCCATTATTCTTACTGTGAATGGCTGCAAACTTGCACATAGATTATTACTGCAGCATCTCACTGCAGAAGGCCCAGCCTCTCAGCACCCGATACCGCTCCACACGGACAATGCAGCCAAGCAAAGCTGCCTTCCTTTGGGAGGAACTGTGGGGACTCCACCGTGGTTTGTCCCTTTTAGGCATTATATCACTTTATGAAGGGCTGGTGCCTGCCGCAGCCACACAGTAACAGAAGCGGAGGCTTTGTTCTTTGCTCAGCTAGAGGCTTAGACGCTGCCTTTGTCCTGCACAATGTTTTCCTTCCCTTCATGAAAGGCAGCCCCTCACAAGCCTATCAGCCTTTTAACAATTTCAGTCACTCTCCACTGTCCTAAATACACAAAAGGAAAAAAAGAACACGATTCTCCCAATTCCTTCACTTTTTTTCTTATGCTCTGCCATGAAGCACAAATGCAAGAGAAGGTGAACCATGCTGAATGAGGGACCCAGGAAAGGTCACCTGCCCTTCACCTATGCACTCAGTGAGAACAGGCAGCAGAAGGCAAAATTTTTTCCAATGTATCTTTATGTACTCATTTGCCACAGAAGTCTTCATCTTAGGACACAAATGTCTAATGAATGCCTTACTCTAATGATGAGACATTCTCATTTGCTGCTGGGTATGTATAAGCAGCTATCTCCAGTGTTATAGATGCCAGAAGATAAATAATACAGCTCCCTTGATTGCAGCCATAACCTTTACCCAGAGGTGGGGGACAGACATTTCATAAACTCAGACTGAGTCTGCTACAGAGCAAGAGACCAGAGTCAGCTCTCCCAAGTTCTTCATCAACATCTGTGGCCCCAAAGTACTGCTCATCAAAGGTAACTTCACTGAAACATAATTACAGTAGCAGAGTTCCATCACGAAGTTTAAAGATTAAGAAGCTTGCCTTTAACTAATGGAAACTGTTTAAAAGTCCTCCTTCCAGATATTCAGATGTAACACCAGGACCACAGATACAAGAGGTCTTGGGCTCTTTCCATTTTCCACAGTCAATTCCTTCAGGTTTTGCCATCAAACAAAACCTGAATAAGCTTTCTTTGGAGGACTGATCTCTCTAAGCACTTATATAGTCCACTGCTTGAGATAATGGTTTTGGTAATACATTTTGTGGGGTATCCACAGCCTTCAAGGTGATGCTGGAACCAACATCCTCTCTGGGTGGTTGGAGAAGCACAGACAAGACAGAACTCTGAATGCTGGAAGGCATTTCAAGATGATGGGGATAAATAACATGAGCTCAAGAAAGGCCAAAAAAGTGTGTAAACAGAAAACATTGGTCTAGAAGCTGTGGTCTGGCTGAGCAATGCTGAACTACACCGAAGACAAGAAGATTTAAGACCTATTTTCCTTCCCCTCCTTCTGAGGTCAGCAGCTGCTGCCTGGTCTCTAGCAAATCAGGGCAGTGTGAAACTGCAAACCCTTTCCCCAGGCAATTACCCATCAGAAGAGATCACTTCAGGTATGAAGCACAGCCTCTGGCTTTTTGGCTACTCTGCAGAGAGGAAGGGAATGGGAGAGCTCTGAAACGCTGCTCCTCTGTGGTACAGAAGCCCCTGAATTCTTGCTTTTTTTTTCTAATGCACTGGCTTTAGAAATAAAGAACAGCATTCCATGGCATGCTGGTGAATACAAATGTATGGATAAATAGCGCACCAAAGAGGCAGAGCTACTGGCTGGACGTGGGAGATTTGCATCCCATGATGGGATCTCCCATAGCTTTCTTCAAAGGTAAATCACTTAACAACCTGGTGCCTCAGTCTCCCTACTGCTAAATCACTGTAATGTTTGGCTGCCTCCTAAGATGTTGCTGGGCTCTTCTAATTAATATTCACAAGGCATCCAGAGATAAAGCAGGTTCATAAGTGTATTGTGTGGCTTGTAATCTTTTGATGCTGCCATGCAAAGGAGACCTCACAAAGCATGGGAATACCCTGGGAGAGATCCGGGTCTGGCTTTTGCTTCCGGGAGCTCTTTTCTTGCAGTGACCCCTTCTTTCAGCAGCACATTCACCTTGGCCTCCCATGAGTGGGAGCAATGTGCAGCATCTTTGCTACAGGCCTCCGTAAGCCATGAAAACCTGCTGTTACGACCAGAGAGAAGTAACCAGCGCCATTATTTGTATCATTTGCTGAGGTTTGTAACCTAGAATTAATTTGCAAATCGAGTTCAACCGCTGCCTATTTCACCCATACCTGGGTAGCAGACAAGAACCCCTTTTAGCAACAGAAGCAAACAGAGCTACAATCAAGCAGCTCAAGGCACAACCCTCTAATAGTTCAGTAATCAGTAATAATCAGCCCTTCTCTTTAAGTTCAGAGAGACCTAATAGAACCCAGCTACTCTACAGTGAATACATTTTCATTTCTAAGACTAAATGCAAGCATACATTATCTACTTAATTAAAATCTAAATTCTCTAACTAACCATTTGTTGTTTCTCCTGGGTGCACGTTACATACATTACTGCTGTTCTCCTGAAATCCATTGCTAATGGATTAAAGTAACTCGAGGAAATGTTTCATCTGCTGCATGCGGTTATGAAAGAACACAAAATCCTCTGTAGGTAACTTCTCCACTGTTATCCCAGGACAGCAGCTGCCACTTCCCTGTGATAGGAACCCCAATCCTTCACCCAGGTCCCTCTTGTCTTTGGGGACAGGGAAATTGGGATTCCCTCAAACACCAGTGCAAACTGTTCAGACTGGAAACTCAGCTTATGAGTGCTCCGTCCAGAAAACTGCCACAGTACAGACCTGATGGCATCACAAAGTCATAGGGCCTAAAGTGAGAGGGGGGGGGAATTATTAGCTACACAAGGGGAGGGACTGGAGATCCTAAAGGTTCTACTGTCTACTGTCAGGTTTGACAGATGTGACACAGACCCTGCACCCTCTGAAGTAACAGCTCAAATTTCCCCTGTAAGGATTTGAACACCATTGCATCCCTGGTGATGAAATATCCCCCTTTCCTGAGCAAGGAAAGGGGCATTTTTCATGCCTCTCTTTCCTAGGTGAGCAGAGAATCTCCATCCACTCTCTGTGAGGGGAGAGCTGCCCCCTTCTCCTGATGACAGCCTGAGCTTTATGTCTAAATTATGAGCGTCCTCAAAAGATCACAATCTTTACCACTGGTGCAGAACCTGCCTTGTTCCCTGGCTCTCAAAGGTGATGTTTCCTTGTTCCTGCAGCTCCTTTGCATAGATGTTAAATACCAATAACTGTTTTGAATGTCATGAAGAAACATCCTCTACAAGAAAGCAGAGAGCAGGAGAAGAGGGGTATAATATCAAATTAAGACTCATGGCTACTGCTCTTGAATGGAAGGAACCTCCTGACAGCTTCACATCATTACTGCAAATCACAATATTTAGAGAGATGCCACCAGGAATTCTGCTTTGCTTCTAGCAGACACAGAGTAAAAGGGCACCTCCTTCAAGCTATGCAGTCTATTGTGCATATAATTAAAAACAATTTCTATCCTCAATAGGGTTTTGATACAGGTAACTCATTACCCCCAAGAGCCATTTGTGAGACTAAATTGCAAATGCAAATTAACACCAGCTTTAACAATGATGCTTTTTTTCTTCCCCCTTTCCGTCTCTTTGGCTAAATTCCTTTTGTTTTTTAAGTTCTCTTGCCTTTGCTCTCAAGCAGGTGTCCAGGTAGATGCAGGTGTACCTGCCAGGGGACAAAGAGGGGCTTGTGCCCCTCTGATTAGATGCAATTTTGTGCTCCCCTGCTGCAGTACAGTCATGCCAGGCAATTCCAGTGCAGTGCTAGAGCTGCAGTCCAACACAGAAGAACCTGCCTCTCCCCAATGCAGCCCCACAGCAAGGCCCTTCTGTCAGCCCAGAGAAACGAGTTACTTGCTGAGGATACAGGCAGGAATTTCTCCAGATGTCTCTGCACACACAATAGGCAATTGTTCTCAGTATTACTGCAACAGGAGTAAAAACATCCATGTATCCTCTGCAGGGAAACCGAACCTCTCTGGCTCACCTGTACTTGACATGCTTTGCTCTCTAACAAGCCATCATCTTATTTTATCATGTCGTTCTAATTGTGTTGCACGCAGTTCTTCACCTCCTGGCTGTACATCCAGTCTGATGATGCCTCAAATGAGGCAGAGCCGAAGGACGCCTGCTACTCTGCACAAAGAGCAGAGCAGTAAATACAAGAGCTGAGAGGCTTTGCTTCTGTTCCTTGCTTAGACAATACGTGACCACGGTAGCAGTGTGGAGTGACAGGAGTTTTTGGATTTGGTTTGAAAGGGCAGGAGTGCATGCACAGCAAGGCTGCATTCATCAAACACCACTTACTCACATGCTCACATCAAAAGGAGAGGAAGAGCCCCCCTGTGCTTCCCATCAAACACACTCAAAAGGCCAAACAGGTAAAACTGACCAAATAATTATTGGTAAAAGCTAGAAGCAAGCCAGAAATCCAGACCCTGCGGATGTCTGAGACGCAGGGACAGTTGTGCTGCGGATCCCTGCTGGTATCGTAACAAAAAGGCAAAGGTGTTATTTATTGCCCTTTATCCCTGCAGCATTTGATGTCTTTAATGCAGTCTGCACACAGGAGTGTGCTGAAGTGCTCTTACTTCCATTTCCCGTATAAGGAAAGAGAGACATAGCCTCATATACTCGAAAGGTACTTGAGCACCTAATGCCCTTGGTAGTCAGCTGTAGGGGAGCTCTGAAACATCTCAGGAAAAGCACACATGCCTGAGGCGCTTGTCCAGATTCCCAGCGCTGTGAGTTGTACATTGACACCTCATTGAGAGCCCTGAGGTGGGACAAGTAAGCACTGTGGCACTGAGGGGAGAGCAGCTCCCAAGGACTGGGCTCTGCCACTATGGTATCCACAGGCCCAGCTGGCCTTATCCATTCGGCAAGGATGCCTGCCCAAAGGAAAGCTGCATCTCAAGCATGGAGAGCACCAGTGTGCCTAGAGTCAGAGCACCAAGGCTGGAAGATGTGTTTTAGAGCACCCCTTCTCTATGGTGCAAATTCTGTGGGGTCCCAGGGATTATTCCTGTTTTACAGCAAGTGGAAGGATTTTGAGGATCCTCTAACTCCTACGTGAGAATCCCAGCTCTGCTTCTGACTTTTCCCATGGCCTTCAGCAAGTTATTCTTAATCTTTCCATGTTCCCATCTGGAAGAGCCAGCGACTGGCTCCAGCCTCAGATTTGATGGATTAACTTGCTACTAATTCCAACGTGTTTGACAAGTGCTGAGTATCTCTTACTAATCAGCAGAAACTTATTAATTCTCATTACGAGTGCTTCTCATGTCCTTTCTGATAAAGCTCACTGGGAGATACAAGTAGTTCTCCAGAAAAGAGGCACAGTCCCTTGGAAAATCAGCAGGAAAAGAAACAATCAGCCTATTTCTCTGCAAAAATAACTGCATATCATTATGGGAATTTGCCCCACATTAGATTTCCAAAGGAATTTACCACTCACTCAATTTCTTAATATTAGAGCCTTTTTCCCCACAGAGAAACTGCCTTTTTAACCCACATTTTCTGGGTAATTGGACTGGAAATGGGTTTTCCATGGCAGAGGATGGAGCTGGTCCCTCACAGGTGCCAGCCCACACCCCAGAGGCTCTCCAGTTTCTCCCCTGAACATGAAGCTGATGCCAGCCTTCCCAGTGGGTTGCCAGATGCTCCTCACCACTCCATTCCCTCCCAAGACAAAGTGCCAGAAAGCATCCCACAAAGCAGAGCTCCTCAGGAAACTCTTTCCTGCAAAGCAATACAGCTGCTTGTATTTGGGATGAAGGGAAGCATCTCCCACTTGTGAGGGCTACTCATGACAGCTACGAAGCGCACCATGTATGAGGCTAAATGAACAAAGTGCTCTCATGACTGAAGTCAAACTCCCACATCCAAATGAATTTGAATAGAGACAATCCTCTTGTGATGGTATTTGCAGGACGTAGACTGGGATGCAGGTGGTGACATGAACCAAACAGGGAGCTCCCAGCCCATATACTTCTCTTGATTTGCAAATCCATGACAACCATCATCCTTGCTGACACATTGGTCACCTTTGGAGCTACAATAGTGAACCACCACAACCTGGGATAGCAGCAGGCTCCCACCCTCTACCTGCTGAGGCACCAGAATGAGTAATCTTAAAGCCAAAAGGCCACTTTTCCATACTAGAGATGGAGTTTTCAGTTTGACCAACCGGTCATGGAAGAGTCTGGAGGGATGGGACTGGGAGGAAATTCCATAATTTCCTTTCCAGGAGGCAGATGCTCCCTACTCAGACAGCACACAACAAAAATAAGAACTTCTTTAGATGTTTTCCTATCAACAGAGCAACCTGCCTACACACCCAATACCACCAGTGAATGCTGAGAGTGGGAACTGGGATGGCTGAACAGGACAGGAGGAAATCCCAGCATGGTGAGGTGTCCGGTCTTGCCACCCCCAGGCTGTACAGAGCTGCTCTTTTAAGAGCTGCCTGGATTTAGAGCCTCCCAAAACACAGTCCATTTCCACATCACCTTACCGTGCTTATTTGCAGCCGCAGGCTCACTGCAGCAGCAGTATTTTGCCTGCAAGCCAATATACAGCAATGTTAATAGGGTGCCTGAAGAGACATTTTAGCTGTGAGCTGTTGTCTTTCTTAGCTGAAAGCACACCAGTGCACCCATAAAAGTAATATAATCTCAGGAGGAGGAGTCCTGCTGCTAGGATTGGTTAGAGCCAGGCTTATGTTGCTGTATGCTCCCAGGAAAACCCCCACGATGACTGTGCAAGAGCCACTCAGCCAGGTACAGGGCCCAGCATGGCGCTCACTGAGGGTCTCCTGGGTCCCCTCTGCTCTCACAAGCACTTCTGAGGTTCTGCTCAGTGCCACCTAAGGCCAGAGAGCTGAGTCCTGCTGTATTATTAGATCCACCACCTTAACCTTATGTGCATGCTAGTAAAAGCACGGCTCTGGGATCCCGAGGTCTGAGCTCTGGTCCCCAGACAATCTTTCTCCATAACCTTGGGCAGGAGATTAAACATTGGTGAACTCCAGGTCTCCTTCTGCTAAACAAGGAGCACACAGACTGGCAGTGCAGTGACCCAGAGACTGGGCAGGGTTGGACACATCAGACACACTGATGGACGTGTGTACACTGAGGAAATAGCAGCGTGACCCCCTAAATGTCACTGCCATGCAACTGAACATTATAGTTTGGGGGCATCAGATGGATGTTTTAGGCAATCCAGCCACTGCCTAGCCTAAACATTCTGTGTACTTGCCTGGAGCCTCACAATTCCTGTGGTATCTTTTACAGTCTACATAAAAGCAAGCAGGAAGAACATCCTGCCTTGCTAATACATCCAAGCAAAGCCATTAAGGTATCCCCAGCTGCAATCTAAAACCATGGGAACAGGCTGACAGCCCAGTGCTGCTGTTTCCTCTGATGTCTAGACCTCCTGTGCCTTACTCTCCCCTGTGAGACCTATTGCAGGAACAAGAGCATTAGTTATGGTCACCTTAGCAATATAACTAGGTCTTTGGGGAGTCTGCAGCCTGCCTATCATGTGGAGCTCTAGCCTGGAGGATCTGCTAATCCACCCGTGCTGCTCAGCAGAGTGTGAGAGAAGCTTGCACACAGGGAATGGAAGGCAGCTCAGCCCCAGAGATTGAGTCCTCTGACCCTGGCTGAATCAGTCCACTCACTATTAAAGCAGCTACATGCACAAAACCTAGATACTGGCCAGGGAAAGCTCAGAACTGTGCTGCAGGATGAATAAGGATAAAAATGAAAGCATTTGTCCACAGCAAAAGTGTCAGGCTCCATCAGGCAAGATTCAGTTCCACATGAGTGTCAAATAACACTGTTGCTTATGCCATCCATCATCATGCTGAAACCAGGAGGTGCCTCCAATGTCAGTTTGAGCTGGTAATGCCCATTTCAGACTAGACAGATGGGACACAAGGACCCCTTAGAATGAGCTGGGAAAGCTGTAGGACCTGTCCCTAGACAGACTCACAGCTGCAGGCATTTGTATGTCTCCACTGACTACAATGGAGTTACTCCAGTTTGTATCAGATGAGAATCTGACTCAGAACTGCATTTTTCTACTCTCAGCTCATAATATTTGGATGGGATCTTACAACAGGAACACAAACAGCTTGAGTCACTCAAACCTCGAAACAAACATCCCCTATCCTAAAGTATTTTTCTTCTGCATTTGGGGTGGCTCAGGAGCACTGGTGGGGAACCAAAGCCCCCATGTCTAGACAAGGTGAATAAATCCACAGCTTGTCGAGCTGGCAAGGCAAAAAGGCCTGTTTGTTTTCTGAATGAATAAAGTTCAGTTTAATCTTTGTTCCACTACACTGCAATTCTGCAGCATGGCAAATTCTTGCAATGGGAGCGGAGGGTATCCAGCAGGCCCCAAAGCTGTACTTGTGGATGAATTAACAAAAACTCAGTGTTCTGTGCAAACCTCATCTGACTGTAAGCTGAGCTTCCTAATTGAGAAGCCCCTTCTTCCCCCCTCAATTAGAGAACCTTCAGAATCCAGCTCCAAAGCCTTCATTCTGAAGGACAATTAGCCCCATTTCCATGATATATCTAGCCCAGGTGCCACACTGCCTCTGCTCTGTGTTAAGCCCATGGGCTGCTAGTGATAAGGGCCTCCCAGGGAGTGGGATAGCCATGGAAGATTCAGGTTTCAACACTATCAGCACTCAAGGCTTGTCCCAGCTTTCTGCCCACGTGCAGCTCTAAATCTTCCTCTATGATTAACCAGGCAAGCCCAAGTCACGCAGATTCTCCCACCCCCTGCTTCTCCTCCCATGTACTGTGCACTGGAAGCACAAATATTCATAACATCAGATTATATTCCCTGAGCTCACTTGAAGATCACAGAATTGGTTAGTTTGGAAAAGACCTCTAAAAGCATGGAGTCCAACTGTTACCCAGCACTGCCAAGGCCACCACTAAACCATGTCCCTCAGCCACATCTGTTAAATCTCTCCAAGGATGGTGACTCCATCACGGCCCTGGGCAGCCTGTTCAAGTGCCTGACAACCCTTTGGTGAGCAATTTTTTCCTCATATGCAGTCTAAACCTCCCCTGTGTGCAGCTTGAGACTGGTTAGTCTTGTCCTATTGCTTGTTACCTGGGAGAAGAGACCAACTCCCACCTCACTACAACCTCCTTTCAGGTAGTCATACAAAGTGATAAGGTCCCCCTGAGCCTCCTTTTCTCCAGGCTAAACCACCCCAGTTTGTTCCAATTATGCCTTGCAGCATGAGGTAGCATGAGGTTATATCCCTGAAATCCCTCCTGGACTAACCACACATCCTTCAGAGCAGCAGGGGTGGCAGCAGTGAACAGTGATGCCAGTATTTTGTGGGATGTAATTGCATTGTAGATGCTCCTGTTGCGAGCAAATGAACTTCTTAGTTTGAGCACTTTTGGGTTTTGTGGGAAAAAGGCTGCAAAGGGAAACACACCATCACCTGCGAGATGTGCAACCTACATGGATTTGTTCTCTTCCTTACTCATCCCAGCCCTACACACTGGGGGAAAACCAGGAGAGCAGGACCCTAGGAAAAGATACGCAGAGATGAGGAGTTATTGTCCTCCTCTCCCAAGGATGAAGGAAAGCTTTCTACTATACGCTAGTAAGACCAGAGGGAAGGACTGGTCTCAAGCTATGTATGAAACGGACATACTGGAAGGAAATGGTTGCAGAAGCAGAAAGGTTTGTGTGCTTAAGAGGTTGTGAAGCTCATTACTTTTGTTAGAGTGCTCTCTGAGTGGCATTACTGGGATTATGCTCAATAAAGTATTAGATGTTCTTCTGCTGCGCTTCACAGTGGCTATTAAGAAGTATATTGCAGGCTGCCAATTCGTTCTATGAAGCTATTTTAGTTTTCTTCAGAGGAAACCAATGCCTTTTCAACAAATAAAGGAAAAGAGAAAAAGAAGAGTTCTCTTTTCTTTCTGCCATTGTTGCTAGCGAAGACAAGGACCTCTAGCTCTCCTCCAGGCTGAATCCTCAGGCACTGTACACAGGATCAGGTCATTGCCTTCAAAGCCTAACTACCTTATGCCAGCTTGTGATTTGGCCCTGTATATTCAAGCCCACTTCAGCTCTCCCCACAGCCTCACTTGCTATTAACTCTGCTGAGCTGTGGCCCATATCACTGTTTGCTCTGATTTTCCTTGATGTTTCATCTCCCTGACCTGCTTTGGAAGAGATGATAACAGCTTGCCTCCTTGAAAGTCAATAGTTTCCTTCACATCAAAGTAAGAAGCAAGGTCAAGATCCAGCTGCTACTAACTGATAGCTTTAAAACAATAGCTTTTGGTGGAGACCAAATTAATCTGCTCTCAACTCTTCTTGGGGATAGGTGGGAGGAGTGGGTTGAGAATGGGTCTTTACACCTTCAACTCAAAGCAGGCAGCCTGCTTTGGTGACAAACTGGGACAAACAGGAGAGTGCTGATAAAAGAGACCAAGGGGCTGATCACAGAGAGCACACAGACAACCCGCTGTTTCCCACAGGCACTGATCCAATACAAACATTTCTTTAGAGACTAAACGCTTTGCTTCTGCAAGAAAAAAACCCTTCAAAATCTACATGACACAGCCATTGTCACAACACTGTGTTTTGTTATGTTGATAAGGCTGCACAAGGATGCAGCCTAAAAAAAACCTGGGAGATCATAAGGTAGTGTGTAGAGTCCTACAAACTGCTGGCTTCCAACACTATCGAGATACGGGTGTTTAAATCACATATAAGCATACGATGTGACCAAGTTACACTTCTCAGGGACTTAATCAATTCATTGTGCTTTAAAGCAAGTGTAAAAAAAAAACCCAGGAGAAATACCTGGACCAGGAAAAGAGCAGTAGAGCCATGAAAGGACCCCAGAAGCCATCACTCCTGCTCAGAGCAGCCCAGTTTGCTTTCTCAAACCAGCTCACCCAGCAGGCAGAATGACATGGTGTGAATGGCAAGAGTTCCTCAGAAAGCACTCACACAACCTCCATCACAAATAAGCCTGCAGAGCCGCGAGAATACATACACCACATGGGGCTGTTTGTTGTGTGCTGCTCCCCATTCAATCTGTTCCTCCAACACCCTCGCAGCAGCTCATGTGTGTTGGGGCATCCTGTCCCTTCCTCACCAATTCCTTCTGATACCTGCTCAGGTGCGGAGCTGGCTCCTGCTCCCGCCAACATTGGAAACGAGCCTGAACACTTCAATAGGGTGTCCATGGAGAATAAAGCAACACATGACTCTGGCCCTCAGCACAGAGGGGTGAGCAGTATGCCTCTCATCAAGTCCCTGTCTCAAGGTTTTCACTGGTCCACACTCAACTTGCAAGGTTGCCTCCTGAGCTGCTGCTGAAAGGCAGCTGTCTACCATTTATATTGTGAATTCATTAAAGGCAGCTCTTTATCCTCTCAGGAATCAGTCCTGCTTCCTGGCAGACAATAATACACGAGAGCTGCAATCGCTGACAATATCAATTATTTAGTTTTCTGCCAATTCCTATTAGACTTTTCAGGCTGGAAAATTTACACTGTGTTATTGAATTAAAAACCAGCTAAAAGCTTTAGGGAATCCAAACTAATTAGCCAGTGTTTGTAAACCCCTTTGTTCATGGTAATTTGTTTACAAGAGTAGCTCAACCTTTTAATTCTGGGCACACTCATAGGCCACGTTCTGTGCCATTACAGGCAGGAGATTTTGTTTAGTGTAAGAAGGGCAAGTGTGGGGAAGGTAATTTTGCTTTAATGAGCTGTGATGACCCTGTTTGGCACTGAATGACCTTAAAAAATGTGTGTCTATAATTATAACTAAGAAAAAAAAAACACATTCCAGATGCTTTGAGTGAGCAAGAAATCATCAGCATCCAATTGTGTCAGCAACACAGCTCCACAGCCCCTGACTCTCATTCACTCTTCAGCCTCTTCTAAAGATCTCAAGATAGCTTTTCACCCTCTTGCCTGTTCCTATCTATTTGGTTTCTCCTTCTGCTTTAGACCTGAAAGACGAATGCTTTAATTATAGTAGAACAAGAGGCATCCACATGTGTGACGATGTGTGGCTGTGTAGTTGGGATGGCCAGAAAAGAGGGAGGGAAAGAGGGAGGGAAGGAGGGAAGGAGAGAGGGAGGGAAGGAGGGAGGGAAGGAGGGAAGGAGGGGGGGAAGGAAGGAGGGAGGGAGGGAGGGAGGGAGGGAGGGAAGGAGGGAAGGAGGGAGGGAGGGAGGGAGGGAAGGAGAGAGAGAGTTTAAGCAGCAAGTGAAGTTTATTACGAGGAGCTCCTGCTTATATATCCTTCTACATAGCATGGCATAATACAAACCTATTGGTCAAGCATAAAAGAGCAAAATACAAACTTATTGGTCAAGCGCAGCATAGCATAATACAAACTTGTTGGTCAACAGGTTGTTGTTCTATTCATGATTGGTTGTTAATACCTGTTCAAAAATTTTTACTAACATCCACTGTTTTGCCAAGTTCTCCCTTTGTAGTTAGTTACTCCACTTATCTGACTCGCTCCTCCAGATGCCTTCTGTTTTCCCACTCGGATGCCTCTGGTGCCTCATTTCTCATGGATACACTTTAATCTCTGCAAGACTGAGCTCTAACTTCATGTCTTCAGTTAGGGAGTCCACAGGCCCCCGGTAGCTCCCCATGCTTTCACAATCCTCTACAATGATGATCTTGTCATGCTAATTTGCACTCATCTCTCTCCACAACTATGCTCCACAAACTTCTCTACCTCTGCTGCGCTCTGGGGCTTTGAATATCATTTGGACGTGGCTTGGAGCAAGCTGCTCTAGAGGAAGGTGTCCCTGCCTGTGGCAGGGGGTTGGAACTGGATGAGCTTTAAGGTCCCTTCAACCCAAACCAGTCTGGGATTCTGTAAAACCACTGCTTTGCAGGAGCACCACCAACATTTTACAGGTCCTTTCCGTTTAACACAAGGGGAAGGTTTTCATTTTGGAGGAAACACCATGGTTCTGATTGATGGAGGATATTTAGTCCATTAAGCAGGAAGCTGAAGCACACTGTTTGCATTCTCCTTTGATCACTTTACCAGACTGAGCTATTGGGCAGAGCTGTTCCATGGGAACTGGGCAGAAGTGCCTGGGCTGAGATCCCAGTAGTAGGAGGTTTCCTGCCTGCAGTCTGTGACCATCTCTCCTTATGCAGCAATGCATGGACATGTCAATAAAGAAAGTAGCCACAGAATGTTTCCCAGCTGCATCTCGTTTCTTCAGTGAAAAGCTGATGGCCAAGGCTCCCAAGCAGACCTACCCAAAATCAACAGTGAACATCTTGACATCTGCCTTGACATTGAATACAAATTCTGAGTATGTTCATTTCTGGGATAAGGGGTGGTAAAGAAGGGAAGACTTGAAGCAGGAAGACTGCAATAAATTCCTCAGTCCCAGTGACAGCTACAGCCTTATGGCAGCCTGCACTGCTTCTTCACACCAGTTACACCAGTTCAGGTGAGTCACAGGCACACCTGAGTATCTGTGCACAACATTGTCTAACCAGAAGACAGACCAGACCACTGTTTTCTCCCAGTCTCTGGCACTGGTTTGCATGGGCCTGGACAAGGTTGATTTTCCACTCTATTGTTCTGTTTTCCAACCTGGAAACTGCTCCCAGCTCATCTTTTATCCTATGTCTTATAGGCACTTTGAGGTCTGCATGGGGAGCGCATATCTGGCTGGGGCTCGGCGTGGCATCTGACAGCACTGCATTTAGCTCTGCTTTAAGGGCAGCTGAACATTATGTTTCAGTAGAGTGGCTGATTTAATCTCTTTAGGAATTTTGTTATGAGGCTCGAATAGCATCCATAAAAATGGAGATGGGCACAACTGTCCCTCAAACATCCAGGTCTTCCAGACCACATTTACTTAAAATATCATTAACTGTGCAGCATGTCTGACAAGAACATATGACAGCACTAGCCATATGGAAAGCATAAATATTAAATACTGGATATTGCAGCCATTTGCAAGAAACTGCATTAATCCCTTGAAGGTTAATGAGAATTATTCATGTGCATCTGAGGGAGAGAAGTACTTCACTTTAGAAACTGAACAGCTTGACATGCCTGATTTTTCACTTACTGATAAATAGGAAAATGGGAAATAGATGGGCATCTCAGCACCAGGCCTGAGCGAGCAGCTCAGGGAACAGCTCACAGGTTTGTTTTCTCAAATCAATATTTTACATCATTAATATTTGCAGTTCCAGGAATGAGAGAAACAATAAATCCCGCCTCATCACAGACATTTGCCACTGTGCAGATATCCCTGCGAGAGGGGAAACAGACGTCAAGGAGTCAAAACAAACCTTGTTTGTTTAGTGAGTCCTGAGAGAAGTAAGGAGGAATCAAAACCTGGGTAGGGCCTGGTCTGAGACCACATGTAAGAGGGAAGAGACAAGTGAGGCAGAATTATCCTTGATGGACAAGATCTCCAGCTGATACGAAAGAAAACTGATCACACTACTGAAGCATCTCCTCAGAAAATATGGATAGATTTCTGCAAAGAGTGACTCATAAACTTGATTTCTTGGAATCACTGTTAAAACTATTTCAGATGGTTTTAAAACAGTTTTGTTTTGTGCAATGCAAGTGCTGAGAAGCTGCTGGGAGAAAACCCGGAAGCATCCGGCCCTACTTCTGCACCAGAGCAGCCCCGTGCTGGTGTGCAGTGATGCATGTGGGACAGGAGCAATTCGCACATACAGCCTGGCTACCGGTCCCAGGGAAACCTTATGGAATCATGTACAGATGCGAGGGCAAATTCAGTCTTACAGTTATCATTAGCTGGGCTTCTGAGGAATTAATGCACCTGATTCCTCTTGCACTGCCCAAGGTCAGGAAAGCAGCTGAGTGAGAGTGTTTGGCATTCCAGGTATATTTATAAACAGCATCTGAGGGGTTAGTTAAAGGGTGTATTTAATCAGTTTGCACAGAGTATTATGAGGCCAGCAGATGCACAGGTTGCTAATGAATGCCTTACAATATCAACTACTGATATGCATGCAACCATTTGATATAACACATATTATTAACCGCCTCTGTAGCAGCTATGCCTAAGCATTTATAAAACCAGCACTAATGTGAATCCTCTCACAAAACCAGCTAATCCACGAGACTGGGACTCACTGACCCAAACCAGGCTGCTTAGGAGAAGAGGGGCAGGAGGCCTCTCCCCTGGCCAAAGGGTAGTTTCTCTTTCAAGACTGTCTCATCACTCAGAAATTTGGCAACCGGTGAACTCCAGCAGAAGAGTCTGTTTCAACTGTCAGACACAGCACATAATCCCTGTTAGACCCTACAAAGGAAAACACAGCTGGTGATTCTGGACTATGTTGTATTTTTATTCTGAGTCATTTACCACCTCCTTTAAATAATCCCAGAAGCCTCCATGGGGATTTCCTGCTACAGCTCTGGATTGCTTAGGAGTGTGTCTGTCTCTGGCCTTTTCCTCCCTCTTTTCAATTTCTGTTCTGGCCTGTGTCCATCAGAGCAGAGGATGTGCTCAAAGTCACTCAGAGGAACATTTTTAGGCTTTGGGGATGATCCACAATTGATACAAAGCAGAGAAGCCATGCAGAGGGCCACTGGGTTGTAAAGTTACAAAGGGGAATATCCCACTTTTTTCTTTGTACAGATGTGGATGGTTCGGGATATCAATGTTCTTAAAGACCAGACTTTAAGGATGGGTACTACTGTTGTGTAAAGGTATTTCACGTGCGACACACCAGCTCTTACTGTATTCTGCATTACCTTATGTTTTGGCACTCCATGAAGCAAGAAGAAAAGACTTTGCTTTGCCTAAAATTCCTTTGGAAACCCATAGAAAGGGGGAAAACCAACAAGAAATGGAAGTAAAGCCAAAGCACCCCTTCCTCAGCTCTGCTGTAAACTACTCACTTGACAGGTTCACAAGGTGAACCCACTGTGAGCTGCAAGATCAGAGCCACAGGAGGAGAGGAATTTTCCACAGCTGTTTAATATCCATGGTGAGAATAACCTGCCAGGAAACCAGGTTCCTTACCTTGGATGTGTTACGACCTCTTTGGCAGAAAGGGGGCAAACAAAGTCATTGGATCATTCACTCCCTTACTGGCTTTTGGAGGGGCTGCCCAGCTGTGAGGAACTGCAAAGCTCTGCTAAAGGCTGCATGCTTTATAGACTAAGGATTTCTTTGTCTCATAGCTCTTTGGCCTCAAAATTAGAGAAACTGATCAGCTGTAAGTTTTTAAGCAAGTTCACCTTGTAAACCATGAGAGAAATACCCCTTTTAGTCAATCTGAAGCCTGTATCCTCCCTCAGCTTTTGTGTTCATAGCCAAATGCCATCCTCTAATTTTCCAGATGATTAAAGCTTTCATTTCACTTTGGGGAGAGCAGAACCTGTGCAGTTAAAATTCAAGAAAGCACAGCTCTTCCCTGGGAGACATTTCGTGTGCTGCCCACAATCAGAGCAATTGGTCCCTCTCCATGAGGAAAGCAATTCTTTATGGCAAATTAGCTTCTTCTTAATGAAGACTTGTTATTTTCATTAAGTCAGCATTTTTGGTGGGGAGATTTAATAAACTTTATTCTTCTTCCTCTCACTGTGATAAGGAAATTTAATTTTACTCATATTATTAATAATAATTTGAAGCATCTCTTGAACATGTATAGTGGCAATCTGAAGCAGTTTGGTCAGGAGGAAAATCCTCTTTTCTGATAGACTATTTGGGTAAATGGAAAACATTCCACCTGTCATCCATGGGTGTTGAGACAGAATGAAGATACATGTAGCAGGGAATACTGACCCTCTGGAGGTGGCCAATGGCCCACTCATGTCAAAGAACATTGCTGACATTCCCCCTGCCTCCAACAAGTCAGCCGCTAAATAAAAGGGCTGCTGTCCTGAATTCACAAAGGTTGTTTTCAAGCACTTCTGTCCCGCCTGTCTCAGCCAGGGAGAGGTCACCTCAAAGCCCCTGTGCTCACCCTCCTGCAGCCTGGATCCAGGCTTTGGTTGCACTTCTTCCTTTCCCAACAGACCACTTCAGCGCTGAACTTCACAACATGATGCTGTTAAGCCACAGTGTTCTGTGATTTTTCAGAGTGCAAAGTGTTCAGTATGGCATGGGACTAAGCCAGGCAGGTGCAGAACATCATACACCCATGCAGAAGCATCCTATCTCCACCTCTGCTCTGCACAGATAACCCGCAAGTGGTATCTGCCACCTACCCACAGTCTCCAGGACATTTCCTTTCCTGGCAAGTGCCTTCTGGGCTATCGCATCTGTATATCATCAGGCAGTGCATTCTCCAGGCTGGCAGCCAAAATGAAGCTTAACATACACTGATGAAAAGGAATATTCATCTTATGCAAAAGGTGAATTGGGGATAAATTCAAAAGCTTTCTGTGCCATGACTACAGGAAAGTGCTCCAGAGTTTAATCATGTCTATAGAGAACTCAAAGAGATACAGAAACTACTCTAAAATAGACTGTCTCCTAGAGAGAATGAGACCTTTTCTGTGGGTGCCTCCACCTGGCCCTGCTGCATGGCTGGAAATTCTACAGGACTCTTAGAAAGGAGCAATTTTATTCCCCTTTCTACAACGCATTAATATAATGGCTTTATCAGCAGAGATTCTCCTTTTACAGAACAACAATATTTACAGAGCCTGCGAAAATCATTTCCCCCCTCCCTCGCTGACCTAACTGTATCCTGGGGCTTCACATACATTCAAAGGCTTTTCAGTCACTTTGTCTGTATGAACGATGGAGGCTCTGAATGTATCATTTCTTCCCTCTTCAGAGAGGCTTTTCAACACAACACCCTTCATTTCTTTTGGACATACTCTTTTCCCTAAGTGTTACTGACACAGTGCTGTTGTTCTCCTTACCTCAGTGTTACCAGTCATGCCTTACTGGCTCATTTGGTCCAAACATGATAAATCAATTTCCATCCAATTAGGCTACGCCTGAAGAATTAATTTGCTACACTTTAGACTGGAGCATTTGGTATGTTCCTCAACACAATTAGAAAACTTTAATTTAATCTTACATGCCCAATACGATCAGCTGGTACATAAGACAATCCAGTTGTGGCTTGTTCAGCAAGCAATGGTAGTTGTAATTGATTAAAATCGGTTTTGCAAGTGTGTCTTGATGTCATGCATAACTTGATTTGCTTTGGTTCTTACTCCTGCAAGCGTGTATGTACATCAGAAACTTTCTCTGTGAGCAGCTCATCAAACCCTGCAGGATTTAGGAGCAGGGATAGGCCTTTCTTCCTCAAATAGCATTAAGGGTTAGATGGTAAAGATGCCAGATTGTAAAGATGTTCAAGGCCAGGCTGGACAGAGCTTGTGCAACGTGGTCTCGTGTGAGGTGTCCCTGCCCACGGCAGGTGGTTGGAACTACATGATCTTAAGGTCCTTTCCAACCCAAACCACTCTGACTCTATGCTAGATGGTGAAGATGCTAGATGGATTTTCAGAACAAAGGAGGTGCTCAGGCTGACATCCACAGAGGCAGCAGCAGGGAGGATGCATCCTCCTTGCTTTCAAGATCCACTAGAAGTGCTTAGAGCAGGTCCAGCAGAGGGTTTCAGTTCACAGTTTCCTCCTCCATTTGTGGTAACAGGAGTTTAGGGTGACTTGTCTTTAAAACACAGCCTGGTGCTTTATGAGGCCTAAGGGGATTCCATCAAGTCCATGCCCTGCACCCCACAGTGGTGCACAGGGACCATGACCTTTAAAGTGCTGTGGGTGATGGGTACAGGAGACATTGATGCTTGTGTGAGGCGGGCCAGGTAACGAGTGAGCAGCCTGCCCAGGTGGGCTCTGGCAGAGGATGGGACCCCAGCTGCTGCTCTGGCTCCAGCCTGGGCTGTGCTGCCTCTGGAGACACATCCAGAGCCTGGCTGCAACCCCTGGCAGGGGCAGAACACACAGATATGGTCCTCAGCACTCCCATCACCTCAGCCTTGCTGATTGCATAAAGTCACAGAAATCCCATTCCATCACCCATGAATACATCTTGAGAAAACAGGCCCTAATTCCACCAGAGACACCGAATCCATTCCCAGGTACCCAGCCACTATAACTGGACCTAACTGAAGATCTAGCATTTTATTAAGAGATCTGTGAAGGTATTTCACTCCTGGAAAACACTGTGCAAAAAAGCCATGTCTTTGAAACATATCAACAACAAATCAGCTGCGCCCCTGAGCCAAAAATGTCTGGATCAAACCCCACAGCTTCTTATTTTCAGCAGTAGGCTACAGTGTGGAGGTTGACTGTAACCGGACATGACAGAATCCTAATGCCTTCAATTTTACTTACCCACTTCTGAGAAGTGTTTATATTTGAAATCATGGTGAGTTAACATGAGTTAAAGGCACATGCTCTCACCTCTTGATATAGAAGTAATGGATTGTTCCCTGGATAATACCAGGGCTTGTCAGAAATATATAACATAGACACTGTGATTTTTCACAGCATGTAGTTCTCACTATGTCAGTAGGTAAGAGAATTTCAGAGAGGTGGGAAAAAAGCAGAAGATACAACATGGAACTATTTCGTCTCTTGCAAGATACGGTGCCTGTAAGTTTGCTTCTGATTCATTTTCTCTGTTGTGTTAAGAACAGAAGCTAGAAGAGAATTTCCATTGCATATGCATGATATACTTTAAAAGATAGAAGGCTTATAAAGTAGTAGACAGCACAATGAGACATAAATGACATAATGAATGCCTCTGCGACAGGTTGGTAGAGTCTGGGAAAGAGGACGAAAACCTCACCCAAACCTCAAAATGACTGAGAACCAGGGCCCCTGCTAACCATGCTGCTACTTATAGGAAAACACACATGCCATGTTTCTATAACTACTACCCCACATATCGAAAAAGGAAAAAGCAGACGTTAAAACGGCAATGATTTTTCTGTCCAAGGCTTCATATGTTCTTTCTTCAAATGAAAGCAGCATTTCAGGCCTCATTGTGTCCCTGCCCATGGCAAGGGTTTGGAACTGGATGATCTTTAAGGTCCCTTCCAACCCAAACCACGTTGTGATTCTCTGATTCATTCTCTGCTGGACTGTCTCTAGTGGGAAAACTGGCAGGGTGAATAGCCAAAATGGAAAGTTTTTTCAAAGTCATTAGCATTGACATTAAATTGGCAACACTTGCATCAGCCCCAGTGAAGATCATGCTGCCACCTTTAGATGTTTGTGGTGACACTGAAGAGTAATGCAAAGCCATGAACACGGAGGTGCCAGCAGTTCTCTTCTCAGGCCAAAATATAATTGCTGCTCCCACAACATCCAGAAACACTGCATAAATCTCTTTCTCCTTCCTGCTCACAGCATGGGAACCTCCTCATCCTACAGTCTGCCTCCACCCTCCAGCCACTTGTAGCAAACTCGTGCCCCAGGCAATGCAAAGAACCTTCAGCTGGCCAGAGCTAGGGCTGACCAGGCTTGGGGTGATTAACTTCAGCATCATTACTTTCAGCATCATGTGCCTGTGGGTCCATTCTCCTGGGACTGCAGGAAGCAACCCTGTCCAACAAAGCCTTCCAGAAACAGAGAAGCTTTGCTATAAAAGTGGGTAAGTTTGCATTCCACACTCCCTGCTATACAGAGCTGCTCCAGAACTTCCTTCCTGTGATAGCTTGAGGTTTCCAGTTTACTGATTGCCTGTCTATACCTATTTGCTCTGTTCAACAGCTCTTCACCATCCAGCATAAACTCCCTTCCTCCCTGTGGGCTTAGAAAGAGCAACCATATCTCTGCTCAGCCAGGCTACCAATGCTTTCTGCTTGACAGAAGCTCTTCATCTTCCTGATGACCCTTAACAGCCCATTTCTGAAGCTATTCCAGCACAGGTTCATCCCTCTGCAGCTGCCTAACCTAAAAGTACTATTGAAAGCCAGTGTATCTACTACAGGTGGAGACACGTCACCTTTCTTTCTTTCTCTCCATATGGTTAAACCTTCAACGCCTGCTTGAAATTACCCAGAGCAGCCCTGGATGTGTCTCTCCACACTGCAACCAGATACCCGGGGTGCAGAATAAGTCAGTCCTGGGTGGGTGTTCTGTACCAGTGCGTTAGTCAGTCACACAGCCCCTACTGCTCCCACTTCTGCACCAGATTTCCCACCTCTGGGAAACACACCACTAAAAAAAGACCATTTACTTTTATTTTTAAACAGATACCACAGATGAAAAGAGACGACAGACGAGGCCAGTGCTCCCACATACAGGTACTCAGATGGTGGGTACGCTGGGGAAAATAAAGGGAAACCCCAGGTGAAGTACTGTAGCAGTTTTTAAGGCTCCGACCCAGCAAAGCCTATAAGCACAGGCTTAATGCTGAGCCCTGCACACTAGTGACTTCACTAAAGCATCTTGTTTGAATGTCCACAGGCAAGCCAGCCTGGTGATGCTCGAGTACAAGTCAGGCCAGGCTCCTGATGCCAAAACAGCGCATTACTGACATGTTCTGCAGGTCTGGACCACCTCTTTGCTATCCCTTTTTAATACAGCAGTTGTTAATATATCAGGTGCTTCAAACTGTACCTCTAAAATATTCATTTTCCTGAATATTACATTTCTAGTCATATTATTTAAATGTATCAGGAAAGCTTCAACTAAATCTTTTAATCCCATTTGATCTACAAACAGAGCTGCAACATGACAGGTTGGATTAATGCATTTGGCATTTGTGAAATTATAAACCTCACACAGCAAACAGACAGCAACTGCTGCTGCTCTTTCCCTTCCGCTTCTGTAACACCAGGCTAAACTAAAATAAACCCTTTCCCTACATCTACATTTGATTGAAAGATAGACATGCAGGAAAGGGTGAAGTATCCTAAGTGATGGGCTCAGTGGGATATTGAATTTATGTCTACTGCTTTGATGCTTCTGGGTTTCGTTTTCTGCTCCTGAGTAGAATTAATCCTGCTCCCCACAGGAATCGATTTGGTATTCTACATAAAACTCCTCGTTTTATTGTTTTAAATCCAACTTCCAGGGAAAGGCAAGAGGTCAAGGGGAGACCGAAGGAATGAAAAGTGGAGAGGGGACCTTTGACAACCCAAATGCCATTAAGACCCTTTTTAATATACTAAGCTCCGTTTTGTCTGTCTCGGTTTCAAAAAAGACAAGAGCTCTTTTAAAGGGGCCCCTGAATCCTCATTTCCAATTCCACGTTCTCCCTGACAGCCCTTTACCTTGTGTTCTTGACAGTTACACAACTGACAGCATTACTTTTCCCCTTATGCTCCACAGCAAAAGCCAGAAAGGAGAGAGCCAGCTCCCCACAGGGTCACATCCAGCATCTCCCAAGCCAGTGGGGAAAACCCCCTTAGCTCCGACCCTGCGCTCCTGCCCTGGCTGTGGTGAAGCCAGTGAGCTCTTCTGAAGAGCCCCGATCCAGCAGAACGCTGCCCAGAGACGCTCATCAGCATTCCCAGCAGCTGTCTCCAGGGCATGGAGAACACTTTCAAAGAGCATAAAAGCAAAAGTATATATGGAACAAAGCAATGAAAGGGAACAAAATAGGGAGGAAGAAAAGAACAAGGCTGTAACTAAAGGGCTTTATCTGAAAGTTTGCTTCCTGACAGCCTGTGCCCAGGTTGCAACTTGAGGTTGCTCCATATTTCTCACTGGTCTGAATGCTAAGTTGATGGTCATGTAATACAAATATCCAGGTTTCCAGACACAGCAAAACTGTTCCTCACCCAGCAATTACACAAAACCTAAGCTAACCTCACTGACAAGCAGCTGACAAGAGCTACATGCATGTGGGGTGAAGGGCTGTTTCACACATCTGTCTGTTTTCTTACCAATACTGTTCCAACAGACATGCCCCTGGGCAACCTGAAGCACCCAGGGCTCATGTCAGAAAGGTGCTGAGCCCCTTGGCCCCAGTACAGTGTTCTTGCCTAACTCAACAGCAACAGGCCCATGCAAAGATGTTCCCCACCTTCCAAAAGCCAGAGTAGAGGGGCCCAAAGAGCAGAGACAGCCCCAGGATCTCAAATCTGGGTCAAGTTCTCACCTCCTAAGACCAACTGTCAGTTCGGAAGGATAGAAGAGATGCTTAAAAACCAAAGACCCGAATATAACCAGTACTTCTCTTTGGCTGAGTCTGCAGATAGCTAGACACAAACCCTATGACCTGTACCAAATTCAGACTGTGCGTTTCTTTGAAATCCGCTGTTCTGCTGAAATTTCATCAGCAAAGGCCCCCTTTGGAGGAGGATAAATCCTTTGTCAGAAGTCAAGCAGAGACCCTGTGAAGAGGCAGCAGATCTGTACAGGACACAGCATCAAGCAGGCACTGACTGACCCTTCTTACCCCAGAGAAGATGCACCTATGACTGTGGCAGTCAGGGATCTTCATACTGGCCCCAAATCTGTTTAATTCTAGGGCCTTGGATAGCTTTAATGAAGCCCTCCTTATAGCCTGCAATGTGGGAATGACCCTCTGCTATTCTGGCACTAATAGTGTCAAACAGCATTCATTCAAACAAATCACTTCTAAACTTCCAAACCAAATCACTTCTGGATTCATATAAACTGGGCCGAGTTTATATTAACTGGGCTGGATTCAGCAATAATAAGTGAGGAGATATTTTCCCCCCCTTTTTTTTTTGGAATTTTAATGAATAAACAGCAATTCCTATTCATTATTTATCTACTTCTGAATTTTAATGAATAGTTCCCAGCGCTCATTAACAAATCTCTCTATTTATGGAAAACTGGCACTTCATAAATATCAAATTGTGCTATTTTATGTGCTGGTTTTATATAAATATAGAAATTCTGTAATTATCACTCGAACTGATCATTAAAATTCAAAAGCAGATAAATAAGCCAAAGCTTTCCGCCTTATTATTCAGACAAAACATCTTTCTTTTCTTTTCTAAATGGCTCCCTGTCCCTACCCCGCGTCAGGCCCTGTCCTTAGGGTGGCATGCAGCCACTGCTCGCCTTGCAGGTAGTGACTTTCTGCTGTGTTATCTGGGCTTTCTGCTCTGTGCCAGCAGCAAGAGACTCTTGCTAGTGTGTACTGGCTTTCTCCCAGCTTCGCCTCTCTCTATCATGAGATTCCTGGTTGGCATTTTCATTCTACACTGATCCATCCTTCCCCCTGCCCCAACACTGTTCATGACTTTTGTATTATCACAGCAGAAGCATTAATTAGCTATTCTATGCAAATCCGTGTGTGGAATGAAATCCATGTCAAGTCCATAAAATCAAATTCCAAGTTTCTGTGTGATGTAAGCTATAGAGCTGCCTTTGTTACAAATAGCTGGGAGGAAAACCCATCTCATCCCATCCAAAGCAAAGCAATACAACCTGCTCTCCATCTCATCACACTCCTCTCTGGAACACAGAACAACCCATAGCCTCATCTCAGTAGTATAAGGAGAAAGCTGAAGCATCACCGCTGCTATCCAGGAAGCTGCCCTGGGCGTATAGCACTTCACTTCAGACCAGCAATTGTTCTAGCATCAATTATCTGTGTGAAGAAAAAGAGCACTAACATTAAAATTAACACTTGAACAACACATTGGTTACCTGCGCTTTAGCTGGCCTCACCACAAGTCGTTTGTACAAGTCTAATCCACACAGTACACCAACAGTTTCTGATGTACGGACGTACTCCTATCCCATAGGAGAAGAGGTTATAAAGAAGGCAGACAAACCTTACAAAGCAAAATGGATATGTACCTGAAAGCCCAGGAGATGCTGCAGGTACATGTATTATCAGGGCACTGCAGCAGTCATGTTGTGTTAAAGGTTATCCCCTTAAATATCAGCCACTGCACTTAAGGTCAGGAAAACGTGTCTGTCCTTGATCACATCAGGCCATGAAACCCAAGGCTGCCCAGGCTTCACCTCTCTCTAATGAAGCCTGCGGGCCAGATTTTCCCCAGGTTTTTGTGAGTCCTTGTCACAGTGCTGGAGGTATTTGTGACAACTGTTGACAAAGTTAAACAAGATGTGATTAGCAAAGGGAACAGCCATGTCTCCTTTGAATTTACAGTCTTCTTTTGTTCCAAAAATCCCAATCTCCTGGAGTTTTGCATGTCAACGCACCTGCAACGAAAGAAACTTTGGATCTCAAAGACTATGGCTCCATCTGAGCATCACATCATTTATCAGGTTTGCCATGGGAAAATTCCTTTCCAGCCTCCTGACTAGGCTTAAGTGGTTCATAAGAGCTTTGTCCAAAACTTCCTGTGTGCACTCACTGGTATTTATTTGTTCCCCAGAGCTGAATCAGACCAACACCGCTCCAAACTGCAGTCGACTGAGTCAATGCTCCCTACATCATTTGTGAGAAGAAGTGACACTTTTCTCCTTTTTTAATCCATTCTAACTGTAGAACAGTGGAGTTCAGAGAAAGTGTTGAGTTTGATGTGTTGTAAGCCTGGCTTTCACAGAGCTCTTGACAGTAAGGAGGGCAGGCAGTACTGCCTCCTTTCTTCCTCATGCTTTCCTTTGCTTTACATAAGCTTTATCTCTTCTCTTACACCCAAACCGTAACCATCCTGGAGCAGGAGGAGCATGTTTAGTCTGTGCTGGTATGGCACCGTGCATGATGAGGCTCCACTGCATCACTGCAGGCCAACAAACAAAGGTAAGACAAAAGGAAAATGGATTAACTGTGGCACTTCCCCGGGGCTGTTAAAGGCTGCAGAACTGCGGGCCAGTTCCCTGGGAGAAATCACTGAAATCCCGGCAAAACCCATCTCCCATATGGATGCCTTTCCCAACAAGGAATGCTGCAGGCAGCTGCTCCCAAAGGAAAAAACCCAACTTTCTCTTACACACTTATTTTCCCCTTTTCTCTTTGCTACTTTTTCACTCCAGCTCCGCTTTTTCGGTCTGACCCTTTCCCTATTGTGCTGAGCTTCTCCACAGTGCTGGCAGCTGCTATTCAGAGTCTGGAGGCAGCAGGTTTCATTACAGCAAAGCTCTCCTAACATTGTGCACTATGCCTGGTTCAGCAGTGCAGCATTAATCCTCTCCCACTGCCCCTGCCACCCCTGGGGGAGGTTCTCCTGCAGGACACGCACCCCTTGGCCTGTCACGAGCCAGAAGCTCCCGAAATAGTCTTGATTTTATTGGCACAGTTGCAGCAACAGAAACATTTGACTTGTCTAAATCAATACAGGGTTTCTTCCTCTGTTTTTATTGTAAAGGACATATGCCTACACAGCTGCTTCACTGCCAGGCTCTTCAAAAGCACAAGCAGAGGAAGAGACGTGGAATCATTCTGGATGTAATTTCAGCACATTCTTTCAGTTGCCCGTCCACAAGCGGGTCAGTCTTGTACTTTCTGACCACATTTCCCCTCTGTCCCAGGTTTGATGTTGACCTACTTTCCCATGGCAGAACTCACTAATATTCCCCTCGGCATTCAGATAATAAAGTGAGAGGAAAAATCCAAATCCAACTTGCACCAAGCAATTATTTTCACGTCCATCTGTATTCGCTGCGCTAGTGCCAGGGTTTTGTTAATGCACAATAGAGGATAATGAGATCACTTCTGAATTCTCCATCTTCTTCCATCTGAAGCTCTGAAAGCACTGGAGAAAGACAAAAGCTGTCATGTTTTACCAGGGTGGTGCTTCAACCAGCAGTGTGCCTCACAGTGATTAGAGCTATGTGTTTACAGGAAGGTGCAGAAAACAAGTGGATAAATAAACACATGGATGAAAATCCTTATGTTAAGCATTTGAAATGGATTCAATAACACCTCAGGCAATTGTCTCCCTTTACAAATACTGATTCTTTAAGTCCTCAGGTAACCCCCAGACAAAACCAGATGTAAAGGTGGGGAGATGAAGCAGGTCAGTTGTGTAAGAGACAGAGGGCTTATACTGCAAACAACCTGAGCTGGACATGTGAAAACTGAAAAACACAATGCTACAGAAAAATCTCTGCTTCAGGACTGTGCCTAGGAGAAGGAAATGTAGGTCCAAACCCTCCCCTCCACCTGATGTGTGAGCTGCATGGCACAATGTCCTCATTAGGGCAAGCTCACCCCTGTATTTACTGCTGAGCCAGAGCTCCAAAAGCTGTGCAGAACTGCCAATCCCAGGGCAAAGCCAACCCAAAAGCTGTGCCAAGGCTCAGAGCAGCCTCCGTGCTGAGAGCGGACAGGGTTTGATAGGCCTTGGGGCCAGAAGAGGCTGTGGTGATCATCCAAACAGACTCCACACACACCATATGCTGCAAACACTTCACAGATGTGTTATGTACCACCCAGCATTTCAGGAAGCTTGAACCCAACAGCTCTGTGTATCCTGGGAGCCTTCTGCCTACGAGAGGGCGTATGAATGTTTATTACATGTTGGAGCAAAACAACCAAGACCACAATATTAAACAATGCCATCTGAAGCCCAGCACACATGGAGAATGGAGTGTGCTAGTAGCTGTCTTATTTTTCTGCCTTTCAGGATTGTTCTATTCCAAAGCTAGCTGTCATCTGCTCTCCCTGCAATGTCCTCACCATCTGCTGCATGGAAATCTCTGTCCACCCCCCCTTGCCTGCAGGACTTTGCATGCCTGTATGTGTGTTTTGTCCTGTGCCTGGACCTGCAGCAGCCATTCCAAGGGAGCGCATTCTGCTGGTGAAAGAGGAAGCAGTGGGTGTTGAGGTCTCATGATCAGACCTACGCTTAGGAGCGAAATGGGTTTGGGTTTTTGCAGCAAAGACTGACCAGAACTGCAGCGTGACAAATACAAACAGGCAGAAGGACACACATGTTCTCCTCTGTGTCAACTCACACAAGAGGATATTCTAAACAACCTCAGAGCATGGCCTGACCAATACTAGAAGCCCATGACATAGAAGCAGAAGTTGTCCAATCTCTACTTTGTTTTAAACCTGATAGATTATGACTAATAAACCCACAGTGCATTCAGAGAATAAAAAAATAAGCCAGAAATGATTGGATGGACTTTCAGATCAGATGTTTTCTCATGTTCTTGAAATAATACTCTTGATCTACAACAGAAATTACCAAAGCTGTGAGTAAACATAAGTGAAGCAACTCTGCTGCCCTCAGTAGAACAGGGACAGTGTTTACATCAGGATTAAACCTGGTGCACACATTTACACTGCTCTCAAAGTTCTGTTTTGATAGAACAACTTGTGCCTTTCTCAACCTTCAGGAAATTCCCCAGAGCACAAATTCCAGGACAGGCAGAGGGACACTACTGCGGAACAGTTTGAGCGTGTAAGTAGGTAACAGCAAGGGAAGAAATACTAGAGATTTACTAGAGCACACAAGAGTGAGATGTATACAGAAATCTCTCAAATAGAGTAAGCAGCCTCCTCCAGATATATTTAGTGACAAGAGAATAAACCCAGCTCCCAAACTATGGTCCAAGTTCACAGCTGAATTTGTTTCTTACCTTTCAACCACATCTAAACACAGCAAAATGTAACCTCCCAAACACTGGGAACTGGCTGCGGGATTAGAGATCCATCCTCAGCTGCACCCACAACCACAGGAGAGCTGAAGTCAGCCAAGCTCTGTGGCTTTCACCAGCCTTGCTCGTGGTCATCCCAACCCACCTTCTGAGCCTGGCAAGTGGCTGTGGGCAGCTGGAATAAACATCCTTGGCTTCACCACAGCATTTACTCCTAACACAAGCCCATGGTCATAACCAGAAAGTACTTGAGAGCACAGACAGGCAGCCAGCCCAAACCTAGGATGGCCACAGATGCCCCTTGACCAGCTGGAATGTTTCAAACACATTAAAAAGTGACCACTAGGAGCCAGAACCCCAAATCTCATTAACTGCATCCACACTGTACCTGACTGAGTGGCTCTGGGGTCCTGGCACTTGCCCCACTGGCAGCCTGTGCTCAGCTTGATTTCAGCTTTTGCTGCCTGTAAATCCCTTCTGCCCTGCAGCAAAGACAGAATCCTCTGGGAAAGTCATTTTTTTCTGCTGACATGATCTCCATGAGGGAGATCAAACAGCTGGAGACTGAGCAAGTGATGGCCCATGCCAATGAAACCTCTTTTCACGGCACTGTAACCAGTGGATGTGCCTTGGAAATGAGGTTTTCCCTCAGGAATGTAAACTGCAACCTGCCAGACTAACAGGATATATATAGAAGGCTAATAAGCAATGAGAGAAATAGGTATAAACTGGAGGCAGAGACAGACCACCACCACCAGTATATGGCTGTGCCTCCACTAATATTCCTGAGCTATTCAGTTGCTCATTAGTACATCAGTACATACAGTACATTTACACATCCAAAGACACATGAACTGTAACACAAATCAAAGCAGGATGGTTGAAGGAAGAAGATATTCTTTGAGAGAGTGTGAGCATCTCCCAGTAACAGAACAGCCCCCACAGTGCTTTGCACATCTATTTGGAAACACAGACCTTTATGGGAAGAGCTCAGTTGTAGCTTGAGCCCTCTAACCACCACCCCAGGTAGGTGCAAATCTTCACTGAATTTCTGCAGTTTCAACTAGGCTGGAAGTGGATTAAGCTGTGCACAAACCTGCACAGGCTGACTGACAAGGTGGGAGGTGGAATCAAGGGCTATCAGCTGCTGCTGAATCACTAAGGCTGAGAACCCTCCTGTGAAGTTTTATGTGAGGCTTCGCTGTGCTTATGGTTGTTTTCTCACCTTTCTTCTCAGGAGCAACTGAACAGCTCAGGAATATTACTAAGCTAGTACAAAGTGAAATTACATCCTGCTTAATGCATGACTTTGCAGACCCAGGATGTTCCACCGTTTCTATAAATTTGGCAATTTTGCTGTCTGGTCACATTTTCCTCCCTATCAACCTGGGCACTATGATTTGTTGCCCTGCAAGAAAATCACTATTATGTTAGCAGTACACAGCAGCAACAGCTCTAACATCTGACACAACAGTAGGGAGTTCCTGACCCGACATTTAGAAGAGGCTCTTTTTGACTCCAGTGTGCTTTGGAATAAGCCCTAAAGACCTTGCCCATGCTTTACACCAGTGGTGCTGGCTTGTGATCAGCACTTGAACCTTCATCTGCTGTGGCTCCTGGGGTCCTTTTGTTCTTTCCAACCATTCAGCTTACAGTCAAATGTCAGCTCCTCAAAAATAAGTGCCTGGCTTGTAGTTAAAGAACAGGAAGAAGAAGGCTCAGTTACTTCCCAGCTCAACCACAGACACTGGGATGTCTCACCTGGGAGTGCGATTGACCAGATTGCTCTGATTTACTTCAGAAGCACTAAGCTCCCCTGAACTGAGTTGCTTCCTAGTGGAGCACTTATGTGCTTGGCATATTTGTAAATCATCTTAACATCTCTGCTAACATCAACAGCTGTAGGGTAGGGACAATCCTACTGCTTTCCTTTCACTGTGTGTAAGCTGGAAGCCCATTAAGAGGCGCTGCTCACTGAAGCACGTTTACAGCTCCAAGCACATGTAGCTCCAGTGGGTTTAACACAGCAGCAAGAAGAGAGAGTTGAGGAACGGAGACCCTGCCTATGAGAGAGTCAGCACAAGGGGGTTCTCCCACAGCCTGGAAAGCTGATCAGAGTATGCCAGAGGGAAAAAGAGATGATAATTCCCTCAAATGTATTTGGAAGATTACACAGGCTGACTCATGGGCACGTTTAATGGGTTTCTGGCGGAGTGACTGTACCTCCTCATTTGAACTGCTCCAAATGAAGGCAGAATTTTAGTCACACAGAAATTACATCAAAAGGAAAAGCCAGATATTTTGTGAATCCCACCACTAATGAGCTACAAGTGCTGTTTTTTCCATTGTACAAGAAAATTATGAATTTTTAAACATATACAAAACAAATTGTTTGTGATTACATTAGACCTTCAAAAGCAAGTGGGAACATAAATTCAGAAATGAATAGCATAATATTGGATGCTTGCCTCACTGCTTGACTTCAATAACTTATCTCAATAAATCCCCCAGCAGAAAGCATCTTATGTACTTCAAGCCTGCAGAAGATGAGACGTGAATGCTGGAGGAATTACAAGGCAGAGGGGCTTTCTTGCAACAGTGAACAAGCTGAAAATTACAAGGTAATGGAAACTCAGCAGGAGGCCCCGTACCCTGCCATTAGCTAACTCCTACAATGACTGCTGCCGGAATCACTTGGCTTCTGTAAGCACCGTGCACTGCTTCTGCATTTTGCATCTCTCCCCGCCTAAGCACACAGACAATTTAATTAGGCAAGAGCAGATACCTGAGCAACAGGGACTTGGGCTTGCAGGTGGAGCGGAGCTGTCTCCTTGAGCAAACAGCAGCTCTCGGTCCCCACATGCCTGTCTCTTCTCTGTGGCACTTCACACCAGCTCTACCGATCAGTTTATTAAAGTGCTCACCACCATCTTTAAGCCAATATAGAATCATAGACGTAGAACAATTAGGGTTTAAAGGGACCTTCAAAGATCATCCAGTCCCAAACCCTCTCTCTCCCTCCCCCTCTTCCCCCCCCCCCCCCCCCCCGCAATGAGCAAGGACATCTTCAACTAGATCAGATGGCCCAGAACCACATCCAGCCTGGCCTTGGATGTCTCCAGGGACGGGGCATCCACCTCCTCTCTGGGCAGCCAGTGTTTTACCATCCTCATTGTGCAAAATTTCTTCCTCACATCCAACCTGAAACTCCTTCTTTTAGTTTAAAATCCTCACCCCTCATCCTACCATAATAGGCCCTGCTAGAAAGTTTCTCCCCATCTTTCTTATAGGTCCCTTTCAGGAACTGAAAGGCCACAATAAGGTCTCCCCAGAGTCTTTCTCTTCTCTCTTCTCCAGGCTGAACAACCTCAACTCTCTCAGCCTTTTTCCATAGGAGAGGTGCTTCATCCCTCTCATCAGTTTTGGGGCCCTTCTCTGGACCAACATAGCCCCAGCCTCCTCAAGCCATGTTATTACCGTAACTGTGAAGCTCAGTAAAATGAAGAACTAACAAGAGGAGAGTATTAGGCTTGAGTTGCTTAAAAGGCCAATTAGTGCCTGTCCCTCGTGCTTCTCATCCCATAGAAATTCTTGTTATTCCAGTCTTGGATAAGTCGTCAGCTTCATACAAATGCCCCCAAGCTGTGGCTCTTATTTTACCAACCAGGAGGTTAATGAGGGCAATACTTTTCCAGTGTTACAAGGGAGAAGAAAGCCAACCCAGCATGTGCAATACTGTCAGAGCAGAGTGGGAAGCATACTTACAAGGAGGCACAAGAAAGTGGGCAAGAAGAAAACGCTTCCCTCAAACAGTTACAACACATAAACAGACAAAATCCTCTACTGAGAGAAACTGGGAGATAGAGGAGAAATCATGTTCAGCTTTTCCGGGGAGGTGGGGAAGGAGAGAGCAGTAGTAATGGCTAATGGAGCGTCACTTCAGATTTAGAAGATGACACTGGTGCTGTGAGTGGACTTAAAATGCGGAGACGAGGAGGCACACTGCCGGGACTGTGGAGCAGAGGCCTTGATCACAGGCTCTGCACACTGCAGAAAGGCCCTCCAAGAAAAGAGGCCACCTACAGAATACCACTGTCCCCTAGATTCTACCCTCCAAGAACTGCTCTCTCCTACCCTCCTTTATGCTACCGCATCACAAAGCCATCAGCAGCAATGTGCCCTCAACCCTGAGGGTTAAGGGTTGTTCGGTTTCAAAGGCGGCAAATGAATGAGATGCCCATGCCAGCCTCAGCTTCCTATTTCTTATCCCCTGAAATGAAGTTCAACCCTGCAAGACCCTGGGTTCTCTGCTGCTGGCCAGGTCTGGCCCTACCTCAGTTGAGTTCTAGACATGGAGAAGACAGCTTCTCCAGAGACCACAGCGGCCACAGAGAGAGGCTTCACTCAGCAGAGAGGTAACACAAGCCACAGGAGATCAAACCTGCAGCCTGATGTGTTTATCTTAGGTGCTTAAAAGATAGGCATCTAAATCCATATTTAGGTACTTACATGTCTCAGTGAAGTATTTTGGGGCATGACAGGGGAAAGCTTGCCTTTGAGGAACTTCAAGCTAGATGTAAGTTGACACTTTTGATGGCTGTGATCTCATGTACCTGCATGCCAATCAGGCCCACCTGGCCTGATATCCATCACAGCATCCTCTGGAGAGAGGTCAGCCTCAAGCCCAGGCTGGGGCTTGTTTAAAGCATGCTTTAATGGAAACTCTTGCACTGCACATGTAATTCTTTGGTGCCGTCTCAGCTCTCAAAGAGAAGGCTGGGAGTTATTTCCTCAGAGGTAGTGGAAGCCCCTTCCAAGCTATCAGCACGTGTTAGAACCATCAGCAACTCCTTTGATGTACACTGCTTGCTTTTAAACTCAACCCTCCTCCAGCATTTTCCAATCAATACTCTGCCAGGATTTCTGAGATACCTTGGTATTTTCCAGTAGCTATGACAGAAAATGTGAGATCTATTGCAAATGCCACAGAAGCCACTAGATGACATTTATTCCTGTGCCGCGCTTCAAATTCAGTGGGACAGATTGCGTTCTGAGCTGGAGGAGGGATAGATTTCAGCCTGTGTCTCAGAGTGGGGACTGCTACATCCCTGGTATGAAATAGGCAATTATAAAACCTTGTCTCTCACTCAATTCTAAAGCAATTGTTTCTCTGAAATTGGAACCTGGCTATTAACTGTTAAATATTCCTGTCTTTCTTCTGTATACACCAATGCTGTTTAGAAGCATTGGTGCTCTACGTGCACAAGTGAATCTCACATCCCAGAACGTGCTTTGTTTTTTATGGGTTTCATTTCAGGAGTTGGTTGGATTTTTAAATCAATCAAATGCATGGGTGCATTTCAACACTCATCCAGCTTTCCTGGACATGTTAGGAGATTACCAAGCTTGCCTGATTCTAATTAAAAACAGGCCAGTGGGCAATCAATTTCACTTGTATCAACTTGTAATTACAATGTTTGCTCCACAGCTCTACAAAAAAGAGCTGGCAGGAGAGGAGGGGGTTCTGAGGGACTTTGCAGTGCTGCCCTGAAGAACCTCAGAGTGAATCACTTGTGATAAGTCACTAGTGTGAGAACTGCATTGTTTTAAAATCATCTCAATACTACTTTATACTACAACAAAATGGAAAATCTGGAAAAGTAAAATCTGTAATATGCTGTGATTCTGAGTGATTGCCACTTAGTCTACTTTTGCCATTGGAGCAGGTTACTGACATGAGGAGCTGTCTCTGTGTCTCGTTCAGCTGTGGTAGGTGTTTCTACAGGCAGATCTCGCATTACTGCGGCTGCTGCTTGACAATTTAAAAGTGGAGTTTCATCCTCTTTTGCCTTTCCTCTTTCCCCATCACTATTCAGGCTCTAATGAGGCCAAAAATACAATCAAGTTTTATAGTTCCATACCCACCTTTCCCTTCTGAACTGATTTTTCATTAAAACGATCCCTGAAGAGTTATCCTGCTGCTGTTCAAGCAGTACCTCAAATTCCATGGACTGTGTCTGATTTAACCCAACAAATAGATTGCTTCTTCCATGTCTTGGCACTTTGTACAACCAAGGAGGACCTGCAGCCAAAGCATAACATTATGGCAAGAAAATATTTCCTGTGCAATGAAGACAAGCTGAAGCACTTCCTTTCCTTATCATTCCATACCCCATCCCCAGCAGTAGAAATCCTTTGGCAATTACTCCTAATTCAAGTTCTGTCAATTAAATGACAGCAAATAAATGACAACTTTAATGGCACTCTATAACTAAAATGACTGCAACAATTTTTGCTTTATTACTCACTTGTGTCATATCAAGTATCACACAGTTCTGAAAGACATGCCAGAAGGAAGAAAAAAGAGAACTACTGGAAGAAGGCAGCAAAACCAGTGAAAGAAAAGGCCAGAATCTGCTTTCTGTTATTGCGTTTACATGGTTCCTCTCTCCTCTAAGATGGGGCACACTTCAATGCAGCTGGTAAGGTGACTGGTAGATGCCTGCAGTGAAGCTGGTCTTTCCCAGCAATTCACATTTCCACCTTTGTTTGCACTGCCAGGACATGTAGCTACTGTCAGAGAAAAACATACAAAGTTCAAACCTGTGATTTAATAATGTACAGCATTTAATTAATTTAATTAATTTAAAGTACAGCACTGCCTCTGCTCCCTTGGAGATATCTGAACCACAGGAAAACCAAATCACTTACTGGTGACACTGACTTTTTTCACTGAGGATTCTGATTTGCTCTGAGTTACCTTCAAGCACTGGAAAGTGTTACATGCACACCACCAACCAGAAAATGCTTTTAATGATAGTTATTTGTCATATGTTCTCTCACCACTGGATGCTACAGAATGGATATGGGACCAGGTAAGAAACAGAACAGATGAATTATCTGGGCTGGAAAGGACCTTTGGAGGGCTTTAGGCCAGCTCCAAGCTGTCCCAACTGGATCAGTGTCAAGGACGTTGCTGGCTTATGTATCTCCACTGGTAAATAACCCATAACCTCTGCTCATGTCTGATAATTCTCATAGTGAAATTAATTTCTTTGTATCTGGAGAGCTATATCCAAAAGGGTTTTGTATCTGAAAATGCCTCCTTATTCCTCTTCTCTTGTACCACTGCAGTTCCCTCCACTGAACACTGTATATGTCACCTCTTCTCCTAACAGAAGTAAAGCTAGAATTAGGCTGTGGGGAAACCACTGACAGCATCAGTATTTTGCAGTGCTCTATAATAAGCAGGTCCTGTGCTCATATTCAGGAATGTGTTAACTCGTACCCGGATCTAAGGTGTGACTCTGAAGTTACTAAAGTTAAAGAGAGTTTTTCTATTAGTGACACTGAACATCCCTTGATGTCAGTGACAATTTGTGAATGCTCAACCACATTTTTAAATTATTAAACAAGCACTCAAGTGAAATCACTGCGAGCTGGGATTCTGCGGCAGTAACTTGCACTGTCAACCAAATCCATGCTTTCACAAAAGTAACAGGGTGAAGAAGGACCAATGAATTTACTAGAAGGCCTGAAGCATGTCAGCACAAGAGCCGTTACAGCAAAAGAGCCACCATCACCAGCTGAGGCATTGAGTTCTGTGGTCTGAAAGCAGCTCTAGCTGCTACTTTGCTTATCATTAAGGAGGAAGCCGTTTGGTTTCGCTCCCAATATCTGCTGCCGTAGACTTCAAACAGAATCCTTTCTGAACAGGGAAGCACTCCACAGATGTATCAGCCCCATTCACCACAAAGGCAAACTGGTCTCCTTCATAATTGATTTTCCACAGACAACTGATTTAAACTTTTCAAACCCCTCACGATGGCAGGATTAGATCTGAGTCTTCCTAGTGCCCTACAGTTTGCAGAGCAAGCTCTGAGCTATGCTTCCCTTTTACAGAGCTCTGCTTAATTGGATGAAGGGGAAGGTTCAAGGGCAAGCCAACAGAAGGTGTTTCATTTAAACACAGCCCTCAAGTACCTGTAATGAGCAAGTGTGTCTCTCACTCCCCTGCATAAATGACAGAAGCAATGTTTCAATTCCATTTACCTCTCTTGGCAAGGTGGTTAACACAGAAACCTGAGCTATTTTATCCTATAGCATTAGTGCAGGGAAATGTGTTTATTATGAGTTCCATTATAATATACTTAGCACAGTCCTTTCAAGTGATGACTGGAGGTTTATTTGGGAACTAGTTCAGCACCAGCTACAGATAAAAAGAAGCTTTCACATGTCAGTGGAAACTGCATTGGATCTTTACTGGCTGTTGCGGTTAAAAACAATCACAAAGAGCTGAGGAAAAGAGGTTAAACATTTTTACATGCAGCTTATTGGCATAAACAACATTATTTCTTTCAGTGCATTAGTGTTTCCAATAGGGTTTTTACTAGGATAGGTAGGAAATACCAAAGCTCCATGGCTTCTCTCTAAATATGTTTCCTTCTCATAAAAGTTCAGTTCACCATTTCAGAACTGGGAGCTCCCAACAGGATCCTAAAAATGTTTTCACCCCCATTAGGATGGTCAAGCAGCAGCAGTAAGGAGCCCTCTGCTCATAGGACCACCCAGCACAGCCACCTTTACTTTGTGAGGGGATAAAAAGACTAAAGTTTACCTCAAGTTCCAGAATATTCTATTTTTCACAGCCCAGATGAGGACTCACTGATTCTGCTGTCCTCCAGGGGAGAGGAGGTACCATCCTCACAGGCCCGGCTGCCTCCACTCATGGTATGTACTGGCTGGACCAGAAAGGAGCAAGTGTTCACAGCAAAGAAGTTTCAGTACATGTTATAGATCAGTTAATAATGCCTGAGGCTTTCAGGCTAAGAAAAAAAAAAAAAGCTTTGGTACGTGGCAAAGCTGACAACCATGTACAGTGAACACACACTATTTAAGACACTAGCTGTGGCACTCAGGGACATGGTTTAGTGGTTGCCTTGGCAGTGCTGGGTCAATGGTTGGACTTGATGATCTTACAGGTCTTTTCCAGCCTAAACAATTGTGTGATTCTATGATTTCACATTAGAACAGCAAGGTTTTTAATAGAGTGTAGATATCTTTAATCACCCAGGCTAAACAGCACTTAGCACAAGTTCAAGGTGACTCTAACAGCTCCTATTAAAAATCTGCATTTTCATCTTCCTTAGATTAACTCCTATTTTAATTGCTTCTCTCACTGATTGAAGTGCTGGTGAAGGGAGCACTCTCATTCTTTTGATCTGCTTTCACTACACACAGGCAAGGTTGGATGTCAGGCAAAGTTACACAATTGCTCTGCTCCAGGGGAGAGCACGTGGCCCAAGTGTGGAATGGCTGATAGCTAGCACACAGCATGAGTGGCAGCAGGGCCTGGGGATAGGCTGTCTCCTGTTTCTCCTGTTACCCCATCCATTTCATTGCTTATACCACTCCCAAACCAAGAAGGACTCCATTGTCTTTATGAACCTGGAAGATACTCAGAGAATTCTCTTATTTGCAGTGAACTTGTGAATTTCTACCCCGGGGTCAGAGCAACCTGCCCCCACCCCTTGCAACGGGTGGCCATGGCCCTGAATGCTCCATCTTTCACACAGAGCTAAACCAACTAACAACATAGCCCTTCATATACAAAGACCTGTCGGTAAACCACTGCTTCCCAAAGGGGAAAACAAGAACACTGTGACAAATGAAGGTAACATTACCAGCAGGTAGAAAAGGAACCATGCGACCTTTTGTTCTTGCCAGCACATCACTGAGGAGCTTTCAGAGAAGTTGAAAGGAGAAAACTTTGAAGGCAGCAAAGGAAGTACTTTTATACTGTGATTAGCCTACAGCACTCATTGCCATGGGATGTTCTTGAAGCAAAAGCAACGAAGATCTGAAAAGGCACTGGAAATACACGGGCCTACCATGGCTGTCTCAAGTTGATGGCTGTCAACATAGAGGAAAGGACCTTAGTGTTTTCTTTCAGTGTGGGTTCCTGTGAGGTGCTTGTTCCTCATCTGTCTGTTGGGGGTTTCAACACTTTCAGGGTAAAGTATCTGCTGCTGATGCCTGGCACAGAGAAGACAGTGAGCTAAAGCTGCTGCTGCTGCTGGCGCATCCAGCCTGGACGGTCCTCTACTGCAGTGAGTACTGACATCAGTAATAGCTCATGCTGCTTAGCACAAGTACCATCTGAACCACCAACATACTTGAACAACAACAGAAAGCTCCCCAAACCCACACAACCCCCCAACATTGCATTCTTCACTCAAAAAAGCCAAGTACAACCTTTTCCCTGCTGTTCTGGTTGCCCAGGTACTGCAGTATACCTGAGGGGCTGCAACTGAGGACAGGAGCACACTCTTGTCAAGTGACACCTGACCAATTCTGAAAACTACATTCATAGTTCAAAACCTGGTGTCTCTGTGTTAACAGAGGAGGCTTTGCACAAAGCACTGTGTGCACAGGCTGTTTCTGCACACCTGAAAGTCCCAGTGAAGTTGTACACACCAGCAAGAGGCTCTAGTCATGGGGACTGTAGTGAGGCCACAGCCGGTCCCCGCACTGGGGGCAATTCCTTAGGTGAGGAGTTACTAATGCCCCTGGGAATTCCCTCTGCCAGCAGCCCCATCCTCCTTTCAGCTGGGAGGAAGGTGCCATGCTGGTATGAAAGACCTTCCTCCCAAACAGACTAGCTTGCCCAACTTCAAATCTGCACTTCCTCCTTTAATGTGATTAGTGACAGCTGCTGTTATCTGAGGAAATCTAAATTGCCTCTTCCTGTGCTAATGAATCACTGCACTATGTGTGCGGGGATTAGAGAACAAGATGGATTTATTAATACACTTCTCACGAAAAGGAAAGTTCTACTGTTCCAGTGGCTCTGGTGAAGGGCTTGTAGCAGGTTTTGGAGGTGGAGAGGACAGCCATGGGTTATCACTTCTAATTACAAGCCACACTTGTAACTATAGATCTTCTCAGACTACAACTAGTGAGTGGAGGTGCTAATGTATGTACACAGAGTGGGGCAGCGGTATCAGTGGGGATGTCACATTAAACTCTCCTGTCTGGAGAACCCAGTTTAGGTCCAGCACGAAGCTGCTGAGGCTGCACTGTCTGTTCCAGCAGCCAGAATGACTTTAAAGCACTGATTGCCTGGAGGTAGGAGGATGTTCCAAGGAAAGGGTCATCCTAAATTGACTTCACTCCCACACTTCTTCTTAAGCATCCTTTATTATCTGTCAGATGATAAATCACAGCTATCTGTCTGATTAGATTTCGGGTCTGACTGAGGCTAACCACTCATCTCAGATTTTTAAGGTACAACTGCTCAGCCTCTAACACAAGAGACTTTAATGATTTTGTTTTCAAGGTAACTGGGCACTTAAAACCTCACCAGCCAGTTTGTAAAATGCTAGTGAAGGATTTTGCAAACTAAGCCTAATTACAGCAACAGCAGACCTGTTTGCAGGCAGATGTGATGTGAACAGTGATACCCCAAAGAATTACTGTCATTTAGTCTGCTTGGGAGAGTGCAAATTGAAAAAAAGTGCTTGTCTCTGTTGTTCTTCTCTCATACTTAATGCCAGGAACTCAGAGAGATGCCTCCCAGCCTCCCCTTACAAAATACAATGGAGCAACCCATCTCCTGCTGTGCAGGAGGGAAATGGGAATGGTCAGCAGTGGCGCTGCACTGTCTTGACAACACAGCCCAAGGCAGCATCCTCAAAACCCACTGAGAGAAAGCATAGGGAAAAAGAAAGTGGAGGTGTACTCATGTCTCATTTCCCAGCCCACGTATCTGGAGAACAGAATGTCTAATGTGGGGTGGCCATTCTTACACTATTCCCTTTATGCAAGGAAATCTTAACTTCTCCATGGGATAAGCCAATAAGAAGCCCAACCAGCGGGAACTTCGGAAGATCTTTCCTCCTGGACCTACCTTTTGTGCTGATTATTTTGGTGCTGATTTAACTAACTAGAACGCAGTATCAGTGGGATTAAACTGTCATGATAAAGCACATCCAGGAAGGTACTGAGCTGTTCTAAGATGCTTCCCTGCAGCCTTAACTGTTCAGAGGAGCAATATTCTCACTTAAGGCAGTACTGTTTGTGTGGTGAGGCTCAGGTGGGGCTGCACAGTGTGGATTTATATAATAGTAATCTTCACCCACCAAAAGCACCAGAATGGACTTCACCTCTGGCTCTGGATCAGACCCTGGTCCTCAGCAGATGTAAATCCCTGCATCCTCACTGAAGGCACCACAGCCATGACAGGTTAGGTCAGCCAATGCTCCTGCCCTTTCTCTCCACTGTAATTCAACATGCATAATTACCTACAAAAGCATTCTGCTGACAACAGTCTTCTCTTCTCAAATGAACTATTTTCAGTGTGTTCCCAGGCCCTACATCTTCTCTAATAACGTTATACTCCAGGTGGATTATCCATCACCATAAAATCATTCCTTCTTTCAGATACCGTTAATTTTAATGAGGCTGGCATGGCCTAACAAGCCATTGATTCACATTTATGAATACAGTAAACAACACTTCATTTCTTTCAATCTCTACACTCGAGTGTGCTAAATAGTTTTAACCAAGGATGCACTCTGGACACACACCCTCCTTATTACTGGGCGACATCCAGACATTTCCTACAAGGTTATTGCTGTGCACTTTGCCACAGAGGAAGAGAAATTAAAAGCATATTGGTATGAACAGACCTGCAGGATAACGTGATTTCCTGTAGTCATTTGAAATAAATGAACAAGATTCAGTTTTCAGTTATCACTTTGCAAAGCTGACTCATAGCTCCAGGAGAAGCCTAAAGAAGCAGAAATGCTTTTCATTGTGGATTCTCTCTTTCATTGGAGGTTAAAAGATTAGGGGTACCCAGCCTGCTCTTATAATTGAGGAAGAGATAGTCCCCAGCTTGACCTCAGCTAATTTTGCTGTTGGGGAGATCAGTGCTGTGCTCAGTAGTAGCTCACACTGACAGCAGCAGAAGCAGATGGAGAATCCTAAACCCCAAATTGCTATTCAAACCATCAAGAGGGAAAAAAAAATCAAACCTTCGAACACATCTGAACTACATGGCCCAAACCACTGTGCTCTATGCTCCTGTCATTTAGATGCCTGAACTCAGCCTGCCTGAATCACCCTATGATAAATCTCTGCCCACACTTGATCTATAAATTATGCACCTTTCAGCATGTGAAAAGGGCAAATCCTGGGATTAGAAGCTAACTTGGGACTCGAAGCATGAGTGATTCAGGCAGCTTTGTATTACGGGGCCAGAAAGGTCTTCCAGACAACAGATAACCTTATCCCTTCACTCACTTGCTTGTATCCCAGGGGTGTGTTTCAGAGACAGCCCCTTGCCCGCTGCAGGGCCTCCCAAGGCTGTCTGTTCCAATCCTCACCTTATATTTCATGAATGGCTTTCCATAGCCGGCAATCTGAACCTCCTTGGCTGCAGTATAAAGCCTAAATATCCTTGTTCTATCTACACCACAGATAACAAGGACAAATTACTCTCTTCCCCTTTTTAAGTGTTACAAAGATGCCGCCTCTTGCCTTAGCCCTGCTCCTCTCAAGTACATGCTCTTCCACAGGCTCCTCGTTCTCCTGCCCTCCACCAGTAAGTATGGGATGACAGCACTGTGCCTCCCTTTCTCAGGGGGACACACACATTAAGAAGATCGTAAGTTTCAGATACTCCTGTAGGCAGCATGAGTTTTTCTAAGGTACTCTGAAGTGATGGATAGCACTGTCAACTGCAGAGTTAGCGCAAGCGTTGGAAAACAAGAGCCTTTCCCTCACAACAAATTCAAGTGGTCTTTAGTATCACCCCAAAGTCATGCCAGAAACCACACCACGGGGTGCTGCTGACTACTACACTGTGCCACAACCTCCAGCTAAAGTCAGGAGGCCAGACCATGACATGAAGTAATGGGAAACTTTATGAGAATAAGCCACTTGACTGGACATCTGCTCTTTATGTGCTGCACTGAGAGGACAGAGCAGCAGACATGCCTTACGCACGAGAATCAACTGGATGTCGAGTGACACTGACATGAAAGGGGGACGAGCAGCTGCAACCACAGGGACAGCACAGCGCATGTGCTGAACCATGCCAAGTATCAGAGGAGCTGCAACTCCTGCCTCCTATCAACATGTGCATAATTCTGACATGCAATACAAACAATTTCTCCTTTGCCTCAGTAAGAGATGTTACTCTCAATGTGAGTTCAGTGGTTGCCTCAAGAAGCACAGCTGCTGCTGCTTTCACAGCATAGAATAAAAAACTCAACTAAGCTCCAAAGACAGGGCCTTGGGTTTGGGGTCACTGAACAAACAAACTGGCTTTGACTTTCTGGCTTCACAGATCATCAAAACCTACTGCTTGTTATATTCCTATACCACACACTCTCAAGTCGCAGGGGAACATCTACTAAACAGTACTTCAGTTCCTGCTCCCACTTCCAACAGGAAGTGGATGTATGCACAGATCAGAGCAAACAGATCTTTGACAGTTAAACCATTTAGATGCCCACATTTTCAGAAGGCACAGAGCAAGAAAATTAATGCTCAGCTTCTTTTTAAGTATTTAAGTGAGGCACTTAAATTAGAGCTATGTGGCTCCCATATAGCTATGCAAGCAAGAGGTACCTGCTAAGGTCAGGCCTGTCCTCCTCCTTCCTCAGACTATGGAAGGACCTTCCTCAGACTATGGAAGGATCAGCATACTCTTAACTCAGCTGCTCCAGTTCTGAGCAGAACAACCCTGCTTGCAATTACAGCCAAGTCCTGAAACAACTAGGGGGATGAGTCCCTTTTCCCCAAATCCATTCAGTTCCAAGGGAACAAGAATTACTACAAGGACTACTTGCATTCAGCTTGAGAATATGTCTAGAAAAGGTGAGTAGCTGTCACACACAGTACACGGGTTTGCAAAACAAGGCTTCAAGATACACTAGGGAAGCATTTGAAAGGACACAAGCCCAGAGAGTAAGTCTCCAGCTGCTCTTCCTTCTTCCTTACTCCTTTATGCTACAAGGCATGAAAAGGAGAAAATTAAGATGCTTCTACACTCCGTAAGAAGTGGTGTCACCAAGTAAACATGGAGTGCGTACTCAGCAGAGCTGTCACAAGAGCTGTGGATACACATATACCCCACCACACCTACAGTGTCACTGTGCCTGGGTGGTTTGGCGGTGCCCTAAGAACAGCCCATGAGCACCAGTGGGATGCTGAGCCTGAAGCTCCCTCCTGCAGTTTGCACAGGAGGGACCTGCCAGGGCAACATCCCACAGTGTTAAACAGGCTCCTTAATCAGCATAGAATTCTTTTCTGTTCTATTCTAAAATAGGAAGGAAAACAGGACAAAACATAGACTAATTTACATGCAGAGCTCCAATAAACCAACACTGTAGGATATATCCCTATCAGAAGGTAAGGAAAGAGAGAAAGCAGCTAAACCTTGGAATTATTAAATGCAAAATGTAAAAACATTTTAAGCGACACCTTCATGAAAAGCTTTTAAATTATTCAGTCAATGCAATACAATCCACAGCTAATTACAGTCTATACATGCAAATGAAAGTAATGATAATCATAATGACTTTGCACTCATATACTGTAGCAATTTTCGTCTGAAGACCTCCAAGTCTTTATAAACATTAATTAATCCTCCCATTACATGTGCCACCTAACTGTTACCATAATTCTTCTTTTAGAGGCAGGTAAACTGGGGTTCAAAGGTGGTGTGCTCATTGTCATGTTCTGGTGCTGCAGGAGGGATGGTGATGTCTCCTCTGAGGGCAGCCGCTACAACCACTGCCTGGGCACAGCGGGGGACTAGGCGAGGAGAGGAGAGCGACACTATGGAGACAGGGCAGATGAAGGGATGATTCTGGAGCTGAGGAACAAGAGTCTGACAACAACACTTCACTTGTACTACAAAGATAGCACTGTAGCACACCATACTGCAGCAGCTTCTCTGCTGAGATCCATACGCTGACCCTAAAAGAGCTGACACTGATTTGAAGGTTTGGTTTTGATTCTGTAGAGTTGTTTTATTTTGTTCCTTTGGTTTGTTTCTTCAAAGGAAACAGTATTGTAAAAGTTTATCTAGGAGACAGGCTTGTCGAGAAACAGCAAATACCAGAATCACTGCTGATAGAAGCTTTGGCTTTATCTAATGAAGACTTTTTATCTGGAGTTTAGAAATGCAGAGTGAGAGGATATGGTGCATTGCTAGGAAACAGGGCTGAATTTACAAAAGGTTCTGGCACATGGACTCAAATCAACCAAGTCAGTCTTGTGCCTTCTGGTTTCTCTTTGTGAGCTCCAGGCTCTCAAGGAAGCTTCTCCACCAGGTTATTCCGAGCACAGAAGTTAAGGCAGTTTGGGTTAGATGCACAAGTTAGGTGTCTATTTCCCAATGCCATCCCATTACATTTACAGACTCTTCTGAAGCACCCTCTCTAGAGCAGCAACCTGCCAGGTGCTACCACAACAAAAGTGATTGCTCTAATACAAGGCAAACCCCGCAGGACAGTTTGATGGTTCTTTCTTGGGCTAATGATCAGATGCAAAAGATGAATGGACTTGTGAAATCCCTTGGCAGAATACCTGACAGTCCAACAGACACCAGGAACCAAACTTCAAACCCCCCTCACCTGGAACTACTTTCCTGCGTATGCATCCCGGGTCTCAGCAAATGTCCTTACCCGTGTTTCTAAAGGCTGTTTTGTGTTAGTCATTGTCTGGTACCATAAAACACAACAGCCATCAATATCAAGCCTGCCAACTTAACAGACTCTTGTAATGGGAACATTTCTATAGACCTACACAATAAGACTAATTGCACAGGCTTGCTGTAAAAGCCAGAGGTCATTTGATTACTAGCTGTTTTGTACCATGAAAGTGCACATTAATTATTTAAAAGATGGACTTATAATTATTGTAAGCTCTAAGTAATTACCTCTAATTCTGGCAAGTGTTAGAAAAACTGATAGTCGAGCAAATTCAGGTTTTAGTTATTAGTAAGCTCATAATTACATTTAAATTGTAAAATGAGAACTATGCAATTTATCTCCCCAATAATGCATAAACATTACAGTGATTGTAGGTTTTAATGGACTATATTATTACTATAAAAAGCAGAGCAGTGATGGGCAGTAAGGGGCAATTTGAGTTCACTGCTGTTATTTTACATTATAATTGCCTGATCAGTGATTGCACCGTGATGGTTCTTCTCCTTGATTAACATGGGGTGAGTCCATTCCACCCATCCAACTGTACTGCAAAGTAACAAAACTTACTGCAGAGTCACTAAAAAGGAGGGATTATTCTTTTATCAATCCAGGACTAATTGCTGTAGGGAAGCAATCCAGAAATCACATATTTACCCTTTCTCTATCCCTTAAGAAAAGCAGAATTCCCAAGTCAGGCTGGTTTGGGTAGGGCTGTGTTTTCACTCAGACTTTTCAGAATCTGTTCCCGTACACTCCTTACCCCTGTCTGAAGCTACTCAGTACTACTGCACCACCTAGAAAGAACAAGAATGAATAAAAAGATGCCACCAAGTAATACCTATACAAGAGCATTTTTCAAATGCTGCTATTATTCCAGCAGATCAATGGTAAAATCCATTTCAACATGAGAAAAGCAGTATAATGACTAGATACAGCTTACCAGACAACAGAAGTGGTCTGGAACAGTGAATTGTTCAGCACCATTCTAGAAAGAGGAACTTTCTAGCAATAATAAATGCAAGCCATCAAATGTGATCAGGTAACTATGGATGTGTATGCTCCAATGCTTACAGATCACCATCTGCCTCCTCTTCAGCAGCAGCTGCTCACAAGAGATTTCATCCCTGCTTAGCCAGGTCCCCAAAGTCTTCTTCACAGTGGCAGTAGAGAGTAAATAGGAAAAGAGGAGTGAGGCTCCTGTGAGGCTGGGACACATTAAACTGGAGCACAAGACATTAGTTTCTGAAGCACAGTGACATCCCAAAAGCACAGCCACTGGACTCAAAGGAAAATTCCCCATATAGAGTCACAAGGGCAGGGAGCTTCTTTCAATTTAATAATGGAAATTCCTTCAGTTTCAGATGATGGGTGAAGTGATTTCTGTGTGTGGAATAAGCACTTCACCTGTCAGGCAAAGGTGTCAGTCACACAAGATCTGGAAAACAGATCAGGATAGAAGTGTAGGTTATTTTATCCAGCTGAAAATGCCTGCAATTAAACCACATTACAAATGAGGTGAAGCAGACAGGACTCTATTCAAAACACAGCATTTTCAGCCAACAGCACTTCTCTCCACAGCCAAACAGTGATATCAGAGTTCAATACTTCCTGTAAAGAAAAGGCAACACCAACCACTGTGAGTCACTCCTGCAATTTCCTTATGGATTTTCACCTTCCCCATTAAACAGACTTCTCAGAAAACTGACCACAGACACTGGTAGAGGTGAAGACCATTAGCCTGAAATCAGCACTGCTCACACAGTTAACTGTCGCCTGATTTCAGCATGACCCTTGCCTACAACAGCCTTACTGTCCATAAAAACTTGCCCCCTTGTAATGCAGGAGGAATGAAGTTCTGGGACTGTAATTCCAGGCTTGTCTGCAGGAAGACACTCACACTGTGTGCACCTTTGAAGCTGGAGGCTTGCCAGTGCAACTGGCTTGGTTTGACACCAGGGAAATTTAAGAGCTGCTTTGTATTGTTATTTTACAAGCCCTTCTACAGTGTTTGTTTTAAATGATGTGCTGTGTGATTTAATGGTGTTTGCTGAAATGATGAAAGCCAGCACTTGATGTGCTGCGCTGTGTGACTGTTGTCTTCTCCTAGAGATGAGATATTACTTTGCACAGGAGTTTCCCAAAAGGCAGCAGCAACTTTAGCCTTTAGGGCACCGGATCTGCTCAGAAATTCCAAAACTAAAATCCAGGGAAATGAACACGCCTTTGGAGCAGCTACGAATGCCTTTTAGCAGAGCAGCTCTTCTGGGTGGTAGATGGACGGCAGGCAGGAAGCCAGTGCCAGAGAGGGGTTTATTACTTGCTCTGGGAGCACAGGGTCAGGCTTTTATGAGCTATACGTTTTGAGGCCACGGTCAGATCATTTTTGGTATCAGGACCCAGACTGACCCCTACTCCCTTGTCTGTGAGCTATGCCATGCAGGGCTTTCTGCCTGGAAAGGGTTGTTGAACCAGGCATATCTGCCTGGTGTGTATTTCTCTAGTGATGAGAACCAAAGCCCCTGCCCCAGAGGGCAGAGGGGAAAAGCAAGAATTGCTTCTTGTCAAATGAAATGCTCTACCTTTCTCAAGAGCATTGCAGGATCATCTTTTGGAACTCAAGAGCTGACAGTCCTGCCCTGTGTAACTTCCAGGTTGCTACATGGTGGAAAGAGTTTGAAGTAACAGGACTCCGGGGACTTCTATGCTGCTCAAGAAACGTAATCCAAAACTTCCTCTCTGCCAATGCCCAGTATCAGGTGCTGCAGAGAAGATGCACTAAACCTTACAGAAGCTAAGTAAGAGATGATGTTACCTCACAGTGTCTACTAAAAGCTTCAGCCTAATCCCCATTTAGCAGAGTTTCACCTATACACTTGAGCATAAGAATTTATATACCCCTTCCAAGGCTTTTTATAAAGTAGCTTAATTCTGCACAGACACATCCAATGCCTCTTTGCATCTCCCTAAATTCCAGTTCCTTGTAGGAACTGCCAATTTGTATTACAGACACATCAAGGCTTTGAAAACACGTCCTTTCTCTAGCAAATGCTGTCTGCCCTCTGGTTCAACGGTGTGTCTGGTCACAGGTCAGTGAGTAACCAGAAGGCATCTTATGAGAAACAACTTTCCAGCCAGTGCACATTTCCTCTAGGATGAGGACAGCGATGGCTACATGGGACACGGGATCCCTGGGCTGGCAGAGACTGGATGGGTGACTGAGTACAGTGCTCTGAGAGTAGAGGCCACTACATCACATAATCTCCTTCATACAGGCTTCAAGCTGCATCTTTAAACAGGCAGTATTTTTACCTCTTTTATTCTGGCACCAACACCACTCTCTTCCAGAATCTTTGTTGCTTTAATGGTTAAATGCTGCCTTATTTCCAGCCCAAATTACTGCCTGGTTAATGTATATGTTTTGCTCTTAGCCAGTACATTCCTCTCTCTCTGCTCTTTAATCCCATATGATATTTTTAGACAGCAATCAGATAGTCTCTTGGTCTGTGATTTGCTAGACTAAACAAGCCAAACTCTTCAAGCCGCCTCCCACAGCATCTTCCCCTTTCCCTTAAGCACTGGGTTCAAGTTCACCTTTCCTGCGTATGACTCACTGCTCCAGACACAGACTTGCACGGGTAATTCCTTACCCTTCAGAGACGACCTTCACCTGACAAACCCCAACACCATACTGCCACCTCCACAGCTGCAGGTCTAAGGTCTCCCCTTAAGGAGCCTTCTCTTCTCCAGGCTGAACCAGCCCAGCTCTCTCAGCCTGGCTCCAGAGCAGAGCTGCTCCAGCCCTCGCAGCAACTCCGTGGCCGCCCCTGAATTGCTCTAACAGCTCCACATGCCTGTTGTGTTAATGACAAGGATATCACTGTCTTGTAAGTTGGCTGAGGCAGATTCTCACTTGTGTGCTGCAAGAGATCTCCACTCCTCTGCAACTCTGCACATCTGATGTATGTGACTGATGTGTTTTATGCATCTCATCCAATGTCCCATTTCATCCCTTGGCCAATATCCAGTGCTCCCAAGTAACTCTTTCTGCAAAAGCGTTACTGGAGTCTGGTAAGCAAAAATGACCCATAAAACCATATGATCATTTCACAGCCATATGAGAAGAACACAGAGAGCTCTGTTCTGAGTTAAAAGTCCCCAGCACACCACTAGCATTAGGCAAATAATAACAACAACTGCTTGCACCAAGGTGCCTCAACTGGAAAGAATCCCTCAGATTAAGATAGCACAAAGCTGCCTACAGAAGAACAAACACAAATAGGTCCTGTGACACCTGACCGGGCATCAGAATGCATATTCCATCCAGATGGCTATCTTTTGAGACCACATCCTGGACTGGCAAGCAGCAAACTCTGTGCTTATGTTCAGCTGATCTGCATGACAGAGTGAACTCACATCTGCATGGCTGGGTACGGCAAGAGAAATGGAGCAGCTGCACTTCTCAAGAGCAAGACATGAAACCCAGAAACTCTCACTTCATAGTTTTTTTCAATAAAGAATAGAGATAGTCTTTTCTTATTTTAAGAGATGGATACCAGTCCTGCTTGGGAGAGAACATTCACTGCCTGCCTTTTGTAGTTGCATCAAAGTAAAGCTGAAGGATGCCCAGCACGAAGTATGACTTGGGCAAAGAAAACAAGTGGTAGATCAGAGGGTCCCAGGTTTGGTTCTAGAAAAGGAGAAATAGAGGAAGACTTGTTCTTAAGAAACATTTCAAGGACTGTCAATTTGAAGTCTCCTCAATACAGCAAACACATGCTTTAGTACATCCACTGGGATGTGGTCTGACTGTTTAGCACCAATATCTTCTACTTCTTCTATCTACTGAATATACACAGTTCCCAGTGAGGAAAAGTTGGTTTTGACCAAATGACCCTGAAGAATTTCAAAGCTTTACTAGTCTAAGGATTTGACAGAGCTGGATATTACAAAGGATCTGTGAAACAATCATTAATATTCTACACCATCCTCCACTCTACGCCCACAGAGAAAACACTGTATATATATGCTGTCCTGCAAATATGCTGAGGCTGTCAAAGCTGCCTACGGAATTTGGCATCCTAATTGCACCAAAGTTATCAAAATTAGGTGTTCACATGTCCCAAGTAATTCTTTACAAATAGTGCTTAAAATAATACTAGAAATAAAACACCAGAAGATGGCCTTGTGGCATCAGCACTGGGATTCAAGCAGTGGAGTCACAACTGCACCCTTTCGTATGTATTTCCTGAGTAACGAGCAAGTACACCGCAGTGTGTGTCCCCAATCTAAAACAGGGATAATAACTTTTCTCTATCTATTCCTAGTTAAAAATAAAAGACATGTAATGAGGACTTGGATGGTGTTTTCTGATGTCAGTATGCAACATTTAACTCCATACCCCAGGGATACTCTTTAGGTTTCCCTACATTAATCACAGAGAATTATAATCCCAGACATCACAGGCTGCTTGGCTTTATCTTTGTTAGATGAATGCAGTAGATGATTAACTGAAAGGCACTACTGCTAAATCCTGCCTCACTCACATCCCAGATCATCACAGTGATAGGAACATTACCACTACTAAGAACTGCCTTTGCCTCAAACCCTCTTGATAGAATTACAAGTGCAATAAGAAACTTTCAACTCTGCAGATATTAAAATAAGCAGAAACAGATTTTAATATGAGATCTTCTGTATCTGACAAGAAAAAAAATCCTGAAGACTTTTGAGACCTGCAATGCTGTTTCTTTGGTCTAATGTAGGTTCCCTTCCACATGGGATTTTCAGTGATTAAATCTCAGGGAGATCAAAAGAGGCTTTGAATTTAACCTGAGAATTTTTCCCCTCCACATGGAAACGTTTTATGAATCTTCTTTTAAACATGAATCTCTAAGAAGGTGAACAAGGAAAAGCTGGTCATCTGCACAGGCTGCAAGTAAACCAGAAACATACAGAAGCTAATGAAACATTAAGTGAAAATGTCCCCATCTTTGGCTACTTAATTCCTCGCATCTTGCTCTTTTAAAGAAAAATGTAAAGATAACAGGAATAAATCAACAGTTTTGAGCAGCTGACACTGAGGCAGCACTTCATGCAGATGGGTTCATCACTGGCTCCTGCTCAGTCATGACGATCTAGACTCAACATCTTCTGACCCTTTTCTACAGTTCTTTACTTTCTAATCACTTGTGGCCCTTATTGAAGAATGCCCAGAGCTTCTGGGACTGAAACAAATCCATGAATCAAAGACAATGGCTTTTTGGCTGTCTCTAGTAGCCTGTCTTTTCTTTATAATTGCACCCATCTGTTGAATCTGAAACTCGCTTTTTGTGTGTGTATATATAAGGGTAAAAATAAAGAAACAAGGGAAAATATTTTAGTACAGAATAAATTGTCCATTGACTTTCTGAGCTAGTGAGAGGCATCAGCCCTGGCAGCAATCCAGGGAACCAAGGCTGCCTCCTGCAATCTGTTATCTTGCTTTTATTCCGTGGAGTTTCTCAGTATTCCTTTATTGACATATAGTTTCTTACCCATGAGAAGACAATAGGAAAAGGGAAGGCTAACAAAATAATGAAGTATTTTGATGCTTGCCTGCGGTTTGCACTGAACATTTTGCAATGCAAATGAAGAACACATGCTTATTAGCCATCAATCTTTGTGTCAGCTTCTGAAAGGATATAACAATCACATTTGATATTTACTTATTTTCTGGTTCCAAAGAGGGACTCTTCTTCCGAACACTTTGGAGTAAAATCATCCCTATTGGGCCACATTAGTGACTTACAGATCAACTTCTGCTCTTCAAAGATGATTACATGAGTGACATTGGTTCTAGTAATGATATCTCTTAAATCAGTAGGGAACAACATACTCAGACCCTTCAAAACGGAATATCTCCCAGAGTTTAATGGATTTAACAAGGACTGAAACAACAAGGCAAAGGGGATGAGAGGGGCTAATGCAAGCTAAGAAGATGAGAAGGGCTTCCTCTTCAATTCAGCTAGACAAACAGACTATATTCTTCCACTTTCAGTAACAAACCTGCAGGACTTGTCAAGCAGCAGGAGCAAAGCAGTCTAAACCACTGAGAAGATCTAATGTGCCCTTTGCTCACCTGGGGCTGGGAGGTGAGGGGTGGTCAGGTATTTTTTACACATCACTGCAATAAGAAAATTCACTTTTAACAGAAATAAGGCAGAACCTGCCTAGTGAAGTATCTCAGGAGCCATTTGATAATACCTCATGTGCAAGTCTGATATCAAGGCAAACAGTGGACAGGGCAGGGAAGAAGACTATGCAGAAGAGGACAGATATGGGAAAATCTGGTTTTAAACCAACAGTTGTAAAGAAAGGAGATCTGAAAGGGGCTGTGAAAAGCTTGTCCTGCTCTAGTTTTCCTGGCCATCCTTTCCAAGCCTCGGCTGGTGAATGAGTAAGACAGACAAGCTTTCCAAAGCACACAGCAGCACAGGCATAACACAGCAGAAAATTCCACAGTGCACATACACACCTCCTACTTTCTAACTAATAACAGCTCTTGTGAGATTGGGAAATCACTAATGCAGGCATATAAACACTTTCAAAGTGGCATTTTCCTTCACCCCAGCTTGGGTTTGGGAGCCAGGTATGTTACCCTAGATGCATGCCTGAAGAGAAACTCAGGATCCGGTCCTGATACAGAAGAAGGTGATTTGATGTATCAAAGACAAAACATCCATCCAAGGTTGAATTTACTGACTAAGAGCACTGGAACGCAATAGGAACCCACAAAATCAAAGATAATACAGTTCTGGAATACAGATAAATGTAAGACATATACTGTAAATGGATTTAAATTTCCAAGGCAACACAAAATGTACTATACCTCACCCCTGTGTTCACTTCACCCAGAAAACTTATTGGGATTTATTTGGAGCTGTCTAACATGCTGATGACATTCCAACATCATTTATCATCCAATGCACAGCCAAAGTTGGCAGTGTTATTGAGAGGCTGAACAACCAAGGGATAAAAGCCAAGTTGCTTCTTAAGATCAGTCTCCTTTGAAAGTATTCAGATAACTAATATATGAGTTTACTTGTTAAGTTCTTCTATGTTCTAAGCAAAACTGACAGTGAAATTAAGCCTACTTGTAGTAATAGCAGTAGTAACTACAAACACTGTTCTATACCCTTGGCACATTTCAGTTGCACCAACACAAAAACCTCAACAAGTGCCTGGCGTGAGTGAGTTTGGCTGGAGAGCTGCTCTGTGCCAAACCAACGAAGCTGCATTTCTCCACTGGGCAAGATAATACACAGCTCAAGTACGTTACAGTTTTGAGACCTCTCTAGACAAACAATGCTATAAAAGATGTGCCATCTTCTGTCCTCAGCAATTCACCTCACCATCAACTGGTTGCCATAAAAGACGACTCCTGAGCAAGTGAAGAGTAAGGTAAAGAAAGCTTCTTAATAGGCAGGTGATGCTTAAAGCACAGCTTGTCATCTCCAGTACTGGATTATTTGTAAAAGCTCTGTCCTCTCCAAGGACCTAGAGCTAGTACAGATATATCGTGAAATAAATCAAACTCCCGTGTCTTCCATCATATCTTCTGACTATCTGTATGACTGTCATGTTTCCCATCTTATCTTTTGTTGTATTTTTCCATGGAAAGTCAATAAGTAAGCTTTCATTTCTTTGCTTGTCAGCTACACTTTCAGAACAGTTACAAAAACACAACCCACTTCAAGAAGGCTATTTCATAGAACATAACATCATACACAGACCATCTCAAGCACAAAAGCAGAAGACTGTCATGTCCAACTTCTGAAGAGTGTATGAAGGATGATGACTTCCTTTAAATGCTTTGTCTGACTCTCTTTTTCTGCTTTAAAGATGGTTTTCAAGTTTACTTCAGAAAAACCATTTTCCCTGGCTGGAAGGAAGCAGCACAGACTATCCTGAACAGTCACCGTCAGAGTGCCAAGCTAAGCACAAGCCGAAGGGACACAACATCAGTGCACAGGCTGAGTCGAGTGAGACTCCCATGTCTGAGCTGAGAGTTTAGATGAGTTAAACAAAAGCACTGAGAAGGAAGAGATCACTTTTCAGACTGTTCCCAAATGGCTTCTCCAAGCTGCATCTCCACAGAGGGACCAAGCAATAACCAGCAATCAAATCTATCTATTTGCTGTCAACTCCAATGCCCAAAGCACCTCCTATTGTTTGACGATGCCACGTTTGGTACGTCTGTCTGTACAAGACAGAGAAAGAAAAGGAAGGTTATTAAAAAAGCAGTTTGGCTAAATAAGGGAGCTCATTATGTGTGCTATTTCTGTTCCTCAAATGTCTGCCTTCCTCTCTTTCCCTGGAGGTCTCTAGAAAAATCTGACAATCAGGGCTGAGGTTTACTGTCAGCTTCCATTAGGCAAATCTTCCAGGCTGGGGATGGGGGGAGCACAGGGGGAAAATTGCTTTAAAAGTAAGCTGATTCAGCACCAGTAATGCCTTTGTGTACACACCCACTGCTGAATGTGACTCCATGAAGGCACTGTCCCGTAAATGAGCCCTTTCAGAGTCCCCCTGTATGACATGAAATACAGTGTTCTGTCAGACCCACAGAGGAACCCAGCGCACAGCAAGAGCTTCCAGAGATCTGACAAAGCAAATGACCTTCAGCGTGTTCACCTGCCATGGAGCTCATTTCCGTGTTGTAATAGAGGTGTAAAAGTGATCTTCATTACTTGAACCAAGACACATGAGCCTGCAGAACAGGAGACTTGCCCAAGAATAAGAACAGACTCCCTGGACATGGAGTATTGGATCTGACATTTCAAAATCTCAGCATTAAAGAAGTAAATTTCTTTATCTATTTCTCACTTTCTCCTTAGAAAATACTGACTTCCCATCAGTGATTTTATATGCATTTCATCAGTTTATATATGAAGGAGTGTAAACTGCTCTCCACAGAAGAGAGGTCCAGTTTTAAGCAGAAAAGACTTCTGCCTCTTATGTTTTTATCCACCTTGCTCACAAAACACGCCATTATTTCAAGGAGAGGTCAGCCTCCGATATGCTGCCATTCATCCTGGTTACACCTCACATGTCTTCCACGATCAGTCACTACATACAAATATAGAAAAGAAAAATTAAAGTCATCTGCTATAGAAAATGGAGATGCTTCCCTGGTTAGAAACAGACATAGTGGGGGTTTACTGCACAACACAGCTATTTACAAAACTGCAGCCACCAGGGCAGGAAGGCAGCTTGTACATTATGGTTTTCACAGTAATAGCACTAAGAAAAAATATTCACTTCTCCAGCTGTGAGAGGCCTATGAGCTGTAATCATACATGTCTTCTTCGTCATCAAGCAGTTGTGAGGCACCATCAAATCAAACTCACAGTAAACACGGAATTACATTAAATCATGTATTTCCTTACAATCACAGTCATTTGAATAAGCCCCTGACCCACAGCAAACATCACCAGTGCAGCCACAAACAAAATGACATTTAGAAGCTTCTACAGGACCTGGGGTTAAGGACATTGTGTGTTATAAATGGCAGTTAACTGGGCAGTATTGCACCTGCTTGGGGTGTGACTGTTTCAGGTAACGTTACATCCTTGCCACAAACGGACAGACCTGCCCCAAAGCTTTGAATTAACTGGTGGAAATGGGATGTGAATTGCACGCTGGCCTCCCATCCTTGTCTGGCCATCCCTCCCTCTCCTCCACACACTGCAGAAGACACTGGCAGCAAACCTCTCTGAGACACTCCTGCTCACTTCTGAAGGCTTCAAGGAGTTAAGTTTCCAGACTCAGGAGCGTTTTTCCCCTCCAGCTACTGAGGAGATTGCTATCCATTTCCTTATCAGGCTCCAAAGCAATGCCAGCCACAGATAGCTGCTGGTGAGATGGTGGCATGAAAGAGGAGATGAGGAACGACGGAATGAACTCTGTGAGCAGCATGGGGACACATGTCCTCTGCAGGGCAGTAACAGAGCCCCAGGGAAGCCCCAGGGCAGGAATACCCCAGAGGAAGAAACTCCTTACAGGAACTCAGCCTTGCACTCCACAGCCTCAGGGCTCATCACCGTTCCCAACCTCATGTTCTCCTCAGCGCCTCTTCTCTCCAGGTCCCCAAGTCAGGATGCCTCCTGCTCTGCCCCAAAGCCACAGCTGGTGTGGTGGCAGCAGCTGGCTGACAAGCCCAACCCACTGAAGAGTCCACTGTTAAGAATTAACAGATGCTGCTTCCAGTTCCTAAAGACCACTTGAGACTATGCAGGAGCAATGCAGTAATTGTCTGAAGTATGGTATGTACTGAGAAAAGCCAAAGTCTGCAGGACAAAACCTGTCTTTTGCCTCTCCGTATGTTCTTCTTCCCTGCCAAGCTCACCCTGTGCAAAAGACAAGTTCTCTATTTCTGTTGAATCAACTAAACCAAAAACCAAACAAAACTTTGCTGGGATGATCCTCTCCCACTCAAGTATTTCTAAATTAATATTTTATACCTTAGAATAAAAGCTTTCCGATAAATCCAATTGCTTTGAGCTCCTACAGTCCCAACCCTAAGTATTTCAGTGGAAAATTAAGTCCTTTCAAAAGTGAGGTTCTTCCCATTGAGGAATCCAAATTTTCAGTGTGCTGAGCCTGGCTTGTCTTCTTTTTCAGGAAAAGCTCTGCTTTATGTCATGGGGTTGGAAACTGTTGCGCAAAACGTGAAAGAAAAAAAACATCCTGCAGTTTGTTTTTCTTCAGCATAGCAATGGAAAACCAACCTTGTCTAAATCTTCATCCATTTTCTGACAGGGTTCCCATATCCTGCAAGGTAATCCCAAGGAAAGGCCCCATGTACTCAAGTGAGTAGGTCGGGGAGGGAGGAGAGCCTGTGCTGGGGCATGACCCAACTAGAGCTGCTCCACTGAGGCTCAGTGTGGCCTCAACAGCCCCAGAAATACCAGGAAAGGCCGTTCTGAAGTAGTCCCACACCACAGGAGGGAAAAGTGATGTCTCCCACATGGGAAGACACTCCTGCTGCACGCTCCTGTCAGGAGTCCATTTCAGAGCTGAAGTTTACAGGATAAACCATCCAACCTACCAGGAATTGTCAAGAAACGCAGCTAAATAGCAAACACGTGTAAGTCTCAGGCATTTCCCTCAGCCCCACTTGTTCTTTTTTTAGCCTCAGGAGAAAAGCACATTCTTCTGCATAATTTATTTCTTCAACAAAATTATGCAGAAAACTGCAACTAAATTGCTTTTCCTGATTAAAACCAGAGTATTTTACATTCTCCTCTTCCCTCCACCCCCATTTCTGGATTGTTTGATTTTTATCCTAGCATCTCTTCTCCCTAGGTAGAGTTCTTTAATTCTGCCTAGAAGGCAAGACAAACCCTCTCTATTCCTACCTTTCACAGACCATCCCCAGGTACGGGCAGGGAGACCTCCCACTGCCCCAGTCTCACCTCTATAGGGGACCCTGCAAGCCCAGGGGCTGGTTCTGCTGTGGGTCTTTGCGGTTCAGGGCTGGGCTTGCTTAGGTGAAGGCCATTTGTTGATGAAAGGGGGGAGGTATTTTATCTCAGAAAAACAGCGTTCTAAAAGGGCTGATGCTCTTGGAATGGTAGAAGGTGGTCTCCAGGTAGGTGTTTACAGGGCTGAAGATAACAGCTCTGTACCGGGAGGTCAACACTACAGAAGCTGGCACAGGCACTTGTATGACAGCAGCACCAAATCACAAATCACCCCAAATCAGCTGCATTTGGATCAACTCACTGCTCTTTGGGGTTTCTGCCTATGAGTGCGAGAAACTAGTTTTAGCACACCTGGAAAAGGGAAAGGAGATCAGTGGTTCATGGGAGAGCAGTTCCATCACCCTGTGAACTCCTTTCCTCATGCAGCAAAGATGTAGTGCTTCTACATGCATTCAGCTCTGATGAATATGTCGGCACAGCATTTCAAAAGCCTTCCTTTCGTGTCCACTTCCAGTGCAGAGGATGGTTACAAACCTTTGCCTGCCCACTGCCATGCTCTCAGCACAAATAAAAAGGGATGGATTTTCACTTTCATTTAATGTCTTCACCTGGTACAAGGATCCTGACATGCTGAGCCAGTGCTGAGCCATGCTTTATGGGTTCTGCCTGCCCCTGAGAAACTCAGGCTATGGCAGTTAAATACAGGCACACTCAGCATTATTTGACAGGTTTATTTGCAGAATGATGGGGCTGTAGTTTCCTGACTGTTTGCGCTTCTTCCACTGGGTGTTTAGCAGTACCAGTGGAAACGAAAATGCAATTGATGCAGCCCTGTGGGGATCTCTGAGTTTTCATTACAGCATTAAGGCCATCTCCCTCCTCATTCCTGTCTTTATTAACCACGAATGTAGTAAGTGGAAACACGCTCTGGGTCACACTCCCAGGTGAAGAAGGCCAGAGGACATGGGACGAGGTCAGGCAGGGGCTGTTCCTTGGTCATTAAATCCCCCTTCTCAGCTGTTGTAGGTTGTTTGTTTTAATTAGTGGGAAGAGATAACATTACTGGTCTCTTCTGCATCTCTCTCCCAGCCCCTCTTTTCCCATAAACCACAGAAATCAGTCTGTGTGGCTGTGGTGTCTGTACTGTTCACTGGTTTATTCCAGACTTAAGAAGCATCCCTCATTTTAGGGCTATGGAGTTACAACACACAGCAAAATGTCTGAAAAGTACTCTAAGAGCTCTGTGAGTTCCTTTCCTGTAAGAAAACCAGGTGCTGGGAAGTGGAAGGCTAGTTAGTCAGTTCAGGCAAGTAGCAAAGCTTCCATACAGAAACACTGCAACCACACAGTCCAAATCTCTCAACAAGTCTGGGAGAAAGGACCCATTTAAAAGCATGTTTTGAGCACTTGTTCAGGCCTTGTTCCGGTAAAGGGAAAAGGTCTTACAACCAGGAGCCCATCCCTGGAGAACACATGTCCACGAGTCATTTATAAACCAACTCAACCACTGCGTCAGGAACAGAGCTGACCTCTCATGGGTCTTCTCTGCTCTACAGACAAATACTCATCAACACTGCTCTGAGCTTATGGGTGCTTCTGCAGCTTATTCCTCTGCCTTGCATCAACTGAGCACAACCAAGTCCCTTGATAAAGATGCCAGGGCTCAGAAACCACATGGAAGAGCTGGGTCTAACCATTGGAACTGTGTCTATTGCCATCTGCATACAGGAAGTCACAACTCCACAGACTTCTGGGTATTCAGGTTGTGCTAATTTCATCCGTGCTGCCTGAACTATGCACTTGCTATCATTGCGTTGATCATTCATATCTCTACTAACAGGACACATCAGCTATTATAAACCCATCACTGCTATTGACACATCTCATGTGTCAGAAACATACCGCTACTCCTAACAGATCATTAGTGCACTGATGCTGTCTCCCCTCCTGAATCCATTAATCATTGATCTTTAGCTTAAAACTTCAAATTAACTATTTTCTCTATTTTGGCTTCTCTTTTGCTCACTATTAACTTTGCTTATGATAGTATTATGTGCTCTTTTGGGCTTGTCAAAGATCCTGGTAGGAAGAGAATTCCTTTAACAGCAAAAAACACATTAATGGGGCATTTTCTAACTGATACTTTGAATGATTTATAAATGCAAAAAGAATTCCCAAATTTCTCCAAATGAGTGACATTTTTGTTAGTTCCTAAGTTAACACATACAATAGCTCCCAACAGTAACTACAGATAACAGGATTTAGTGGTTTTATTTGCAAGTTAGTCTGTACTATTAGAGCACCTTAATTTCTGATGATACCTCTCCAAGGTGTTATCTGGGAAGAGGGAACCAAAATTACCTAACGAGTTTCTGCACTGTTCCCTTGGGAAATAGAGGTTTTGTTTCCCACTTTAGACTTGGTATTGCACTATTGCAGGTAACAGCCTTTTGAGAGCAGTGATTAAATACACAAGTTGAGCTAGGCTGTACATATTGTGTTTTACATTCCAGCTGATTACATTAAATATTCAGATTCTCAGGGTCCTCTCAGTACACACAATGCTCCACTGAGCAGACTCATCATCAATATTTAAGCATTCTTTCCTATCAAGCTGCTCACAGACTTATTTGATAGGCAGCAACGGAAATGATGTAGCAGATAGCAATAGGTTTCACCTTTTCACCAACACCTTGTGTAGCTACAACCCCATCTTAATTCTCTTCCCGAGCCCATCTCATTATGGAACCTGATGCTCCAGTCCTCACACACCTGCTCTCATCCCAAAGACCTGCTGTCCAGCTGAGAGAAGGCAAATAATCCTTTGATGTCATGTCAAGAAACTACACACACATCTGGCCCTTTGCCTTAGGGCTTCTCTGCTTCCCCCGCTACATAGATCAAAGCTCCAAGTGCTTTGGACGTGGACATGTTGGAGCAAGTCCAGAGGACTGGAGCACCTCTGCTATAAAGACAAGCTGAGTGCTGGGCTGGTTTAGCCTGGGTAAGAGAAGGCTCCAGGGAGACCTTAAAGCAGCTCCCAGTGCCTAAAGGGCCTACAAGAAACCTGGAAAGGGGCTTTGAACAAGGGCCTGTAGGGACAGGACAAAGGGAAATGGCTTTAACCGGCCAGAGGGGAGACTGAGATGAGCTCTTAGGTCCCTTCCAACCCAAACCAGTCTGGGATTCTATGATTCTATGAAAGCTCCTGGTCTAAGTGCCTCCTGGAGGTCACCCTCCTCCTGCTGGAGGGGATGGAAAGCTTTGGGTCTCGGGTCTTCTAGGCTGTACACTGGCTGGTGGGGAATAGGCATCCTGCACCCATTCTTCCAAGCATGTTTTCCAGAATCTTTTAAAAGGAGGGGCTGCACAGCCTGTGCTGTGCACATTCAACTGTGCATTCTCTCGTGTGTCCTGAGCCAAGCTCCAGTCCCACAGCTTGAATGGAGACAAGGAAGGATGCCTCTCCACAGATACTAATAACTGAACTTACAGCAATAATAAAACATGATAAGCTCCGTTAGGTCTTTCATTTGAAATAAAATCCCGTGACACAGATATCATTATCATTTTTATCTCATCAGAAGTAACTATCACCTTCGTGGGTAAATATAATGGATCAAAATGGATGCTTCTTAGCAAAGGAATCTGTATAAACACAAACAGTGGAGAATAAAGGGCTAACAACAATGGTCTCTGCTGCTGAAGTTCCAGCAGCACCCTGTGTGCATCCCTAGCAATATACTTACAAGGAAGATTTTAAAGCTGAATCTCTGGTATTATCTCTGCTCCCCCATCAATAATGTGGTAGCCCTAGGCACACATGCCAATGGGAAAGCAGGCTGGAGTTCAAAGATGTGGCACACGAGAAAGTAGCAGGGATAATTTTCACCTGATATCGCATCATCAGAAACCGCTACACAAAATTATTGTGAATTATGGGGGCCTGCTGTGCATTTGATTTCCCACAGCTGCCACCACAGCAGTCACTTGCCTGGAAATTAAGTGCATGTTTCATCTGCTCACAGGAAGAGAAGAAGGGGAAAAAGGTAAAGAAAGAAAAATATATGCTGAGAAGCCCTCTGGAAGCACCCATGCCATTCCATGAAGCCACAGCCTGTTTCATGGCTGCACACTGGAACAACCAGCAGGGACACGTGGCGCTGTGGCACTGGGCAAGATGGGCTGTGTCAATCAGCAGCAGAGCCAGAGCAGCCGTACCAGAGCTGTGTCCAGCAACTGCAATATGTTCATTCAATTTGCATTCCCTGCAACTCACTTCTGTGCCTTATCTCCAGCAAGGGACACTCCACAAGGCAGATTATTCCAGTTTCTCTCCTCCAAAGCAGGCAGCAGCATTAAAAGCCCCTGCAACTGCCAGGAGCTGTGCAATTAGAGCCTGGGAGCCTGTCAGAAATGAGGGGCCATGGGGGGAGTGAGGGGAGGGTGTTTCTGTCCTTCCTACACGTGAAACTGCAACACAAAGCTCCTTCCTAAGCACTTACTGTGTGATCACTGTGTTTGATTTGAATGCCTCCACTTGTCGGGTGGGTACCGCTTCCCTGCGGTGAGGCTGACAGGCAGAGCACCATGCTGACAGCCAGAAAGGCAACAGCACAAATGTATTTTCCTCCTGCACCCATTATCATTCTGCTCCAACAAGCCCTGACCGGAAAAAAACATGTGGTTATTTCTTTTCGGGGCAGGTTTTACTGGTGTGGAAACAAAGATATTTGAGTCACACTTTTGTGTCCGGAGATCATCAAGTGCTTCTCTGAGTGCTAATTAAATCTCACAACCTCCTCAAACAGTAGGTCAATCAAATCCAATGCTGCTGGAGCTTTGTTTCCTATGGAAATGACACACTGTCTAGCTGGTGTGCATCTGCAGGCCCTCCCCTAACATGTGCTGGATCCACTGGCCTATTTAAAGAAGATTTGACAGAGTCAGGAGTCCCCAGGAAAATGCACCTCCTGAATTTTTTATGGCCCTGGCCACCATCACTTCAAGGTGCAGAAGGGAAAGCCATTGTGCCAGTTCATTGGGCAATGCAGGCAGGAAACACCTCAGCCATGGAAAAGCTTCAGCCAAAGCTTGTATTTTCTTGAACAGTGAACTGAGAGAAACCCAGAGGAAATGAGACTTAGGATATTCTGGCTCACAAATCAATCACAGACCTGAGTCCAGGTTAGCAAAGGGCCTTCTACCAGCTCACACAAACCAAACCCAGACCCAGGACCCCAGTCTAGAAGCCCTGACATTTCCTTGTCGAAGCAATGCCTTGAACCTCATCCCCCGGGATACTCACAGGTACAATCACTGCTTTGATTCCTGTGCTGCTCCCAGCACCACAGGATCAACTGCATGTAAAATCAGGAGCAATAACATCAGGTCTTCACTGGACTGCTTTCTGTGTCTGGACATTTTCTTTAAAGCAGCGGATTTTGAACCTTGGCCATGAATTTTTAGCCTTTTCCTTTGAAAAGGACATTGCCTTTTTATAAGGTAGAGTGAATATGGATCCTAAGAAAAAGTGAAGAAAAGCCACTGTAGCGATTCCATCCACACAGGTGCCTTTTTCAGATCTCCTTAGGAATTCCTTTGGGATTTTGGGGTATTCATCTTCATACAGGAGGCCTGAGAGGACAGAGTTTATCTGAGATAAGAAAGGAGACCTAATGCTGCCACCCAACTGCTATCAGGGCTTGTTCTGCAAAGAGCCAGGTCCTCCTTCACTAGGAAGCTGAGGCAAAGAAGAAATTACTGGAACTCATTTTAATAGTAAATGTATGCTCACATCAAGCTGGTATTTAAAATAGATATGAAGTTATTGTGAACAGCAATTGGATTCTTACAGCATATGGAAAAGGACTGACATTTGGGGTTAATCACGAGTATAAAGTACAGTTAGAGAAAAACTGAAAACCAGCAAAGTGCAAACACATGGTGGTACCTCTTCAACACCGTGTGCAGTCAAGTGCAGCATTTTTTGCCTGTCTGGAAGGAAAAAGCTAGTTTGAGAGGCAGGAGGGGCATTTCTGTGTTTGGATCATGACTGGGGCGAGAGATGGAGGGAGATGAGAAAAGGAAAGAAGTGGGGGTTTGCTTTAATTCAAAACTTCTTGAGCTGTTAAAATTTTGTCCCTGCCTAGATAAAAATAGTGGAAGAAACACCCCTTGAAGATTCTCTTTTCTTTAGATATTTCCATGCCTAAAAGTCGTAGTCTGGCACTAATCTGTCTGACCCTTAATAAAACAAAATAAATACACCTCAGCAGGTTTTGCCACTGGCTTTGTCCAGTGTAACCCACTGGTTAGCTGCCTGAACCCAGAAGTGGCTGTCACTGCTCATTTGTGTGCAGACAGAGAGCTCTGGGCAGGACATGGCCTGACATCAACTGGAGCTGTTCACTGGGAACAGCCACGTTAGTCCCAGCTTTATTCCAAACACAGCAGAAGCAAACACAGAAATAACCCTGAGTAGAAAAGCACAGGATCATTAAGGGAGGAGAAGGGGGGGCTGCATTTCCCTGGCTTCTCAGATGGCAGTGCCAACAATAGAGGAAAAGGGATTATCTTTTAGCTTCCAAGGTTGGGAGTCCTGTTTCAGGTTTCATACAATCAGAATGGTACAGCACAGACAGCCATAATAACCGTCTCTGAAAGCTGCTCGCTGCACAATGGCAAATTGCTCATGGGCAGTGATGGCAAAATTTAATCCCTGCTCTTAGAATGCAACCCGCACAGCCACTCAAGACAACATAATAGCACTTTTGTAGCTCTCTGCTACAAACATCACTTTGAAAAGGATACAGCTGTGGAGGGGAGTCTCCACATGCGTCATTTTTGGCTGGCTACCAAGCAAGCAGAGCCTCAGACATGCTGTGCTCTCTTGTACAGCTCTGCCAGCTACTGCATAGTCACGCTCGGGGAAAGGAGGAGAAATGGATGGAGCAGTGTGAGCAGTAAATTCAAGATAAAATTAAGTTACTTGGCTAGGTGAACAGGTTAGAAATTCATCTGCTGAAAAACTGTGAAGAAAGGAAACTGGGAGACAGCTCCAGTCTGGAAGCTATCTACAATCTATAAAGCACTCTATGGACTCAGGCAAGTCTCTAAAGCTGAGGTGCGTCACACGTCAGCCATTCCTTCGACAAATGCTGACCCTATGATATGGTCATGCACAGAGGATCCCAGCACCAGCTATTTCTCTCCTCATCTTCCCTCCACTGTTTTCCTGAGCTATCCTACTCATACTGCTTCCACCTGCCAAGTAAACCAGCTAACAGAGCAAAGGACGCCAAAGCACATCCCGTCTCCTCTCACCACTGCGTTAGTTCTGCACAGCCAGAGTGCTTCTGTGCCCTGCAGAGCAGCCAGAGCTGTGAGCACCTGACCCAGCCACGACCAGAAGAGACCCTTCCACCCCTTGAGCACTATTGTTGCTGGAGGGTTGCAGGAGGCAAGGTAGGAAGAGCCTGGGTTTCAGCTGTGGAACAGAAGGAGCAAGAATCCCCTCCAGAACTGACCATGGCAGCTTGCGATTTGAATCTCTACCAACCTGCTGTTGTCCAAGAAAACTGTAAGCTTCTTAGGGATCACACACACAGAGATAATGCTGTGGCATCTCATATGATACCACTTGGGCCTCTGCATCCCGATACTTACAGGAAGAATTTCCTTAGGATGGGCTGTTTCTCACAGGAAAGCTTTGGGATGTACCCTCTCTTCCTGGCACAAATAACGATACGGGATTTTGACTGAATTGCCTAGTAATTTTGTCATGAACTGAACTGTTTTCTCCTTCCTCCCCACCTTACTGTATTACTGCTGGTAACAAGGGAGTTATTATCAATCAAGGCAAGCTACATCGTGATCTGTGCCATGGAAATCCATTCCAGATCCGAGGACAAAATGTGATTATATTTACACTTCCTTGACACAATTCAAGCAGCAAAATAACAGCTTTCTAGAGACATTTTTCTTCTTCATATTTAGATTTGTCAGTATTGCAGAGCTGTGTGAGAAGGGAGGAAGTTATTACAGCAGCTGGGATTCAGTGATATGTTTTAGTTGTCTTACAAATGAAGATGTTTGGTTTATTGTGTTGTCTTCCCATCTTTTTCATCTCCAAGTTCCGTGAATACTGTCCAGAACATCCTCCAGATTGATGAGATTGCATTTCAATCAATACAGCTCCATGTAAATCTATTTTTGCTTTTGACACATCCCATAAATTATTTCTCCTTTTAACCTTAATTGCTCTGTATTCATCACAGGAGATGGGATTTCTAACTCATGCAGCTGTTTACAAATTCAATTTGCAATTAATGAAGAAAGTCTGAGATTAAGCACTTCATACTTCCCCATCTCAGTCTGAAAAGGATACAATCACGTTTTATACAGTCAGACTGTGCTTGGATGTTTTTACGTTAAAGACGTAAGCTCCAAAACCACCCCAGAAATGCAGAAACTGGCTTGACCAATGCGGTCTTAGTCAACCTGAGGCTGGGTTTGTCCCGCTGGTGAGAACAAACACTATTCCTCATAACAAAAGTCTCATTTCTAGTAGAAAACTGTATGTCAGCTTCTCCTTCCAACTCCAGCTATGATTTTCAGCCCATTCATCCTACCCAGGACACTGAAGAAGCCTCCCATCTCAATCCACATCAGCGCCTGCCACAGAGTGTCCTGGCACAGCCAGGAAAATCCCTAAAGCTTTGCCCTGGAGTGAAAACCAACCTATTCGCTGACTTTTACATCTTCTTTCTCTTTTTAGGAATTGTATTACAACTTCTACAGGGTATTTCAGGGAAAGGTCATCTCCTGTCAACTCCTCAGATTCACAGAGACAGTTTTCAAATGAGGACCCAGCCTGAGAACGTTTCAGTATTCTCCTCACAGGCACATTACATAGCAGGAAAGCTGGGAAAAGGTGTTAACCAAAAGCATCAATAGCAATTTTTAAGGAACAGACCTGTAGAACTACTGTTAAAATTTGATAATATACCATAATACACCGAGTTCATCTGCTGGACAGCACACTGAATCTGGGAAAGAATGAAAGCACTTTCTTTTACAACTGGAATTCAAGACCTCTTCACTGGCCAATTTTCCAATACCTGCAATTTGTATTTTCTCTCATTCAGAGCCTCGTTCCTCCCCATCTCCAGCAGACTGCCTTAGGCAAAGCAGAGCTCCTCTCCTTTTCACCTGTCCTCTTTTTTACCTTCACCACTTACACAGTGAATTTTAAACTACAGAGTGCAACAGGAACATGTCCTTGCCCTGTCACTTACTGCATGCACAGAAAACTCAATAGAAAACATAAATGTATTAAAAAAATCAGGAACCAAATTCCAGTGTAGTCACTGCTTTTGGATCCAAGGCAACCAAGGCCTACCCTAAAGACTCTTGTACAAGGAAGAATGAGGATCTTGAGCCTGTGCTACATTACCTGCTACTGGAAGGTTATAATATTTATAAGAAATGCTGTAAATTCCTCTATGTATCCATCCAGTAAAAAATGAGATATGGTGCTGCAAGCTTCCCCAAGTGACACAACTACTACTATTCAAGCAGGTCTATGTGTTACCCTGTGTTTACAAAGGGCTCCATGTCTAATAATAGACTAGAGACTCAACACGGGTCTTAGGAATCACACCAACAGCTCTAGAAACCTGTCCTGACACAGTAACCAACACCTGCTTGACTGAGCAACTGGCATTTGCTTTTGGAAAGGAATGGAGTGCTGGTGCAGGAAGAATGAAGTTCTAATAAAGAGCAGTGACTGCTGAAGGGAATACTGAGGATAAGAAGCCAGGAGTCGGTAAACAAGCAGATGGTTAAAAAGGAAGGTTAAGTGAAGGTTAAATAAAACATGAGAAAGGAGGTGAAGGTTAAATAAAACATGAGAAAGGAGGTGAACCAAAGACTGAATCCTGGAGGAAACAGAAGTGTTAAGCAGTAACAGAGTGTGTATGCCCATGCATGTCTTGAGGGAAGCCTCTCCACTTCATTCTTCCTTTCTTCCTTTTATAGCCACAGAAAAGCCCCACACACTTCTTAGCGTTGCACATGTCCATGGCATCCACAGGAAAGTACTGAAGGCTCTTGTAAACCACAAGAGAGAAAATAACAGGGCAGGCTTGGGGAGTGAAGTGAAAAGGAGCTTAAAAACATTTAGAAGCTCCTTGCCTGGAAAAGGTAACCTCAAAGTGGTGTAAATCACCAATCCCAGGTGATTATCAGCACTTCCTTGCTGGACTGGCTCAAGCCAAAAATCCTCCTTTCCTGATGGCTTCCAGAGGGGAGATGAAGCTGCTTCTCCTTGCCCACTCCAACCTCCCTTTTTATCACCTCCTTTTCAATCCACTAGTGACCCCTCTTCTAACTGCATCAAGCCATCTACGAGAGGGTTTTATTTCTTCCCAATGTCAGTCTTGGAGGTGAGTGTGCTCTGGAGAAGCAGTAACTTTGATAATGAAATCCTTGGCAAGGCAGCGCGTGCTCACTCCATGCTTCACCACCATATGGTAAAATTTTCCTCTCCAAGAGATCTAATAAATAGTGTTTACAAATTCTTAGGCATGCCTCCCTAGCAAAATCCATTAAACCCACAACAAATACACTTATCATGGCATTAATTTGGTTAGAGATTTTCTCAGAGTATTGACAGCCATATCTAATTTCTAAGGATTTATTTTTATTTCAAAAGATATTGGATGTATTTTTTCTTTACCCACTACAATTCCTTTATAATCGTGTTTCCTCTGAAGGCACAGGGCAGCTGCTTCACAGCCATCCACTGCTAGACTACAGTCCCTCAAAAATATCCTTCAATAATTAATATCTTATATTTATTCACCAGTTAAGAACTTAAACTTCCCAACACAGAGCTGCAAAGCCCTAAGACCATTCTTACCACTGAACACTGACATTTCATGGTTCAAACACCACTCCCTGCAGGGAGATTATCTAGTACCATGGTCTAGATATTAATATCTGCAGTCTGTGAAGTAGGATTTAATAATCTTAAATACAAATTTTAATATAAATTCTCTCACTCATACTTGTTTCTTCTTAAAGATGAAACCAAGCAGACACCTCAAAAGCAGGGACTTCAATTTCTATTCAGTACCAGTTCCTGGTGCATATCCTTTCTCGGTCAACCAAGTGACCTCTGCTAACAACAAAACATCCAGACTAGTAGAGAACTAAGTGTCCTGCTGATGGATTCAGATGCCTACATTCCTCCTGAAATATAGATATTATCTGCCATATAGATGTGAGGCTCTCTTCCACCCCAGTAGTTCTAGACTTACCGTAACAGTACAGACAAATCACGGCACAGGAATGCTAACATGGCAGGGATCCAACCCACTGCAAGGGTTGGTACATCATCTTCACTACGTACTGGAGCCATGGATTCATCCTCACCTCTTTACGTATGGAGAAATACTGCAGTAACAGACTGCTGTGCTCAGTGAGTGGCAGCTCAGTTCCACGATACAAACACCCACATGTCAGCACCAAGCAATAGATTCCCACTGAATGTATACTGTTAGAGAGCTTTGAGCACCCAGGGTTGTGTGAAGTGTTCATGATGACAGCTGAACTCAGGAATGGAGTTTCCTTCTGTTTGTATTTCTCTTGATGAGACACAGTTCCTCAGTTATGACAAACTCCATTCTGAAGATGTGTGAACTATTACAATTGAGTTAAAATGTGTGCAGCACCAAGTGAGAGATTGAAGGCAGAAAGCCAGCACCCTCCGACATCTGCTCTGACCTGAGGTGCTCTCAGGTTGCATTGTGCTTCCTGCATCAGACTCTTTTCATCCCACAAATCCATAAATAAACTTTGGAGGAGAGAGAAAGAAAACCTAGTTCCCTGACTGCAATGGCAAACTCCATCAGATAAAACAGCACTGAATTCATCCTCACACCCCCTTAACCCTCTTCTAACAACATGAGCAAACAGAGTCCAATCCATCTTCCCTAATAAATCTAACCACCTCCATGGTAGGAATTTCCTGAAAAGCAGAACAGAGTTTGTAGCTGAGCAAACCAGTAGTTCCCAGTCACCTGCTTAGTCCATTACCAGCCAGACATTACTGCATTAGTCAGTTGACGCGGGTGCGGGCCTGGAATATTATCAAAGGTGGATATTTATCCAAAGATGATGAAATTATTTCTAAGTACAGGGAGAAGTCTCAGCAGAAGAGTGTGAATAAGGAGTTGCAATTTTTCATGCACTCCTAATGATGAAAACTGCTTTTCTTCACTTCCAGTATTCAGTCATTAAGTTTCCAAGGTCAAATATTCAAGGCCAAAGTTGCAGCTCACATGAAAGACCATTGCTGTGTTGGTTTAGACCATTTCAAAATGATGGCCTTGGGCTTGATTTTTCCAAAGTCACACTGTCTTTCCAATTGCTTTGGACAACAGCTTCCCACAGAACCAGTGCTTCCCAGTGACAGGAAATGCTTTTGATGCGGTTAAACAGTTTGTCACTCCAAGTATGTTATTACCCAAACCACAGTGCAAACTGCAACCTCAGAACAACTGGCCCAACCTTTTCTTCTGTGGCTGCACAAGGCCCAGCTCTGCATCACAGAGCATTGGGATGTTCCTGAAATAACACTTAGTAACAACAGCTCTGCAAATAACAAGAAATGTACAAACAGTGGCACTTGGATTCTGGGAACAACATTCCTCTGAACATACCCAAACCACAGCATAGCTACCCCTCAGGCTCTGCTGCTGTGGTCTGCAAGGGGCCACTGGTGGAAGGAATTCAATAGTGCTCTGGATTTGGCTAGTGCAATGATCAGTAAACGTGATGCATCCTTTGCTAATATGCTCAGTCTTAGCTGTGCAAAAGGAGAAATCACTGAAACATATCGGATATAAACATGTCCTGTCTTCCCAACCACAGAAACGTGTTTTTCCCTTCCCTTATATTCTCTCTGTAGCTTATCTATTAGCATCTGCTAAATACAACATACCCTTGATTTGGTCCACAGCCTCAAAGCTTTTATGTGGCTTTTGCTCCACTCCAGGAATTTTGCAAATAAATCGCTGCACTGGATTTGTTTTGAAGAAAGCATTTGTTTGTTTCCAAATCATGTATTTAGCTAAATGAACAGGATCCAGCTCTGTGCTTTCTCCCAGGCTGTTTGGGTTCCAGTAATTCTTTGCTGCTGTAAGTTTGAAGGAGATTAAGGGGACAAGGGATGGGACAGAACTCAAGTCAGCCCTGCCTCCAGTTCCACACGACCTGTGCCCATGGACAGCACTCACTGTCCCCCCTTCTCCTCTGACAACAGCTCCCATGTGCATGGTGACACCCCAGCCTGGTTTCAGCCAAAGAAACAGGTGCACTCCCAGAACAGCCACTTTGTCCTGCTTTTAGATAACCACTTTAGAAGAAGAATCATGCCCAGAACATGTCCACTGCCCTGTGTGGGATTCGAAGGGAATTTGAACAGCTAGTTCACATGAGCATGACAATGCTGTAGTGATTTTGGACTGATTAGTTCCTTTTCCAGCATTTTCCATTATTATTTTAGTCTGTAGAAATAACATGGATCTGATTCGTATCTGATATGTATCTGCATCTGGCCTTCCTGCCCCCATCAAGAGCAGAATCTCCAAAACTGGCACTGACTGTGGAGCCGATGAGAGGCACCTCTTATCAATACCAAAGATGCCCATTAACATCTTAGAGCAAGTTTCTTTTTCATACCTCAAGTCCACCCAATACAAAATTGGGATAAAGATACTGAAACTGATGTCTGATTTAAAGACCTTGCACACCACAAGACCCAGAGGCTATTAGGAATAGAAACGTAATGGGCACAAGTAGCAGAATATTTGAAATCAGTGATTTCAAATGACTGATCAGAAGCTGTTGCACAGACAGCAGATGAGAAAGAATGAGAGCTTCTAACATATGAAAGCTCAGACCTCAGGACCTTTGAGGACAAAGACACTGCCTGAGAGTCATACAAAGAAAGTCATACAAAGAATAACCTTGTAAATAGCACTATTATAATCAAAGATGTTTGTGAAAGGCACAGAATTGAGACAGGCCACATTTGGTGACAAGAGCATTTGCTTCCGTAGCCCCTAGTCATGTCAAGGTCAGGAAATAAAGTTCACAGTCTGAGCACACTCTGGTTATATCACACCTTGATCTCACACAGGGGAAACTGCTCCAGAAAGGAAGCACAGTCTTGTTTTATGCTAACAGTAACCAGCACATCCCATAATTTCCCCTGTGCTTCAGCAATGGAACTGGCTCTTCCAGGTGAACAGCAGGGCAGCAATTATTTTTAGTGGCTAAAAAATTAATCTGATGCTCTCTTCTTGATATCTTCCCATCTACCTCAGAGTTAGTCTCCATCAGGGCTACAACTTCTATTTCCCTGGGATATCTTTACATAAGGCAATTTCATGCTGATAGACACTCACCAACAAGCTCCTTAAAATAGTACTTAATGTTATCATTAGGCTGACAAAATCAAGGTGACAGGTAGCCTAAGCTCGACAAAAAACTATGCTGCTGCTTCATACCCACAATATAACACTGCTACAATAGTAATAACATGTGCATTATGGATTATCAATCCTGGAACAGCAGAACTGGCATCTCTCTCAATCAGCTGCTAAATTATTCTTAGCTAGTCCCTAAATTAAACATTTAAACAGACAACCCTATAGAGAATGCTTTAGAAGTGGTTTTATGAGATCTTAAGAGCCTGATGTGCAGTACTCCAGAGAACCAAGTGTTTCTGCTTGGCTGTGGCTGAAACTGGGCAGCTCAGCACTGCTGGAGGCTAAACTCCAGATGCCTATAAGGGTGCAGTTCCTCCCATCCCCTTTCTGAGGCAGATGCTCTGCACTGCCACAGAAGAGAGCAAGAGGGAAGGGAAGCAACTGCTGATCTGCTGGATGTCAGGAAAACCTGACCCTTTTTGGCCATGTGTTTAAGGCAGGGCTGGGAACTAATAAGGATGTTGGGCTGAAAATGCTCACCACTTAATTCCAAGACCTTGCGCAAATTGCCTAAGCACCATCAATAGCTATAAAAGTGGACACAATACACAGCCTGGATGATCTACCTGAAAGTATTACGTGTGATGGGTGTCTGAAAGCTGCTCCTGAGTCATTCCAAAACAGAAGGAAGCCATACTGTATAAAAACCTGCTAGTGGCAGCCAGAGTAATTCCCTGCACCTGCAAGTTTCCAAAGGCACCTCATACTGACCTACAAGACACTGCTCTCCAGAAGAATAAACACACCGCCAAAAATAAGAAGAAAAATGCATGTATACCAAGGTATATAAATCTCTGGAGGATATTGTATAGTGACCTTTTACTGAGCCACATGTGGATTAGCTCTGCTGTATTACTCAGATGTCTTGAATTAATTCCCTTCTGGAAGATAATTGCATAGGAAACAAATAAAAAAGATTTAAACAAAAATATTAGGTTTTGGAGTATTACACTTCACCCTTTCCAAAGCTATTCTGTGCACATCCACATGTACCAGACTGTGCTGAAAGATAGGAACTGATCTCACCTTATCCCTTTTTTGTTGTTGTCAAGGTATTTTTAATCACTTGTCTAGTATTATTAGTCTTTGTGTTTTCTCTTGTAAGCCCTATTCAAAGTCAAAGCTTCCCTGTGTTCTGTATGTGTGAGTGGGCCAGTTCTCTCCTCAGCCAACCTTCAGGTTATCCTAACTCTGCTCAGGCACATCCACAGATCACAGTCATTGCATCCTGTGATCAGCAGGTCCTGGGCTTATTCAGGCTTGTGGGTGTTCTTCTGAAGTCACTGATTTGGCTTTCAGGCTACGCTTGTTTCTCTGTCCCCGTCCCACACTGAGGTCTGCCCTTTTCTCCTTCCTTTCTATCAGGCAGGACATGCTGGAGTTTATACACTGTGCTGAAGAGCTGGCTGGTTGGTCACTGCAGGCAACGCCTCAGAGAAAGGGATATTTAACCCCATTTAGCACCTAGGAAACTAGGGCACAAGATAGACTTGCCCTGGATCTAATAGGAACATGGAAGCTGAACCCAGATTTGAATCCTACCTGAGACATCACAGCCACAGAAATATCCTATCTTACCACATCTCTCTTAATCTGAATGCCATTATCTTTACCTTTCTTCTTTCCTCATAGATAAATGCTATAAACTAATTATAGCTGTTAAAATACTCTGAAATAGGAATTAAGTAACAAATTGTTAACATACTGCCTGCATCTCTCAGTGCACAGCAATACCTAGTTTCACAGTGACCACCAAAGTACTGCATCCAGCGTCACACACAATACCAAGTATAGTCAGTAAACACTTTAAAAGCAAAATATGACTTCATCAAATCTTTACACTATTGATACAGAAGTTTTCCTTCAGAAGAGCCTGACTCAATCCCCTGTGTTCATGAACCTGTGGAGTGGAAGTTTTTTTACCCACTTACATTTTGGCGCCTTTCATCTCAACTTCTTTCTGAAGTTGATCATCCCTGTGGTGCCTAAATGAGAGATGACAGTGAACCCATAGGGAAAATAAGGCTGATGAAATGCAAAGCAGCTTTATTTATGCCGAGTCTGTGTGCAAAGTGCATTTCAAACTTCCTTGATTTTTCAGTAATAACCAATGTTGGGGGGGATGGGGCAAGGCAATATTTGCATTTGGTATTTTGGAATATTTCATCTTTTTCTTTCTCCTTTGGCTCACTGAAACACAATTATTGCATTTTTTTCCATTTGACTTGAAGATCTGAGTGATAACTAAAGCTCTGCAGGAAATGTAACTAGCATCTTTGGGGGCTGCAGATGGAGAGGGTGGGTCTGGGCAACCCCCCTCCTTTCAGCCTACAGGAGATGAATGTCAGTTGCTTGGATTTGGAGGCATGTTTCTGTGGGAGCCTCACACTGATGCTGCCAGTGTCATATTCCTGTTCCCCATTGAAAAAAATTACTTGACTTTGAAGTATTATCATGGTTGCTCCTCTTTAAACAAATCTCCTGTCTTTCTGAACAAAAGCCATGGGCTGTAAAGTACTGTTCCAGGCCTGGCCACCTCCAGGCAAGTCTGGGGAGCAGCCAGCAAATCCCTTTGCCATACGCCGAGTCCAGCATGCATCTGGCCAGGGTTTTGCCAGTAAAGCGCCGAAGACTGCTCTGTCCAGAGCACTACCATGCCTGGGACTTCACTGGCCTGAATCAGCACAATGTAAAATATCATCTGAAGGAGACAGTATCAATGAATAAGTCACTCAATATTTCACCTTAGATGCATGACTGGAGAACCCATCCGCAAACCCAAACAAATCAAACCCTCTCAGATATAAATCTGTGGCATCAGTGAAATGCACTGCGTCGGGCAGCAAGGCACAAGAAAACCCCGTTCTGTTGATAATGTGACATTCTGCCTTTGCTCCTCATATTGCATAAATGAGGAGGGGCAGGCTTCCTCCCACTGTTTGCATGGAGGGAGTCCTGCTAATTTTTCACATCTAGCATTACAAACACAGCCGAAAGAGGAAGGGTGAGGCAGCCATCAGGCACACACAATAACACACTTGCAGCTCTTAGGCTCAAGGCCTCCCCACAGCGGTGGCTCCGTGCTTATGAACACTCTAAGTGCATCCCTAATGATCTCGCCCAGCCATAGCAGACAGCCAGGGCTTTGCTGCTGGTTATCAGGCACCATGGTGGACCTGCTGCCCTGTTGCGCCACTGAGAACTGCCAGAAACCTGTGAGCAGAGCCTCCAGTTGGATCTTCATTGTCTTCACCATAAATATTATACCTTTGTGATAAGCAGAAAGAAATCCAAAGGACAGGTCTACGGCTCCCTTGGTCGCAGGAGCAGAGAGGAATGAATGCAGTGCATCCCTAGCGCTCCCATGGCTCTGTGTCTGCTCCATTATCCTCAGCTCCCCTTCCTCTATTTCAGACCATGCAGATAACAGTATCCCCGAATGCACAGAAATGGCAAAATGAAATAGGCAGTTCCAAATTTAGAAGATAGTTCTGTCCCCCTGGAGCTATTTTTTCCTTGTTCCTATTGGCATTTCTCTTTTCTCCCTGAGTTGGGCTAAGCAGCTAGTCCTTACTGAGATCTATTCCCATATTTCTTCTGCCTGTGCCACAGCCAGGTGTTATAAGGGTATCTATATGCGTGTGGCAGCTCCAGGTTTCCAGTTGTCCCCAGAGCCACGCAAGCTGCATCACAGCTGGCAGGGAAACCAGGGCCCAGCAATGGGAACAGCCTTGAACTTGAGCCCAGTACTACAGGAATTACTGACATAACACCTCAAGCTGCATAGTACAGAGAAGTATACCAGGAAGTAGAATAGCCAAGAAAAGTAGTATAGCCATAGCCTAAATGTCATCTCTGCATGAAGCTGAAAACAGAACGCTACATTAATAGCCCAGTGTGTTTTGCTGGTCTAAGTTCCATCCAAAATAAGGGCCAAATTTTGCTCCAAACCATGCACGCAATTATTTGCTTGCAACACAAACTAAGTACATCCTGCTTTAACTTTCTACATTAACAACTCACTGATCATCAACCAGGCATGAGAAATATCAGCTCAAACTATAAATGCTCATGAAATTTATGGTCAGAGAACGGTACAAAGAAAACCATACGAGAGCTGTCCTCTAAGGGTTCAGGTACTGCCTACTGCCTCCAGCAGTGGTACAGCACAGACCTCTGCTCCTCAGCCGAAAGGCATCCCTGTTCAATGGGCAGTGGCGCAGGCTGTTTTCTCTTGCACCAGTGTGGAACACCACACTTCCTCAGTTCGCTGCACTGACTTCCAAATACATAGCAGTAAAAATAAGCTATAGCCCTCAAATTTTGTGTGAATGAGTGTAAATCATTACTTCAAGCATGAAAACTGCAAACCTGCTTGTAAGATTTATTATTGTCAAGCTGGGCAATTACAGCATGGAGTCAGGTTTGTGTTTTAATAAATGAAGTACCAAAGCTCTTGCCAAAAGAAAAGAGAAAAAAGAATTAAGTCAAACTTAATCTGATCCAGATGGGCTACACCAGGTCGTCCCCTGTGTGGCGTTGGTTTGATAAGAGAGCCAGGTCTTCTGCTGCCCCACTGCCTGAGGAGATGACATACTGCAGAACTCAACTACAAGAAGATGCAACGGGTTTTTAAATGACCCAAATTAAAAATTCATTAACTCTTTAGGTTTTGTTGTGTGATGGGTTTGTGCTCAGCCGATTAAATGCCAGCAGGGAGGCAACCAGCAGAAATAAACTCTGCTGCAGCCCCCAAAATGGCAGGAGTGGGGAACAATACAGACCCAGCTGGTGGTGACAGGCTTCAGCACAGCTTAAGGAAAGGTGAGAATATCCTCTCTGGGTTGCTTAATTTCTAAAAGAAAAACAGTGGGGCCCTCTGCCAAAGTAACTGAACTGTGTAAGAGATACACTATGTTCTGTACTCTTTCTCCCTCCAAACAAGTGCAAGATAAATACAGAAACACCTTCATCCTTCGATGCTGCCCACTGAGGAACACAGCTTCGTTTGCTGTTTTCCACTGCTCCTCTTACACGGACGTACCCAGCCATGTCCTCGCAGGCACTTCTAAATCCTGGTTTGGTATTTTGCCTGCTCCCGCAGATCTGGTATCTCCACCTGCAATTGTGCTCTGGGTCAGCCTTCCCCCAGGATCAGGCAGATCGTTGCTGCCCAGCTGGTCACATAATGAAGAGCCTGAGTCCAGACCAGAGATCCAACATCTGGGATACTCTGCTCCTGCGTTTGTTTTGTCTCTCATGGTAGAAGGACCATGTGGACTGAACTTGCCAGAAACACTGCTATGGTCCTGCTCTGCTCCAGATTAAGGCGCACTGTCATGCTCAGGGTCTAATAAAGAGCTCTTACTTTCTCCTCTTCCTTCTGCCCTTTTTATTGAGAATGTTTCTCATTTTCACACCTAATCTCACTACTAACACTGCCAAGCAGGCCAACATAGGAGCTGAGACTCCCCCACATTGACAAGACAACTCAGTTGTGTTGCACTTTGTGCTGGGCCACAGGATGGGGACAGATGGTGCCAAAACCTGGCAATCCTTTATCCCTTAACACCAATAAAAACCTATTTTCTAGCAATCCCACAGACAGGTAAATGATGTCCTTGGCAACTTAATTGAGTTCTATCATTGCCTTCACTTTGTTTTGTAAAGTGCCCCATATCTTGCCTTGCTACTAGTCTCAGTGTTCAGGGTCACAAGTATATGAGACACACCTGCTTTCCATTTAAACAAGTGAGGAAATAGTTATGCTGCAGGAGAACCTGTGGTTTTGCTTGCAGTGTCAGAGGAGGCCACGGAGGTACCACAGGAGGCTCCATGGTACCTGCAGATACTTCCTGGCCTGCCTCAATCTGTTTGTATTCCAGTGGCTGGCAGCAAGCCATTAATTGTGTTTGAGTTTTTTACAGCAGCTGGAGCCCAGCATCATGGGGGGGGGGGGGGGGGGGGAACAAAAAGGCATCACCAGTGTATATATACCCAGTGCTCTGACATGCTTGACATGCTAGTTAAGTTCCAAATTATGGTTTTAATTACTCAGTGTGATTTATTGAGACAGTTTCTCAAGGTCATAAAGCACCACAAAGTGACACAACTTGTCTACCCATTTGAATCTCTGCACTGAACCGCTCCCTTCTCTTCTGCACTGTCATCCTCCTTGTGCCTCCTCCCACAATATCCAGCATCAATGTGGTTGGAAGGGATAAGACAACATTAAGTACCTTTGGGGGCTAATTTGGTACCTCTGAGCCACAGTTGGAAAGGGGAAGATTTGGGGACAGTAAAGCTGGACTGAAGGGCTGGGTTCCAAGGAATGTGTAACACAGGTCTACCAAAGGAGTAGTTAAAAGCAGACCTGTTGCTGCCCCTGACATAAGGAATAAAAAACCCACAAAGCAGAATGCTGCTGAAATGCCTCTCATGCAGCATGCCACAGCCTTCTGGGTGCGTGACAGAACAGACCTGCAATCCACTGAACTTGTCCTGCACCAGCCTAAGATCAGCAAGAGGATGGTGAAGGCCCTGCCCAGAACTATTCTGCCTGTAGAGCTGTAAAGAACTCACTGATTTAAGTGTACCACAGGAGCTGCCTTGCTTCGCACCCAATGTGTAATGATGTGCTGCTGCCCTGCCAATTAAAGCTGCTAAAACTTCATGCCTTTGGGAAGGAATTTCTGCTCTTCCTGTGGCAAAACAGTGCAGGGTGCCAAGAAGAGACACTGGAATCCAACCCTGATGCATTTTAAGGCTTCTATAAATAATTAAGGGAGCTCATTAATTAATAAAAAGAAAGTGAAATTGAAAAAGCAGGAGGAGAGGGGCAATGAATACCCACTGGAGGATAATAAGTATGTCCTACACTGCAGCTTACACAGACTGAAGTCTTTCAGGGAGGGTAAAAGTGGCTTTGCGGTTTGAGCTAGAGAAACAAATCTTAGCTGGAAGGAAAATCTTCTGGGAATAACACAGCTACTTCCTAAATCCAAGTTACACTTGGGAAGATCTGTCAAGATTTACACACTCAAGTGAGGACAACATGGACATATACAGATACATCTGTGTATTTCTGAAACACATGAGAGGAAAAAAAAGGCTGTAGCTGGTGCCCGGGTTTGGCTTGCACCAACACATCTTTGGGGAAGAGATAAAATACAGCAATGCAGAGAAAAACATCTTTCATTAATTAGATCATTATTAGTCTCCTTTGGCTCAAACATGGGCAGCTTTGAAACCCTAGCTGCTATCAAAGAAAAGTGTTACAGAAGTTCCACAAAGACAAAAAGAAATACAGACAATAAAGTCTGGTAACATCCCAGTGGGTAAGAATTGGGAGAGTAAAGTAACTAATTACAGCAGCTTTGAAATCAGCAGCTTAAATCTGCGCTAAACAGCAACATGGTGCTTTGGGCCACAGCTTCAAGTGCAGAGAAGAAATGTGACAAACACATACACAGAGACAAGTCATTCTAAAAGGAAAGCAGGAAATTGGAGGTGCAGCTGAATGCTTGTGAGGGCACAATTACGCAGTGGGGGTTTGCAACTGAGTATTTCACGTGCAGTTACCTCTTTGCACCCCTGCCTGCATATTCTTGTATGGGAGATTTCAATGCCTATCTTTGAGTATGACCTTGGTATCTCAAAACACAAAACCTGCCTGAAGTGCTGATCCAAACACCTAGTAGGCATCAGGGCTCTGAACAGGTGAAAGGGGCTGTTTTCTCTTCTGTAACTGACACACTGCCTGACACAAATTGGTACTTTGCTGCTGATGACTTCTCATCTCCTGAATATTCCCCTTGGAAACACTGGCATGCAGTTGGTGAGCCGTGCAGCACAAGTGAAGGAAGAGGAGATGTATGTCTACCCTACAGGAGGGAATGCAGAGGAAAGGCATTAAATGAGGTTGAAGCCTGCGATCTTGCCAGATTAAGAAAGTGGAAGGTAATAGAGGTAGCTGTGCTAAAGGGCTATCTTTAGCTGTCAAGCAGCCTGACATTTGCTCTAGTTTCAAATACTTATAATCTGTTGTGAAATATCCTTTGGATTTTCCTGTCAGCAGCTCTGCAGGGATGCAGGGGGCATGGCTGGGCAGGCAGGAGGACGATGCATGAGGCCATTCAGCCTCTGCTGCCTGCCCTGCAGAGCCTGCCCAGGACTGGGACACAGCCTCCATGGGAAAGAACCTTCCTTCTTCCAACTCTGCTACAAGAGTCTCCACCATGAAACAAACACCATGTACACCGGATGCAAAATGTATTTAAGCAGAGGGAAAAGCAGACAACAGTAAGATTCAAGGCATTAAGACAATACCCTAAATAATAGTCTTATTTCCTACTGTACAGTCTATATGGCTCTTCACCATGATAGATGTTTAATAACACCCAGCCAGTTGTATGCTAGTAGTAAAGAAACAGTTCCCAGTGTGAGGCCAGCACAACCCTTATTTCTGTATTTTCCCCCCTCAGTGTAAGACTCAAAGCCAGAATAACTTTCACATCTGCTCCACCATCAGGTTTTAGTGCTCTAACTCCACAGTGCCGGCACCCCATGCTCCCAGAAAATGATACTAATCCTAAAATATGTGTCTGATGTAATGTCTGTAAGTAAAATGCCGGGGGAAGGGGTTGGGGCTTATTTGCGCTTTTAGCAGCCCTCTGTGCCTTACACGAAAGGGCAAAAAAAGGGAACAGAACTTGAAGAACTCATGCTAAACAATAGATATTAGTTGCAGAAAAGTTACCCATCACTACTCCACAGTAGTAATAAAAGTCTGCATAAATTAAGAACTAATGGATGAAATAATAATTAAAAAAAAAAGATATTGTCACCTGATAGGGAAAAAAATTCCTGTCCAAGGCTGCAATGATTTATTAATATAAGTAATCAATAGCAATAGGTCTGTATCAGTTTTACATCTAATTTAAACTTTCAGGTCTCAATTTACTCATTAAATAATATAATAGATCTACATATTTTAATTACATTTTATGGATTGTGAACATAATGTAATTTAAAGGGTTTTTCAGGAGATGACTAATGAACAGGGCAGCCCAATGTTCTGTACAGCCATTGTGCGTGCAGGACTTCAGTGCATCACGAGCTCAACCCCTAATCTGAGCAGCAGTGGGGTCACCTACATGCATAACCATGTGCACTGAAGAACCGCTTGTGCTGAAACGAGGAACCAGAGGTCAGAGTGAAGGTGCAAACCCTTCTGGCTTTTAGCCCCTCCACAGGCAATCAGTTACACCAGGAATACATCAAGACATAGGCTCACAAAAGTACAGCCCCGCTGTGCTCACTGAGCAGGACTGTGTGTAACACAGAAAAGGTATTTTAGGTCTTATGCCAAGGACCTGTCAAGGTGATATCCCTTAGCCTAAGCACTGCTCCTGCACATGTTCAGGTGTTTCATGTATTTTACAAGTGGGAAACTGAGCTCTGGAAGAGGAAAAATGAACTTGACCCAGGTCCCAGAGCAGATGGGGACAGAGCCAAGACAGGGCTATCTCTACCCTTCTTATCCAGCTGTTAGGCTGAAAGAATGATTTCAGAAACGGCTGCTGTGTCCAAAACTGCTTTTGCAACCACATCAGACCAGCTAATAAAAGGTACTAAATCTTTCTGCAAACCTCGAGCCCCTCACGTCCTTAAATAGCCACAACTCTAACACCATCACTACTGTTTCTACATTCAGGAATTATCTACCAATAAAATGCAACTCCCTCAAACCAGGGTCAACACCTACTGAAAAACACCCCCATGAGCCTCAGCTTCCTTCTGAAGACAGGAAGTAAAAAAGATTTGAATAAAACCTGAAATGCAAACACAGAGGAAAGGAGGTCAGCACTGCCAGCTCTCTTGACTCCACTGAAGATCATTAATGCTCCATGTTTCCTTCACAGCTTCAGCTATTTGGTCTTGTTGTGGTTTAAGCCCCTCACCCACAAAGTTTTCTCACTCACTCACTTCCTCTCTTTCTTCCCCCAGTCCCGAGGGGGATGAAGAGGAGAATCGAAAGAATGCAACTCGCACAGGTTGAGATAAGAACAGTTTAGTAACTAAGGTATAACACAAATCACTGCTGCTACCACCAGTAATAATACAAGAGAAATACAAGGAAAGAGAATACAACTGCTCACCAACCCCAACCCAGCCAGTGCACCTCCAACAGCAAAACCCCCCCCCCCCAGTGCACCACCACACCCTTCCAGGTCTCTGCTCTCTGTTTTCACATCCTGGACATGACGTGCTGTGGTATGGAATAACCTCTTTGGTCAGTTTGGGTCAGGTGTCCTGTCTCTGTTTCCTCCTGGCTTCCCCTCCTCCCTGGCAGACCATGAGGCTCAGAAAGTCCTTGGTCAGACCAAAACATTACCAAGCAGTAACTGAAAACACTGGTGTTATCAGCGCTGCTCCCAGGCCCAAAAATCAAAAACACAGCGCTGCACCAGCTACCAAGAAGGAGAAAAATGACTGCTGCTGCTGAGCCCATGACAGTCTTGTGAGCAAAGAAATAGAGTTTCTAGTACTCATGACTGTGGAAGAAAAGCTGAAAATTCATCTGTTGACTGCTTTGAACTGTTGCACAGCAAATGGTCACATACACTAAGATTCTTCCTACTGTTACAGTCAGATTAGACCTTGTTCTGCAGAAACCATCATGGTAATAAGCTCTACAACTTGAGGCTAGTAAATTCTGTAAATGCTTCTTTTGATGTTCATATTCTCTGTTCACCATACAGTATCCTGTCCTTCTAGTCATCGAATGCTGTTTTGGGAGTGGCAACTAGTGATTTAATTAATCTGTTATCTTCTGCCTTCACAAACCTCTTCTCTATCACATAACAAGTTTATTTTCATAGCTCAATAATTCCTTGTTCTTGCTCCTAATACCTCTTCCCCGAATACGCGCAGAGGTGACAGCTCAGTTTCACTGATTTTCCCAAAAAGGACTTAAAATCAAGTGTAAAATATAACTAAACCACAACAAGGGGAGGATTTCCCCCCAGATCAACCTGTGATGGCTGAAACAGAAATCCACTACCAGGTATTCTGTGAGGAGGTACGTCCTAAGAGAACAAACAGTACAAGATCTGTACAGATTTTGATGCTGCTCATGTTCCAGCTCTCTGCTTGAGCAACCTCACTGTTACACAAGCTCCACTAAAGGAGAAAACATTTAAGCCTTCTGACACACACCTTAGTTAACCAAAGTGAGTCGTAGTGTTAAAAGTACATCCACTAGCAGATCAGATGTGCTTAAACATCCTACTGGTTAAGACTGCATCAGCCTTGACCTCTAGGCAAGGTCTTTTCTCTTCTAGTTTAGCCGTACCTTCAAACCACAAAGCAAATTTCATTATCTCCTCTGAAGAACCTGAATGCATCACTTTGCCATTACTTCCAGTGCTGTTACCACCAGAAACTTGTCCCCAGCGTCTCATCTCTCAGATGGCATCCCTGTTCCATCAGTCTTGGCTCCTATTCCAGCTCTCGCTGATGTTTCTGCATTTGCTCAGTAAACACACCAGGTTCTGTATAATGTAAAACATGAGCATCTCCTACACTGATAGAATTACTTCTGTGCTTACACAGCTACTTAATTCCACTTCGCCATTGATTTGTCATTTTAAAGTTAAATAATAAACACGGATTATAGCCAGGATACTAAGTGTTGCTTTCTCCCCCTCTAGTTTTTGATTTATGTGTTTATTTACTGATAGATTTAAGTACTCCCTATTGCATTTCACACATAATCTGGCAAATCCTGAGGATTTACTTTCACAATTGATTAGAAAAGTCAATGTTCTACAGATAGGATTAAAATGAGAAATATCTAGAAGCTTTGATGGAATCTACTTATGACAAATATCTCCACTAGGCTCTCCGGCCCTTAAAAACCTGTTGTCAACATTGTGATGAAAAAACCATTTCCTACTACAGGCATTATGTCAACTAAAGAAATACACTTGCTCAGTTGTCCATTGTGGGAGGGCCTTGAAGGCTTCTCATTATAAGCACATCGGAAAAGATCAGTGTTTTCCATTTGCTGGTAGCTTTCTTCTCCTCAAAACACAACCAGACAGGCTGGGAGGCAGTGCCGAGGCAAACAGTGACTGAGTGTTGTCACTTGAATAGTCTAAATTTAAAAATTCAAAAATGGCAATGTGACATTTTGTTTTTTCCTTTTTTGTTCTAGCTCCAAAGCACGTTTGACTTATTCTGTTTCAATTATTTTTAAATCAGCGTTTAGATTTTTTTTAATGCTTTCTGACAGGGCAAACTGCTTTTTAGCATTTGGGTTCCCTGATAAATGGTGAACCTGGTTCCTTCTGATCCACTCTCACAACCAAAACCAGATCAGTTAGTCACACACAGCTCATTCCACAGTGGAATAATTTTTCAGATCATGACATTTCAGTGCAGAGTGATAAAAAGATTAGGCTCGTGTCAGAGAGCAGATTACAGGGCAGCCTGAAGAAGGAGATCTAATCACATTGTCCTGTGGCTGAGGTCCCTCTTGCTGGCCTTCACTGGTGCTGCTAGATAGTGAAATTAAATTCTGCTGCACAGCATCATCAGTGGTCTCAGTTCCTAAGATAGGTTTTGTTTTGCTGTTCTTAGTGAATTTAATGCCAAAATGTGGGGGCAATGGAAAGCCCCCATGGCTCATGCTGGGGCTGAGGAATTCCTGAAGAGAACAAGACATTGCTACACTATTAGCTGACCACTGGAATTTGTAGAACAGTCAATACTGATTGACCTTGCCTGGTTGAGAAAGGTCAAGTGAGCAGACAGGAGAAGGTGAAGGTAAACCACTCTTTGTGTGTCTCAGTGCTAAAAAGTCACACAAAGCCAGAGACAGACAACGCTCACCAGCCTGAGACACTGGAAAACACCCCAAATAAGTGAGAATTACCATCCCCATTAAGTGGCAGCCATCACTGCTTAATTGCTACCCAGGGAGGCATCCTGATGGAGAGCAGATGAAGTTTAGCACATCTTAGGCAGTAGATTATTGCTTGGATATGAAGGAAAAGAAAACCAGAAAAATTTAAGACCAAGGCATTTCAGTCTAAAACTGGAGGTGTTAATTTTTGCTAGATAACACAGAGCAGACCTTGGGCTCCATTGAACTGGGGTGTCTTTCTCTTCTCATCCACAAGGCCAGGGTCTTGCAGGGACTGGGGATGATACAACCCTTTTTTGCCGTTTGTTTGCTTCCAAGTGGGGAAGGAGCAGGAGTAGAGTCCTGCCCCAGGAGGACACTCAACCCAGCCCAGGCTGGACTGTCATGTTGTGGCTCTGTTTTCTCCGCAGAGCTCAGAACAGCTCTAAAGCACCTTTTATTCAGCTTGAATCAGGTCCCCTGCTCCTACTCTCAATCCCCTGGCCTCAGCAAAGACTATGGCTTTGTCAAGATAATGTGACCCCTTTTTTAAAAATTATTTTTCATAACCCAGAAATTCCTCTTTCTTTGACCTTTAAATGAAGATGCATGCCAAGAAAAACCCAGGGCTTGTTATCGAGACAATCTGTGGCACAGGCTGTGTGGTAATGTCCTCCCGAGGTGATGAATCACATCTATCAGTGTCTAGATACTAAGGCCTTTTTTATCCTTGCAAACTTGGCTTTCCAGATCTTTAAGCCTGATCAGAGATACAGGCACTACAAGAGCTTACTTAAATCTCAGCAAGACAAAAAGAGGGCGAGGGGGAGAGAGCTCACATAAAATAAAGAACAGCACTTTTTAAAGATAAAATATAACTCTAGGTACAATGAAAGCCTTTAGAGAACAGAAGAGATCTTGTCAGGAATGTATCTCATTTAAACCTGTTGTTTCACTGCATGCTTTGCAGAAAGGCAGCCATTTATCTTGCCTTTTTTTTCCCCCCTTTCCTGATGCTAGTTTCCATTTCATTAGGAAATGAATCACAGATGAGGTGCTAGTCCTGTCTCCCTGCAAGCAGACCCCAGAAACAGGGGAGTCAGGAAAAAGAAAATTATATATATAGTCTTGTAACCAAAACCCTGAATGTTTTTACACGTACAGTTTTATATATGTTGTGTTGCATTATGGACAGCTGCTGCTTAGGGTTTGTGGTATGCAGGCAAATAATTCCAAGCCAGAGTACCTGTAGTTAGAAACCTTCAACATGTGTTAAGGCCCAACAGGAAGAAATTTTCAAAGGGAAAAGCAAAGGGCAGAAGAATTCCTAGATTTCCACCCAATTTCCCCTGTGGGTGCTGTAAACTGAACCTTTCTGGTTCACAGCACATTGCTGGAACATTGTACCATGTCCCAGAAAGCTCAGAAGGATCTATCATTTTCACACTTGGTGTAGTGCACACACATTTGTTTGTAGAGTTATACGCCCAGACAAGGAGACATCACATTTCTGTAGCTTGAGTACCCCCGTGATGAGGCATAATCCTGTTGTGGTTTTCCACAGAGAAGCAAACTCCCAACAAAGCCACCTCAACTTGAATTCAACCTCTCATTCAACACAACATGGATTAGGGTATTTTCTGTGCATTGCAGCTGCACACTGAGCACATGGAAGGTGTCAGGTACAGTGCAGTCTACAGCCAAACATCCTTAATTTAAGGATGCCTGAAAAGCCAAATCCTGACACACATAACAGTTCATTTTGACTACTTCAGGTATTCCCCAGAGAGAAAGGAAGAGAGGGGACATTGCTTTCTTACCCCCTGCAAGAACACATCCACCACTGATTGTACTGGCATGACACACAAACCAAACTGTTGCTAGAAATGCCCATCTTGGACCTTGAAAAATGTGTCTAATAAAATACACTTCTTGCTGCCATCCTTAGCCTCTCATATCCTCTGACAATACTTTATATTACTATCATGATGCTGTGTGAATCTTCACAGTTTCCAGCTACATTTTGGTTAAATTTCAGTTGGATAATCACAAAAAACAAATGCATTTAGGATTTGCAGAATCTTGACCCTCAGCTTTGTAAGGTTAAGAAACATAATGCACATATTTATTTTATACCATTTGATACTTCCATTTAGTAGGCACGTAGCATTTAGCAAAGATAGACTGGATTGACCTACTCATAAGAAGCACATGAACAGAACTCACCACTTTCATTTAAGCAACCAACAGGCTTTAAAAAGTGCTGTACTGGGATGTTGATCAAACTCCTGCACAGCGACAACTCCCACAAGGGCTTCTTATTCTGAAGATCCAGATTTACTGACCAGCAGAAAAATCCAACAGCCTTCTGAGTCTCCCCCTTTCTTCACCCTTAGGAGAAAACCTTCTTCACATGATGCAAGTTAAAAGACTAAGGTCATACTGCAATCTCGATTACTTACCAAAACACAAAACTAAACCCACCAAGTCACCCGTAAAACTATCCCACCTTTTGCTTCTCCTGGAAAAGTGCTTTCATTTTGCAAATTGCTTTTTTAGTTGTTCTAGAGTGAATTGGTTTGTATCTCAAAGCTACCTGTAACTAAATAAACCTGATATATACTGATTATAATGTTGGATTGTTTTTTTGCAGTGCCTGCCTCTCCATTATCCTGCTGCTTCTCATTTTCTGTTCTTAATAAAACATTTCCAGGTCAGAGACAGTGATAGAATCATAGAATGGTTTGGGTATGGGCATGGGCAGGGACTCGCCACTCTAGACAATGTCACCCAAGGCTCTGTCCAACCTGGCCTTGAACACTGCCAGGGATGGAGCATTTACCATTGTCCTTTCTGTATTCTGTTGTACTGGGGTTTTCTCCCTTCTGTGTTTCTGTATTTGTGCAACTCACAGTGCACAGCATTTTCAGTAATGAGTTTGTAATGTTTTTCCTTATGGCCAGTTTTATTTCCTCTGTTTCTGTTTTCCCTCCTTCATATTGGAGCAAAGGAGGAAACCTCAAATGAACTGTGCATCAGCCCACTGATAAAGTGGAGTACCTTTCCCTGCAGTAATTACCATTGCCTAAGCTACACCCAAGCACAGCAAATCATTTTTATGTCTCTATGCTCTGTAACTTGCAGAAAGAAGCCCTAGTCATAGGTAGACAGCATATGAATTGCCAGAAAAATCCCTGCTTGTGTACAGATCATTTATAACCCAGCCAGCCCAGTGCATGCAGAGGGTTTTGCCCACTAAACATCTCATGAATCATTGACTTCCTTTAAAAAGATAACAATAATTTCAAAGACATGAGTGGGATTAGACTGGATCATTATGTTCTCCCTCTAGGGCAGGGAGTTAAAAGTTTTAATTTTCATCCATCAATCTAAGCCATCACCCAGAGCTGGAGCCTAATGTTTGACTTCAACTAGTGGAAACCTTAGATGAGATCTGAGCACTTTCCACAGAGGGCTCCAGTGATGCTACTACACTCGTTCAGAAATTTGTATCTTCAGACGACTATAACCCTGCACCAAGCCCACTAAAGCCATCAGCAGCAGAGCTATCTGCCTGTCTGCTTGTCATGGGTTTACAAGGAAAGAGAAGGGAGCAGGGAGATGTTATTTTTGTGATCAGGACTTCCCAACCAGGTCTGTGTGACCAGCATTATAAAGCACAGCCATAGTAAGTTCAGCATGGCTTCGGTAGCCATGGATTCACTGCACATGTTCTGTAGAGCTGATGTGTTCAGGGAACACATCTGGGGGTTCCAGACATCTGGCAACCCAAGGTATTCCTCCAAACTGACATTCAGGAGCCTGAATAATTGTTCTAAACCTTCTAATCTAGGCAGAAAAACAAAACATGGCCCCATAAACTCAGATGAAATGTATCTGGGGTGGAAGCGTTACTCACTTCCTCAGCATGTGTCCTGCGGTGGTGTGTTGCTTTCTTCCCCATCACTTCAGGACTGCATCCCAGTCTGCACCTGAATCCCATTTGGTTTGTTGTTTCACTGGCTCTAGAGCAGCAGTGGGCTTTTTTTTTACCTTTGTTTAATAGAGGACCCTAAATCCTTGTTTAAAGTTGATGGCTGATGCTCTGATGTGCCATCACTCCAGCCTACTCAGACAACCATAGCCCTGAGCTAAGCAGTTTTTCTTGCAATTAATCTAATGTTTTTTTTCTTTTGCAATAACTGCACATCCATTTAATGCCTTCCCAAAAAGTGGTAATTATTTTTTAACTGCTGAATATTTTACATGACTGATTTCCAGCACGTGCATTCTTTATTATTTTTTATTAGAATTGACTTGGGTTTAGCCAGCTGTAAGCATTCTTTGTATTCCTGTCAAGAATGGAGGATCTTTCTCATAGCTGCTGTGCAGAAAATAGATACTGAATGTCCCCTACGGTCCATAACTTTATGTAAAAAACACAACAGAAGGCTGAGAAGAGCAGAAAGCAGTAAACAGGGAAGTTCATAAGGCAGAGGTGGGAAATACAAGTATTACAGAGCCACCAACATGGCTTACCTGGAGTTCCCAAGAGTTTCAGAGGAATTCTGGCAGGAAGAAGCTCAGCACAATCAGAGACGCAAGACACTCCAAGCCTTCTGTACGTCAGCTTCAAGCTTTCTCATGGTGTGTTTCATGTCTTCAACCTGGAGAAGAAGATACCATATTAATATATCAAAGGACAAAGCAACTCAGAGCTGACAGTGTCAGAAACCTGTTTACAACAGGTTGTTGATGGCACATTGTACCAGCTATGCTAAAAAGCACTTCTGTAGGCAAGAGGAAAATGAGGGCACCAAGTTCATTGCTTTCTTAATCCATCTACTGACATTGCCAAAAAAGACAGTCCTGCCTTTAGGATCAGAGTTCGTGAAGTTTTCCAAGCAACTTATTTCCTATGTGCCACAGAAGACAGCTGGAGTGACAGACTGCAGATAGTGCAGCAGTGAGCAGATCAGTCAGGTTTGAAGCACCTTTCCCAGCCTCAAAACAAGATCCACCTTTTCTGCTGGCAGCTGTGCCCAAAAATGCAAACACAGACATGATGGAAGGAGACTCCTGCACGGCACAATCATCACCATGTACCAGCTACTGCAGGGGAAAGGGCTTGGAGGAGGAACTGAACTGCAAAGGACTAATCTTACCCAACTACTGCTTAACTAACATTCAGTTCCCTATTCAGGATACAGAATTGAATTATAGTTGAATAGGAATATCAGAGTATTTAAATAAAAGGTATTTCAATAAACATAAATTCAATCTAAAGAAAATATTTTTTAAAGGTATGGATGTATAGAACTGATGTTTCTACCCTTACACACTGATGATATGCGCTCTTTAAAATCTAGTATCAACCTATAATGTTTTATGAGTACATTTATATTTAGATGTTCACCCACATTTCCTTGTAAACTAAACTGAAGCCCTCAGAGATACTTCACTTCCTTTTGCTCTTCCCTCTCTAATTATACTGTGGCACTAATTATCTTACGGGCAGAAACAGTCTATAGATCACTGCTGCTTCGAAAACTCAACTGCTGCTCCTGCTACTCTCTTACCTTCTGAGTGTCTTCATTCAGTCAAAAAAAAGCAACCTGAAACAACACACAAAGCAAGCAAGACTGCGCTAAGTTCTCTCCTTTTCTGCAAGTTGTATGCCTCCCCAGTTCTCACCTGCTTCCTATCACTACCAATCCCCAAAGTCTGCTTCATGGTTACCATTGATCTACAGCACTTCTCTAGACTACAGATGGTACCTCTGCTCTAAAAAGCACGACTGTTTCCGAAGTAACACAATTCAAGTTGTTAGGATCTTCTCCTGTAGCCTTTATGCGGTTGAGTAGTCTACCTCTAGTGTAATCCCATCTGGAGTAACTTAACAGCAGCTGTCAATAGTGGAACTATGAATTTTTTAATCTCAGAAAATGATTGTAAAATTGGATCATCAAAGAGCACATTGCAGCGAACACACCTGGCATTTCCTTTTAAGCATAAGCTCAATAAATGATGTTTCTAATGTTAAATCATGCAATGTTAACTTATTGCTAATGGCACAAACGTATGCTCACTTCACAAGATCTACCACATTAAGACCCTCTAAAGAGAAGGAAAAAAGGGATCTTAACAAATTTTTCAACTCATGAACTCACCATGGAGTCAACTTAAAGCATTGATTAATAGGACCCTTGCTATCCCAGCTGAACCCGTAAGTAGCTTAATAAGACATAAAATATTCCACTCAGGATTTTTAGTTTAATACTTTTTTATTGATTTTTTTTACAAGAAAATACAAGAGCAGTGTGCATCTAAAGCAGTCTGCACAAGGCCTTCATTTTGCACTGGCACATCAGAAGTAACATTCATTCATTTTGCACGTGTCACCAACCCGCATGACCTTCAATCTGTTCTTCAACACAAAAATTAAACATCTAGCAAAAAGCTCTGAAAGAAGGATTCATCAGAGAGTACCCTGGATGTGCTGCACGTTGCATCAAGTCACACACACACATCTAATGGGAAGCTGTTGACATCTCTTAACATCAGTGGTGAACGTGACAAGTCTTTGGTGGCGAGGAGGTTACCCTACCGTACACACTCAGGATGTAGTTGGGTATTTATGAGCCTCGTGAGAACAGAGAAGTCAAACGACTTCACCAAGGTCACCCGCCTATAGGGCATTCAGAGCTATGGCATCTCCTTGGTGCTCTGCAGCCCTGTATTACACAGAAAACCCATCACGGCTGCCACCCTCCCCAGGCCTCCTCATTTGTTCCCCACTCCAGACCCTCATCATCACATTCCCACCACCAGCTCCCTTCTCCCCAAGGCAGTCTGACACCCCTGCTCTCAACCTGTGTTTTAACCACAAGACTTTCCTTCTGCCCTGCTGAGACCAGCCTCCTTGAATCTCCTTCTCCTGAACAGGCACAATGAAATAGCTGTGTGCTTTCCCCAGCTTGAATCAAAGTGTTCAAGTTCTTCTGTTTGCTTGATTTCTGCTGGCAAGGACTAAGTGTTCCATTCACCTCAAAGCCATCAACCGCTTCTGACGGCCCTCACAGCAGGCAGCTAGGAGTGTTCCCACCTCCATTTCTTATGGTGCCCACACTACGTGGCTCTAAAGTCATTACACAGGGCAAGAGACACAGCTGCCTAAAGCACAGGTCTGCTTAATGGGCAACCAGGTTTTTGTTGCTCTCTATTTTATCTCACTTTGTTTTTCAGTGTCTTGCCTAGAGCAAAAGGCCTAGAATCACCACCACTGGGAAGCCCCATGATCACATAGGCATCTTCTCCATAAGTCGGAGCATAAGGCACATTTCAGACACGCTTATAACATCCTGAACAGAACTGCCTTCCCCCTGTCCAACAGTGACCCCTTTGTGACACTGCTCGGTAACAAGCACAGACTTTGCAGGGAGGGGGATTGTAATCATTAAATTGTAAATCCCTTTAAATGCAAAGATCAAAGGGAAAGTTTCAATCCAATGACACATAATTAAAAATGCAGACGCGAAGAGCTTTGATTCATGAATGCTTATGTACTTTTAAATTGTTGCCAGGGAGATCAGGGCATGAGAAAATTAAAACCCATTACGCTTCAAAAGGATAAATGATTTTCACAGCTTTCGAACACTATTTCCTGTTGTGCACATTTTTGTGTGGTTTCACATTTCCCCGCCCTGCCCGGGCAGATTAGTTCTGAAAAATGTTTTCCAGAAAATGTTCAGAACTCAATGAGATTAAAAGGAGATTAGTGAGCTGCCTGGATGGAGAGTTCCCATTGGTACTCAATGGCAAATGCTCAGGGCAGTTACAGAGGAACCCCACCACACACCCATTTTACCCTTTTACCTGTGTTTTAAATTAAGGAGCTGTGACCTTTTCATTCATTATGCTTTTTCTAATGGAGCCAGTACAATACAATATGGTACAAGCCATAAGCCAAATCTCCCTGAAGTTAAAAGAAAATATTCCCATGGCTGCAGTGGTTTCAATCTGTTTGTTTAACATTTCTCACTTGTAAAATCAAAGCACTTAACTGAAAGGAAAAGGCTGCTTCCTATTTCACGAATACAAAATTGAGACTTGCAAAGTGGATCTGATTCTCAACCATCACATCATGGATGCCAGACTAAGTCTAGAGCTGTCAAGCTACAGCAAATACTCCCACTTCTGATCCATGGTGTCTTTCAGATCTGCTCTGCTTCAACACGTGACTTTAACACTCCCACTTAGCACCTGAGACATCCTTTGAAGTGCTTTAAGATCATTCCAATCTTACAGGAGACAAACAGTGCTGTTTCATATTTGCAAGCGTTTAGCAGTTAATTTCTTTGTCAGAAATGCATTGCTGAAATCCACCTGTGACATGATGGTTACAATGACTCATGGGCAGCAATTTCATTAGTGGCCTGAAAGTACACGTGAAAACAAGAAAATCATCAGTGCTCAACTCATACTGCTGCTTAACCACTGGCAACAGGAAGGGTGAGGATGATCAGATGAAACCTTGAAACCTGTATTGTACACAGCTAGGTATTAGCTATCCATTCTCCCTCTACAGTTGATGGAATACAGGAAGATTCATCTCATCTGCAAATACCTACGTATGTGACTTCAGATGCTTCCGTACCATGATGATGATTTTTATCTGTGTGTATAAAGTTACATAGGATGAATCTCACTGTTAAAACATGTACCTTCGGGATGAGGGAACAGATACAGCCCCAGAGACATAGCAGCTCTAAATACACCAGAAATCCCATTCTGTTTCCATGCTTTGGAATTTCAGGAGTCCACTTTTTCAATAAAGTAAGGTGCAGCTGCAACATGTCCGCATCAGGCTGACTTGCTCCTCACTCTACTGTGGCATTTTTCAGCTGCCAGTCAAGCCAACCTTCACAAAATTTTCCCCAAAGGGGAAAAGCCAAAGACAAGTAGCAGCAGACGAACCAAGCACTGAACACTTCAGCAGGCATTTGATGGTGAAAGAAAAAACCCTTTGTATTTACTTTTGAACATATGAATCAGACATTGCTTCTGCTGGAGACCGGTCTACTTCTGAAAAGCATCTCTAAGGCAGCAGCCAGCTGAGACACAGCATTAGGGGCTATCCCCACAAGGCCCTGATGCTGCCTTTGTTACCCACTGCATTCACTGAGATAGCTCCAGGAATAAGGCGCTCCACATCTAATACATCACCCCTACCTGTTATTTATTATTTCTAATGTCTGAATAGCAAATAGGACATGATGAATTTATCCTTAGTTGGTGGCTGTTCAAGAACGTGCTTATATTAGTCTTTGTTTACACTTATTGGATCAATAATGTTGCTACGTAATTCTTATTCCGCAGATTTCAGTCCAAAGGAGATTTTCTAGTCTCAGTTTCTTTGTGACACAGACCATAACACTTAATCCATTTACTGCAAGGCTGAGATCAGTAACTTGCATTTGACTAAGGCAAAAACATCTGGTGTTGACTTGAGGACTTCAAGAAGTGGAGAAGCAGTTTATTCAACTTTTTTTTTCCCTAAGTGCCATACTTCTTACATAAATTTGGTCATAATGCCCCCACCAGCGTTTTCTGTGTGAAACAGCAAAATCACTCCACGTCCAAGCACCTGGATCCTCTCGTACGTTTGGCTGTTAAACACTATCTGCTTCCACACATCCCCTGCAGAACAACTCTTCTGCCTTAAGGGATCAAGAGACCAGCTCCTCTGCAGGTTTAAGTGAGTTCTGATTCATTACTGACATCAGTTTACATCACCTGTTTTGCCTTGAACCTGGCAGTGCCATAAGAGCTGGTTGACAACTCCTGGATAGTGAAGGCTCTCTGATCTGAGCTGCCCCTCATTCATGTGAATACCCAGACTTCTCCAAACTTTCCAGGAAAGGAGCTGATCACAGTCCATACCAGAAGGGTTGCCTAGCCTAGTTCAGGGCTCTTCTAAAGTCCCTGGACCCATAGGCACTCAGTCTTCGGTTTAAAGGAATTCACTTCGCCTAGACAAGGTACCCAATTTCATCATTCTTTCCTCAAGCTTTTTCTCAAGTGCCCATATTGTTCTGCTCAGCACTTCTTGCCTTCAAAAGCAACATGCTCCTTGTAAAACAAGGGACAAGGGCATACTTATTGTACCCCAGAGGCACCACAGGCAATCTGAGAATTATCTCTGCAGATCTGTACTGTGCTTCTGCAGCAGCACACCAAACACAAGGTTTGCTCTCCTTGCAGTCAATTAATTACGGCACACAGGGCCCAACACTTCAGGGATTTGCTACAGTTACGTCCAACCTCCTGCCTAGTTGGGACACCGCATAAATACCAGGACTTCCTCCCAGTCTATTTTCTGCTGCAAGACCTGTGATTTTTCTGTGGGCATATTTGTCAGCTGCTCTACTACAAGATCAAATCTAGGATTCAGGTTCTCTGCTATTCACTGCATTTCTTTATCCCACTTGTCAAAACAGAATCAGTCTTTCAGTACCATGATGACATCTTAATACAGTGTGGATCAGGTTATGACTGACCTACAGACACAAAGAGGAAAGGGAGCAAGCTCCCTTGTGCACCAGCAGGTCACCGTTCTGAAACGTGCAGATACTATTTGACTCTCCTTCCTCTTATACATGATGTACGTGAGGGAGGTGAACAGCAAATATGACTTTGTCCCTCAGTACACAGCTGAGCTACACAGCTGAGGCTGGGGAAAGTGTGAAGGGAAGAAGAGTCACAGGAATACCAATTCTCTCTAGCATGGTACTCCTGCAATTCCAGTTTCTGCTGAAACCAGCTCTGGGCAATAGCATACCAAAAGCATGTCTGCTGTTTGCATATTGGCTTGCAAAGCCAGGAAAGACAGGTTTGGATAAAACAGATGCAAAGGACAGTTTCCTACATCATGCATCTCTGCTTAGCCATCACGCCAAATACTGAACTGTTCTGTTTCGTCCCCCAGTCAGAATCTGACTTTCACCAGGACTAATAGCAGGAGCTAGGCAAGAGCAGATGCTGTGATTTACAGCATGCTTGAAAGCAGGGGCAACAGGAGATTTCACAGCTGAACAAAATCCTCTGGTTTTATTATTGTTCTTGCATTTCAGTAGCAAACCAACAAACTGGCATTCAAACATCCAGGCCTGCTTCAGGGACTGGCGGTATGACTTTCTTGCTCAATTCACATTCATTCTGGTCCAAGCTCATCACAAGTCCAAGCCCACTGCAAGGCCAGGAGAAGGAAAAGGACAAAACTAATGAATTTGAATGGTGTTTATCAGTAACAAATTTTATAAACTCCTTTACTGTGCGCAGCAGGTCCAATTTACTGTGCTTTATTTGCTTTGCAGGACAAAGACCACCACAGTTTCTGACAATCTCAACTATTTATCAGCCTACTGTGGAAGAGATTATTTTAAAGCAGATAGGTAAACAGATGGCTAGTGTTCACTTTGCCCCCCCCCCCCCCAGGTCCCCCAGATACCTGCATATGTGAAGGAATTCTCTTCCTTAACACTCTCAGCCTCACCAGGGCTAGGACCATTACAAAGGGAAAGATGAAGATGAAATCCTCAACCAAAGATAAAACTGCTACCAACTGCCTTTTCTGCCCTATTGGAAATTATACTGAGAATAATTCTTCTCACCTCCTAGAGTGGTTGGCAACTGAGCGCTATCTATGCTGTGAAAAACTCCCCAATCCACTCTTCTGTGCACTTTTCAAAAGGAAAGTGTGTTCTCCATGTTCTTCAGGTCTCCTTTACTTGACAGTTTCCTAGCATTATGCTTCCTCTGCTCAGCTTGCCCTTGAGTTGGAGTGGTTGTTTTATACTAGGATAGAGAATATGTTACAGATGTATTTTTCTGAAGGGCTGAGTTCCTAAAAGTACATCACTGTACTGAAACAGATTCCCATTCATCTTCTGGCTGTCACTGCCTGACTGGATGACCTCAGCCTCACCATCCACAAGGTAGCGATGAGAATCGCCAAACAGCTCCTTGTGTGTCAGACACACAAAAGCTGGGAGTGAGCAGTGCTGAAAAACAGTGAGGCATGATTACTAATAGCTGGAATGATTATTCCCAAACACATACAATCTCATAATATTGCCTTCATTTGGCATAACACTGCCTGAAAACACTGAGAGGAAAACACTGTTTTGCTCTAGTGTTTTTCTGATAAGTGGAAGGGGAGATACAAGCAGAGCATCTGCACTGTCCCGGCAGACAAACAAAATCCCCATGTCCTGCAGGTAATTACCATCTCCTAATTGTGTTTGAAAACAGGAGATTTGAGTCTGAATGCATGGAGCTTGCACCAAAATGAACAATTACATGTCTGAGGGATTCAGTTGCTGCAAAACACAAGAAGAAGAGGCTGAATTGAGGCTTTACCTGCGAGTTTACAGATAGACCAGACTGACCTCCACTAACAAGCTGGCTTCTTTTGCTGGCTGGCATCAGAATACATACTCACCCCAATTGTCATTTTTATCTGCCACGCTAGGCTCATTACATCAGTTTAACTAACAGCAATTAATATGAAAATTAAAATTGATAGCAAAATTAAGTACTTGGAAGACAGTCACTGTTCCTGCATGACTTTGGCATGCCCATTACTGCTAAACAAAATCCCAGGAACACTCTGCACCTTCCCAGCCAGTCCTGACCCAGCCCTACACCCCAGCCCAGACCTTGTGTCTCCAACATTGCCCCATCTCTCCCCACTGTCGGTTCACACATCATACTCCAGGGCAGCAGCCAAATTTGAGAACCTGTAAGATGCTGTGACAAGTTAGTCCCTACCTTGCTGTTAACACATGCAAAGGTTTTATAGCACAGCTTGCACAGCAGAGAGCAAAAATAGACACAGGCTTGCTCAACACCAATGCACACCCCTTCAGAAAGTCAAGTTTTCTGCCAACAGACTGTCAAAATCCTATACCTGACACAGGAAAACCACTAGACCTGCCCATGACCTTGGAGTTTCATTTCTCTGTGGCTTGGTTCACAAAATCTCTACTTTGCCAATCCAGATGTGTAATTATTCAGGGTTTGTATAGTACTTGGAAGGCACAAGCTGTATCAGAGTTAAACTATTATTACTGACAATGTTCTGATATCTTCCAGCCTTCACTCAGCGGCACTTTAAATGTTATCTGCCCCACCATTATTGTGACAATAGCCTCCCACACTAGATCAGCAGCAGTGCCCAAACTTTCCATGCATGACATGCAGCTTAAAACTCATCTACTTGAAATGAGGTGGCAGAATTAGTATTATCCTCTATATTTTTCATTACCAAGGCACCAGAAACACATTTTACAAACATCCTTTCAGCAAGGAAATATGTCAGTTTACTGATACAATAATCAACATAAATCTGCAGAACTCTTTTGCTGACACTGTTGATAGGGAACACAACAGAGTGTTAAACAAACTCAGCCCTCATTTCCCCAGTGCAGCTTATCTGGAGATGCTTTGTAGAGAGGATGTTGTGATTTTATGCTGGTGCATCCAATTTTATATTGATACCTGCTGTGTAGGAGTGGAGCTATAACTGTGTTGTACCCAAGAGCTATCCTTACTATGCACCGACTATGCTGCAACTACCTCCGTCATATACTAATAAATGGTTCCAAGCAGTGAAATAACATCTGTATTGATCTAAAGAACATTTTATTGATTAAAGACTGCAGAAGAAACCCTATGAAATGCAAGCCTGTTATTTAAACAATGTATTTCAAGTACCTGTGTTGGAAATACAGGAACATGAGGCTGTTAAATTTTTTATCAAATAGCTCCCACTGAGATTGCTGTAATGATGCAAAGTCAAATTGCTAAGCTCTGGGTTCCCCCCCTCCACGTCCCTTTATTCTCTTCTTTGGGGGGGAGGGAAAGATCTACAGATGAAAAATGCTTCTGAATATTGACATTAAAACTTAAAACAGGACAAAATGCATCTCCATAACTTCTACAGTAAGACGGCTCAGAGGTCTAGGACAGGGGACTGGTGTGACTAGCAAGCTTTTGGGAAGGACAGTTTACACAAATAGCCACTGGTGTGCACTTGAACAGCTTTCACTGTCTTCAATGCCACATTGAAACACTACTGTGTCATGTGGAAGGGCTATCCATCTTCAAGGCTTTGTACTTTGACACAGAGGAGAGGGATTTGGAAGAGAGCCCTACAAATGGCATGAGGGGCAATTAGCTGATGTTAAAGAACCCCCCTTGGCAAATGTAGCTGTGTTTCAGGTATAGCATGGAGCAGGGGAAAACAGGGAAACTTGGCACACACAAGATTAGCACAAGTCTGCCTCCTGGCAGCAGCTGACAATTTACTGTATCTTTTAGTTTCACGTCTTGCATTTGAAGAGAAATTCAGCAAACACCAACTGACATCTCTGCCAGGAAATAGGAAATGTAAATAAAACCCTACAACCTCTTGGGAAATCCAAATTCAAAGGTTTTCAGACTCCATTTCCACACAGCTCTGAACTCCCCAAGATTGTGGGAGTCAGCTCTTGGATGAGAAATCCAGTATCAATTGTTTTACCATTGATGTTCTGTTGTAAGGGAGAAAATACCATAAGAAGGTGATGAAAATCAAAGTCAGGAAACAGGATGAAATCAATGGAGACAAAAAGGAAAGAATGTGATATGATCCAGAAGTCCAACATTGTTCAATGAAGGTTTGCTGAGCTGTTCTGTTATGCACATTTTGAATATTTCTAGTTATATTTATAGTAAACAGAGAAAAAAAATAATGATTTTGAAATCACAGGTATGCTAATACAGATTTTTCATGTATGTAAGCTGGGAGAGAAACCCAGTCATTGTGTGGGAACCAGAGGAATGAAAGCCTTGGTAAAACGAGCAAGATTGACTCCATAAGATATCTTCCCTTTTGACTGGCTTGTTTGTTTATTACTTCCCCTCTAAAGTCTTTAAAGTTTTTTTTTGTTGAAGAAATTAAGATGAATTGTGCTAGACTGAGCGAGCCCAAGTTAGACAGTCAACTGAAGAAACTACTTGCTGTCCTGGCATTTTTCTATACCAGAAAACAGTAACTGCCTACCAAGCGATATCCTCTAAGATACCTCTTGCCAGGTTGAGACAGCAAAAGGCAGTGCCAGAATACACCGGAAAGTGCATTGCTCAGCCCCCGTTACAGCCCGAGCTGCTCCTGCAATAGCTGAATCAAACCAGAGGACTCTGAGGGAAGAACCTGTAGATCAAAAATCTTTTGGTGACATACAGCCACCGAGGGAATGGCCAAGCTTGGTAGTGAAGATGCAATAAAACTGTGAAGCTTCACCTCAGTACAATAGAAGAGAGGTGTATTTACAGCCAATCTTGAGGTCTTCCCCCTTGTGGCTTTCCTTGTAATGTTTCAAGGACGTGGAAGTCACTGCCAGAGCCAAAGCCATTGCTGAAATGCACTCTATGCAGCCTGACAAATATGCAGGCAAGCCCCTTAGGGAAGTTTAGGCAATTTAATGGCGAAGGATAATGCAAATGGTGTGCCCAGAGCACTTATAAGACAAACTGATTCTGTTTTGCTACTGGAAGGAGACTTTTTTTCAGTTAGTTACAGTTCATTAATTGCTACCATTGAACGGGTCTTAATTTCTTCGCTTGAATTCAGACAGGTTTTTTCTTTTTCAGCATTCAGCCAGAGCATAAGTTTGGGCTTAGTTAATGAAAAATATAACTGATTTACATTAATGACTATTATAGAACACCTAGAAGCATTCAGTCCAATCACTCAGCAGGCTGAATACTTTAATCTTATCTCTTAGCAGGGAAATGCTGCCTCATGCAAGGGGAGAGCTAGCGGCCCACTTTGGAAAGAGCTTGGAAACACACGAATCAAAAATCACAAACGTATGAGTGTGGAAGAACTACGGGGACACCTAATGAACACACAGTGGCTCAGCAGAGCTATTTAGAGGGAGTCTCTACAGAGATCTGAGATAGGAAAGCCGATTTCCAGTCCAGCCTTAGGTCCTATGAGAGATTCCAGTAGCCAGAACCCAAAGGCCCACATCTAGAAATCTCAAGACAGTGACCCAAGACCTGTGATTACTCAAATCTAACAGGGTGAGGACAACTTTGGAAAGAGACAAGTCCTTCCCTAACTTAAATTCGGAATTCCATCACAAAGGTATTATCTATGCAGTGTATATTCACAGCGGATCCAGAGAGATTATGTGTCATTTTCCTGTCTTTTTCGGATTTGGACAGTCTGCAGGAAAAGTTAGCTGCCATTACCAGAGAAAGCAGACTCCAGAGTGGAGTAAAATGTTCACAAATTTGAGGGTTATCATGTGCCATCACAAAGATTGAAAACCCAACATTTCTATCCAAGTTCTATGGCACAAACCTGACACTACTTTTGTCCAATTTCCCATAATAGAGGCAGACAGCCTCTGAAAGGGCAACAGTAATAAATATTGACAGACAAAATCTGCCCATTGAAACTTTTTGCTAACAAGACCTCAGATCTTGGCATCAACCGCAATTCCAGGCAAGGGATACTACTGCAGGGTATAACATTATATCACATGCTGATGCAGCCACAATAAAGGAAAATATCAACAGTATGAAAAGCCTTTTGAGTCCAAGTCTTTTAGGGGGACAGTTTATTTATAAAGCCATAAACGCATCCCAACATTGTTGGTTTATATATGAATAGGGGAAGTAAACTAATTGTGGGAAAGGTGAAGTCTAATGCAGAACAATTGTTTTGATTATTATACCTGCAACCACCCCAAACTAGTTTTCAGCTAATTTCATAGCAACTGAGCATCTGGTATTTTATTGTCAGCATTTTTAGCAGTCAAAAACTTTCCTCCTATCCCATTGAAGTTTCTCCTCTCCCTCTTTATCACCCAGAGCATTGTAAATGTGGGACAATGTAACATAAGCCTCAAAATAGGCCATTACTTAAACTGATGGGGTCGTTTTCATTTATTTCAGGGTAGCCATTCTCCACCCTTTGCTTTCCCTTGAGGTCATTTTTTGATTGTCTTGTTTTGAAGCCAGGCAATTTGTCCCACACTCACTGCTGTTCATAGGCTAATTAGAATTTTATAAGTAATTTAAATACCCTTGCAGGATGCTGTTAATTCCCTCCAGATTGTTAGGAACATTAGCTTCAGTGTTTGTTTATTTCAACTGACTCTAAAATAGCAAACACATTAAAGGCTGTACCAGATTTGGGATAACCCACCTTTAACAATAAATTCATTGCAAAAGTAAGCATCCTACTTAATTAGCAGTGCCTTCCTCTCAGGGAAGGTTCCACACAAGATGACTCTGTGACTGAAGCAGCTGGTGGGAGAACTCAGTGCATCAAGTGACCAAGTCAGGGAAGCATGGGCTCAGCACCCTGTAGTGACCAAAGCAGGGTAGCAAAGGGTACCTGCAGAGTTCACCCCTTCATCACTAGCGTGGTCTGGAGACCCAGCTTCTGGGACACGCCTGCTGCTGTCATGCATGCTGCCTGGACTGTCACTGGCATGCGCTGGCTCCCTCAGACACCAGGCATACCTTGGTGGTCTTCTTGCTCCTGAACTAGTGCTGGTTTTGTAAGAGAACCTTCCCTGGCAGAAGTCAAATCCTGACCTGGGCCTTTAGACAAGTCCAAAAGAACCACAGCCCCCAGCGCATCAACCCTAAGCTACATCTCTCTCCTACACCGACTCAGGGGGGACCCTAGAAGGGCCGTCCCCCCTCCCCATACCATCTCTCTGGACTGCTGTAGTGCCAGCAGGCACATGCAGCTCCAAGCACTCCACCAAGCTACAGAGAAGCTGCCGCTGAGCAACCCGGCTCATCTGCCTGCCCCTACAACAAACCACTAACAGGGGCCATGTAACATGGGACAGGAAACTGAATGAGATCAAACATGGAAGTATTCCAACCACCTTCATATTGATACCTTTAACTGAAAATCACCATACAGAAGTCGTGTAAACAGAAGTGATTGTATAAGAAATAATTACAGAATAGTAGGAATCAGCACCAGGAATTTTGGAAAGAATAAAGTTAAAAAAAATGTTTACAGAAAAGAATTGATACTGCAATATATTTTGAGGCTTCAAAGTAATTTCATTTATCACCTTCGACATTTCCTTCTGCAAAGGGAAACAATTTTAAGAAGGAAAAAAAAAATCACTACTACACAGTCTTGCACTTTGCAAATACCATTATTTGTTCAAACAAAAAGTTAGTATCTAATTCTCAGTAAAGATTTGACACCAATTTTCACAATGAGCATTATTATAAGCAATTAAAATTGAATTACACTTGTCCAAGAAGTGCCTACAGTATACACCTGTGAGCATTAACGACTTCCACCCAGCATGTTTGCTTTGCATTAATACTCATTAAGCCACCTAAGAACATGAAAGCAGCTGTACCTGGGTTCTTCTAGCCAAGTACCCTCTCTGCAACAAGGACCATAAGCTGACACCTAGAGATGAGTGAAAACTGTGCCAATGTATATGGTACTTCCCAAGTACTCTTGCAGCCTCTGGCCACTTTCAACTCAAGGAATTTCTTGATTCTAACACTCTCTGTCTCTCTGTGTGTGTGTATATATATAACATAACATATATACACACATAATATATATTATATATATATATAAAACACACTAGATATTTTCTCCCAATACTGTGCAGGCTCTGTGTCTCACATACTCTTTTTGCAAAATAGACAGTCTTTAGCAAGGAGTTTCACACACTAACACTTCTGTTTGTCAGTTGCTACCATTTTTAATGACGTAATTTTATTTTCCATCTACGCCTTTATGAAAAACTTTGTTATTTACTTTTCTGGTAGCTATAGAATATAGAGCTGATGTTCTCATGCAATTAAAGTGTGCTCTAAATGGCAGCACACACTTTTTGCACAGTTAATGCCACTTCAAAAATGAACAGTTTGACCTCCTAATGTGGTTACCAGTACATCATGGTCACTCTAAAAAGACCAACTACTTTCATACCGGTATAAGTGTATCAGTACTTGAGGCTGCTCTAATGGAATCACATATTAGTACACCAGTTTTAAACTGAAACACGTAGCAAGGCCCAAGCCAGGGAGAAACCAGCCAAAACCGAGCTATCATTTTACTGCCCAAGAAACACTGGCGCAGAGCAGGAGACAACCAGTACTGCTTCATAAGATCCCAGCTCTGCTGACATAAAACCACTCCCTTACTTCTCCTGTTATTAACACATCATGCTTTTGTTTATTCCTAAAAGAGCTTGTATACAGTGCTCAGGCTCTAAACACATCAAAGTATTAATGAAGAGTTTTTAAACCATCAGGCTGGCATTGAAAGTTGAGAAACAGCTTCTCCCTTAGGTTTCCATGGTTACTGCATCTCCAAAGCACAATTCAAGTCATAATTTGCTTCAGGTAGCTTCCCAAGCTGCTGCAGTGGTATCATCCCCCTTTATGTAAGTGTATGGCAGGGACAGCCACTGAGCCCTAATTCCTCCCAAAGATGTTCCAGGCAGCATCCCCAGGCGGCTGAAAGGTGTGTTGAGCGCGTCTTGCAGTGAAGCGAGCTGCCACCTTCTGGGATACAGCCAGTAATGGCTCTTGTCATAGAGTTCAATGGGACCCACATGGGCTTTTGCAGCCTTCAGGGAAAGTGTTCAAGGCTCAAACTTGGCCGGGCAGGAAGCAATGAAATCTTATCTGTGGCTGAATCTGCTTTCAACTAAGAGATGTTTACTGATGGCTTTTGTAAACCTAGCATTTTCCAAGAGAAAGCAAAGGCAGTGGATCACACCACAGGTCCAGGTCAGTGTCCTCCCAGGGCTGTATTTGACATGCACAAAGGCCCTCAGGGCATCACTGTATTTCTGCAAATCCAATGCTAAAGCTCTAGAGAATCTGACAGACTAAAGCCAATGAGAACACACTTAAAATAAGCACACAGAAACACAAGACACACACAGCTTGTAAAATGCACTTTTGTAAGCGCAGCTGGCAGATAACAGAATAATAAGTGAAGACAATATATATATATAAAAGCCTTTAGAACAGCTGAGATGTTTTCCAGCTATCCAGTCCTACAGATAATCCTGCAGTAATAGAAATCACCAAGGAGACAAGTCAAGCCCACAGGATAGGAGCCTGTGTGACAGAGATGCAGACAGCAGTGCATTATAGACTAAAGCTCATAGGAACGAGTTAACTTAAACAATGTACGGGCAGCATGGGTCAACATGTGCAACATGCTTGGGGCTCAGTCATGAGACGGAAAGTAAGAGCTCCAGCAGATCAACCTACAAGAAACAGATCTAAACACTGGTGCTCAAGAATGCAGAAATTCTGTTACACATTCAGGTCTATATTCTGACATCCTGTCGTCCCTCCCCAGTAGGGTGTCCCATCACAGGAACTGAAGAGCAGCATCGAAAGCAGATCATTACCTTATGAAAAACAATCGCACACAATGAAGCCAGACAATCCAAAAGTGAGATGTAATTTCAAGTTTCCTAAATCCAGATATCTTGAAAGGCCAATTGCTGAGCTCTGTCAGCTAAAACCAAGCCTTGCTCAAGCTTCTGAGAGTCTGGAGGCTGAGCCAGTCTTTACTCATGTTTCAGGATCACGGGCTTAAAGAATTAATTCAGACTGAAGGAAAGCATGCTACCAAAGATGAAAAACAGGGAGGTAAAAACCACCATGATTAATAAACACAAAAATTAATGTGAAATTTACTTCTTCCAAGCACTTTACTACACTCAGTTAAAATGTTCTAATTTCTGATTGTCCTGGGGTCAGCAGTAGCAGTCATTTTTCTCCTTCTTAGTAGCTGGTGCAGTGCTGTGGTTTTGACTTTCAGCCTAGGAACACCGCTGATAACACCAATGTTTTCAGTTGCTGCTCAGTAATGTTTAGTCTGACCAAGGACTTTCTGGATCTCATGCTTTGCCAGAGAGAAAGGGAAGCCGGGAGGAAGCAGAGACAGGACACTTGGCCCAAACCAAAGAGGTATTTCATACCACAGCACATCATGCCCACTATATAAACTGGGGGCAGTTACCCAGAAAGGTGGGATCACTGCTCAGGTCGGGCTGGGTATTGGTTAGCAGGTGGTGAGCAACTGTATTCTCTTCCCTTGTTAATTCCCTTCTCATTATTATTACTGGTGGTAGCAGCAGTGCTTTGTGTTATACCTTAGTTACTGGACTGTTCTTATCTCAAACTGTGGGAGTTACATTCTTTAGATTCTCCTTACCCATCCCTACAGGAGCAGGGGGGGAGGAAGGTGGGGAGTGAGTGAGCGGCTGCATGGCTGAGTTGCCAAGTTGCCAACTGGGCTTAAACCACGACACTGATCAGTCTAGCTATGCTTATCTACAAACATATAAAATGACATTAAATGTCCCTTCTGGTGGATAAAAAGGCAAATAGTTAACAGCATGCAAAAATAAACAGGGTAGCAAGCAGAAAAAAAGCTCTTTTCTACTTGAATTTACACACAGAACCTAAAAAGAGAGACTAATTGCTCCCTAGGACCCTGTGATTAGCTAAATCTGACTTGTAAACAGCTGCAAGATCTTGATATCAAGGAGCGGGTACCTCTGTTTTCTGTCTCACTGGCTGCTTGAGACGCATTTTTCCCCTGATTTGAGCTGATTGGGCCTCTCATTTACCAATTAGGGGATGAGACTGAACAGGGAGAACAGAGGATGATTAAAAATCTGCTCTTTGCTATTTCTGCAATAACTGTGGACCATTCTCTTCCAAATTAAATCTGGCTTCTGGCTGGCAAGCTAACTGGCAAACACAATCTCATTCCCCGAGTGCCAGAGTGCATCAGCTGTACATGAGCCATTTGTGGTACATCTGTAGGAAACATGACATGCCAATTGCTTCTGGGTGGGCTCAGAGGAGGATGCAGCACCAAGAAGCACATCACCGAGCTTCTCTCCTGTTCCCACCCAAGCAGATAAAGTTTGGGAATCTTATGTGACACTGCTTTAGAACAATTTTGGCAATTTACACTGCTTCCTAACACTTGCTTTTGTCAACAGGTCTGGTTATCAAAGTATTATTCTTTAAATGGGAAGACAACAGCAATGAAATATTTTCATTGTTTAAAAAAAATTATAACGCAATCAAGGAGTTCTGGCAGGTGATGTTGTGGGAAGTGATCCTTTTCTGTTTGTCCACTCAACCTCTTGAGCTAGACTAAACCCACAAGAAAAAAGATCAAACATAGCTATTTAACACTCACTCTGAGCCAGATAAGTAAAACACACATTCACAAGAAACCCATGCTCTCCATAGGTTAATTCCTGGGCCCAGGCCTCCCACAGGAAGGCTTCAGGCCAGGTTTATGACCTTAGTTGTTTTATAATCTCTATCTTGCGAAGGAAATGGTGCTCGCAGGAGAGCTCTCTTCAAAATAATACAGCGGGGTTTTCCCGAGTAATTGTGTCTTTTTTAAACTCATTTTCCAGACCAAAAAAAAAAAAAAGACATTGCATTTCATGATGTCAGGTGTTTTTTTTTTCATACTTTCTATGAGTACAAGCACAGAGGTAGCAATGCCAACCAGAATTACACATCACCTCCCTAGCTTTAATTCAGTGAATACGTAAAGTGAGCGGAACAACCTTACTGCAGTAACTGAAGCCCATTTGTCCCCCTCCAAAATGTCCTAACTAACTTGTTCCAATAATTGTCATAACTGGTAAATTCAGTTCAGGACAAATTCAGGAAGAAACTGTTCCTAGCTATCAATGCAGATTAACACAAGTGACACAGTTGCAAGGGGAAGCTAACAAGGCACCTGACTGTATTATGCTTGGAGTAAACTGGAACTGTCAGACTTCCACTCCTGAGTACTCTCATTTGAGAGAAGCTCAAGATCTTGAGTGCCTCTTGTCCTCTGTGATTGCATCTGCACTCCAGTGCTGCCATCCTCTTGGAGTTTCACTAAGCCCCAAGATCACTGAGAGGTTGTTTGCCATCTTCTCAGCATATGTGGGGTCAACCCAGTTTTATTTTTTCAGCCCTTGTTTGCCTTGCTGCAGCCGAAAGCAGCTGCACACAGATACTGCCTGACATAGTCAACAGAGAAATTATGTCAAACACTGGTACCCGTGCTGTTGACTGCAGCTAAAGCCAAAAACTGCACCAAGTGGCCTGACTTCACAGCACTGAATTAAAATGTTGCACTTACTCATAAGCTTCCTTGGCATTAATATGAATAAAATGGCAATATGCCTGTATTTTATATTCTGTCATTTCAGTCTGCATGACTAGCACTGTAACTTTGTATGCTCCCACTACACTCAGATTACATTTACAAATTGCCCCTCTGAATAAAGAGCACTGCACAGGGATGACAAGTATTGATTTTCAATCTCCATCTGAAATGACTCTATCACTGCAAGTAAGTCAAGCAATCTGCCTCACTTTACACTTCAGGCTATAGGCCTCAGATCACATTGACAGGCCTGATCCTTCAGGAGATGGTTAATTACAAAAGAAATGAAAGGGATTACTGTAAATCAGCACTAAGCAGTACCACAGACTTTGTAAAGCCCCCTCCTCCCATTACCTACAAACTGTCTCATTTATTCCCTTCTCCTCACCTGGAAGTTTGAGGTGGTTGTTTCACACGTAAGTCGAATTGCTGCCTTTCCACTAGGAAATAACTCAGCGCATCCAGCCTGGGTTTTGCTCTTCACCAACAGACATGAAGATGGGGCTGGCATGGGCCCACCTTCCCCATCAGTGAGAGGGGCCAACAGTGCCGTGCATTTGACTGGCGCTTCTACTTTCTCAGCTACCTTTAAACCTAATTACAACTAACACACAGTAAAAATACATACTACTGAAGAATTATACTGCTGTTCAGTGTGGTATGTGATCAGAAATTTACTAAGGGCTGCTCCTGTACCCTCGTCCTCCGGGACAAAGGCTACCTCCAGCCTCAGGGCCCAGACGAAGCCATTGGTTAAATAACTTCTTCCATCAACAACTGCATTTTTTGACGCGCTTCGAGCCGTTGCGAAGCGGCGGTTTCCTCTTTCACACACACACCGGGTTCCGACGCGCTCTTCCTCTGCCCCCCTCTCTCTCTGTGCCCCTCCCCTCAGGCAGCCGCGCTCCCCGCCCGCCATTTCTCCTCACACCAGAGCTCGGGAGCCCGCCCTCGGCTGACGAGCGCAGCGCGGGCCAGGCCCTTCCCGCCCGCCGGGGCCTCGCCACCAGTGCCCCACAGACGACGCCTGGAAGCGGCGGAAGCGCCGGAGGTCCCGGCCGATCCCGGCCTCGAGCGGGGTGCTCACGCTGGAAGCTCTCAGCTACAGCCACGATTACCTCCGGCAGGGAAAGGGGAGCGGAGCGGCAGAACTGCGGGTGCTGCTGAGGCGAACAGCGGGACGCGCCCGCCCGCGGGAGAGCCGCCCTCGCCTCCTACCGCAGCCTCCCCGAGGCCCGGCGGCCGTCGACGCCTGCCGGCAACGAGACAACGCACTGCTGCCCGGCCCCAGAACAGCGAGGCACCCCGAAGCAGATGAGGAGCAGCACGATGCGCTTTATCCCGCTCGGGGCGGGCTTTAAGGCCCCGTACCCTCCGTGAGGCCCGTGATAGGGCGAGGAGGTCGTGATCGGCAGCGCCCTCCGCGCCTTAGAACCCACGGAGAAACCCCTTGGCCATGAAGGGGGATCCTTCCCCTGAGTACAGATACGTCTCTGCTTGCACCCCGCGAAGGCACTGCCCCTGTGAGGTAACTTAATAGTGTAAACCGAGTTGTGCCTCCGTTGAGGGGTACCTCACGCATCCTGATACAGTCCTAGTACAGGTGAATGCAATGTATGGATGGACTTAAGCTGCACAGCTGTGGTCCATTGCTGTGAACCCATTCCAGGCACCTCAAACGTGCAGATACCATGGTAATGCATCCACCAGAAAGCAGGTAGCACCTGGGCACCAGAATCATAAAATCATAGAATGGTTTGGGTTGGAAGGGACCACCATCCTCCCGCACAGCAGTGTGCGTGGTGTGCACTACCTGGGATCGCAGGGCTTGTGTCCGCCGCTCCACTGCAGTCCAGCTGCACATCAGGCTCTGACAAAAACACCCCAACAACCAGGCTGCCTCCAGTCTGAAATGCCCCCAAAGCAAAGTGCCAGTTCTTGAAACGTCCCCATGCGGGCGGCACAGCTGGCACAGGATGGGAAATCCTGGATGTGCAGTAGGTTCACTGGAGTGTTTTTCACAGCAAGGTAGTTCGTGCTTGTGTGAATGATGTATCCATCTTATCATCTGAAAGGGCTACAGAAATAACCTCTGTGCCTTTTAAGTACTTGTTAAAAAAAGGAATATCTCTAAGCTAAAGAGAAGGATGTAACATCTGTGACTCTGGAAGAGGTTTTAAAAATAACCTGCTGTTGGAATGTGGTAGGGAGGAAAAACCCTCCTCCAATTTTATTAAAACTTGTTAGAAATGGTGAGTGCAATCATTCATCACCTTGTATAGATTACTTCTTCTTCTTTAGTGTGAGAAATGAAACCACTTGTTTACTGTAGCAGTAATACAGGGAGAACTACTTTCAGAGCTCCCAGCTGTGCCCCTTCTACCACTCGCTATGGAAGGGACAAAAAATAAATCACCAAAAAAGTCAACCAGCAGGTCCAGATCAGATAATCACACAATCACAGAACTATTTGGGTTGGAAGGGACCTTAAAGCTCATCCAGTTCCAGCCCCCTGCCATGAGCAGGGACACCTTCCACTAGAGCAGGTTGCTCCAAGCCCCGTCCAACCTGGCCTTGAACACTGCCAGGGATGGGGCGGATGCCAGTGGTCTGATAGTAGGCTGCATCTGGCTGGTCTTGCCTGTGAAGGGCACAAGTACCTGAAAGAAAGGAGTGTTGTGTGAGTGCTTTTCAGCCTCGCTGGCGTAGGTTCCTCAGCCATCTCGGGCTGGATGGGGCCGTGGAAGATGATTGGGCTCCTCCGTGAGCAGTGTTAAGAGACTGTTCTGTGACATGAACGGGAAGCATGCTTCTGTTTGAGTCAAGGACAGCAAAACCCAAAAACCTTCAGGTTAATTTTTGGGTTTGCTGCGTAAGTCAGGAAAAGGTCATTTTATTTTTATAACTGCATAGAAAATTTGAAACATCTGGAATCTTCAGTATTTCTTTGAACACAGCGTTGTTAGTGTAAGCTCAGTAGAGCCTACAAACTTTAGTGCTTTGCTGTTAATTGGGGTCACTGAGGTCATCCAAATGACTTGGACTTCTTCCTTCAGTGGTGTGAGGAATTCTGGCTGCAGAACAGCTACTTGCTATTTACAGATATGGTTTGCCAGCTGACTACAAAGACTTCTAATAAATAGATTGAGTCTTGTTCTAAAACATGTGATAGTGCAGCCCTGAATTGTTGGAGTCAGTGGAGGAAATAGTGGGTGGATGTTTTTGCCTGAATGGTTCAGGAGTTCAGGGAAGAGAATCATTCTCTAAATAATAATAAAAATACAACACTGTGAACTACTCTGAAATACTTCATGATTAAAATACGGTCTTCTACTCAGAAGTTATTAGAACAAGAACCGGACACACAGGGTGAACCTTCTGTGCTTTATTACTACCACCATTAGTATTTTCAGAAATTTCCAACTGCTTCAACCATTTGTTCTGGCACTAAAAAGTAAAGCTTTGATTTCTAGTGGTCTCGGCTAAAAACACCAAGTTGTTCTCTGAACAACAGAGCTAACGGAGTCGGGCTTCCTATGAAGTTGAGCTTTTTGTTCCTTTTTTCTTCTTTCCCTTTCTGCACAGAGTAACTGCAGCCTCCTTGTGCGTCCTTTGTGATAGACACACTGAGCAAGACAGGCTAGAAGGTGACCCCCAAGCAGAATGTGGAACATCTGAGATCTGCTTGCCTTTTCCCTGGCTGAGGTGCTCAGTTGGGTCCCTATTCTAGCTACATACTAACTGCTATGAAACTTGTAGGAATGTAAATACCTTTGAATTGTCTATTCCTATGCAAAATTTGTTAAAATAGGCTACCAGGTTCATAACTTTCTAGGGGGTTGGGTTTGTTTGGTTGGTTTGGATGAGGTCACAAAGGTCTGTTTTCTTCAGGAGATCAGGTCCCTGGGTTTAAACAGCTTAAGTTTCTAGTCATTATCCTGGGAACTTCAATCGTATTTTCAGGACATTCAGGAATGAATAATGCTTCCTCACTATCAAACAGTGACTTTACACATGGGGTTTAAAGAAGCATAATGCACTGAAGGGAGCCCACAGTGTGGCATAACTGAATGATCAAGCATACACAAGAGTTTTATAGCCTGGGGTAAGAGGACAATGTATTTGATCTAAGTCTCTCTCCACAGCTGTGGATGGCTGCTGTGGTAGCTGGTACTCACCATCTACTTCTAAAGGGATTTGAAGTGTCTAGGATTGCACAGCCTCTCCCACAGGTAGTCTTTGTGCTGGGCAGGGAGTTCTGCTACTCAGCATTGTCCTCAGCCCCAGCTTGCTGGGAATTGTTATTGCTGCAGAAGCTACTGATGGAGGGGATGCTTCTTGCTTCTGTTACAGCTTCTGATGATATTTTAGCTCTTTTAGAAAAGGAGTAGCAGCCTGGAAGTTCCTTCATAACTCCCTATAACCAGAACAAACTAGTTCTCTGTGGGTCTCTTTCACAGTGTGTCGGCAGCTTGCTGTCTCTGACAAGAGTGGCCACACTAGCCAGGTACCATCAAGTTAGTTCTCATGTTCAGACATTTCCAAGCAACAGTGCAAATAATATTGCAAGTTGCAGAGAACATATGATTTCAGTAAAAATACCACAGCTTCTTTCATGGAGATGAGAGCTGAGTGGTCCAGCCGCGTGCCCTTCCTCACTTGCACTCCCTTCCCAACTGGGCTGCTACCATGGGATGGTTTTCCTCCCTATCCACTGGCAAGTACCCACAGAGGGCTCCCCTACTGCTCTCTGTTCTCAGGGCTCTGGCTTTCCAACATTACAATAACAGGCAAGGAATAAAAGAATAATCAAATCTTGGCACCTCCTTAGGATTGTTTTTCAACAGATCTCTGCTGTGCTACGTGCAGCCTGTGATTATAAAGTCATTTCGTACTTACAAATATTTTCTGTTAGAAAACAAAATGCTTTAGCCAATAACTTATTTTCAAGTGTTCTGTAATTTTTAATGCTTTTTGATTTAAAAAATGTCTATTGATCTAAATAAGCCAGAATAGAGGGCTGAATTTTCAGTGCAGGAGTTATTTATATATGCTGCAAAAGAGATTAGAATCATGCTTAATATAGATCCCTTTTCCCTTTTTAAAGCTCTTATGATGTAGGTACAAGCTGTACTATACAAATGGGGAAAATGAGGACACGGGGAAAGTAAATTACTGAAGACCATGCAAAATTAGCAGTAGTACTGATTATCACTAAGTATTCTGTTGCCGTTCTCTCAGGAAGGAGGAGGAAATAGAAAGTGTATATTCATTTCAAAAGCTTCAGATCACTGAAGAAGGAAAATGCTTTCTGATTGCCTGGCAGGAATGACTGTTGGAGGGCATCACTGTGACTCCTTTGTTGTGTGATAGTTCTTAAATTCCATTACTTGTGATGCTATTTTGGTTGTTTCTTGCCTAAATGCAGGCCCTAGCCCTCAATTCATAGAATCATAGAATATTTAGGGTTGGAAAGGACCTTAAGATCATCTAGTTCCAACCCCCTGTCAGGTGCAGGGACACATCACACTAAACATGTCCAACCTGGCCTTGAACACCGCCAGCGATGGAGCATTCACAACTTCCTTCTGCAACCCATTCCAGTGCCTCACCACCCGTAAAGAATTTCTTCCTCATATCCAATCTAAACTTCCCGTTTAAGTTTGAACCTGTTACCTCTTGTCCTCTCACTACAGTCCCTAATGAAGAGTCCCTCCCCAGCATCCCTATAGGCCCCTTTCAGACACTGGAAGGCTGCTATGAGGTCTCCACGCAGCCTTCTCTTCTCCAGGCTGAACAGCCCCAACTTTCTCAGCCTGTCTTCACATTGGTGGATCACCAATACATGAGCTGCAGGCTACACAGCGGCCCCTGACTACCTGGGATGGCTTTGGGGGATGAGCCATCTGGGATAAGGACAGCCTGTTTTATTTCCCTGTACAGCACCATGCACAGTCCTGCCTGCACCCATCAGCCAGCACATTCACTCTTCTCTTTTCACCCCTCCCCTTATTCCCAGCTCTGCCCCTTCTGTACCAAAATAAGTAATAATTTCCAGCCCTGTTTCAAAGGGATATAGACCTTGTGCTACTTCCTTACTTCCCAAGATAACTTCTGAAGGAAACCTTTTCATTAAACCACTTTCAGCATGCTCTATTTAGTCTTTCAGAGATTCTGTGTGTGAGAAGGAGAGAAGTGACACAGGCTATTTACTGAACCAGTCCAAAACATTGCAGAATTAAGTACTGAAAATGTTAACTTAATTGAAAAGATTAATTAGATCTTTGGAACTCTGTTCCTACTGAATAATGCATGTGACATGAGGGGAAAGAGGCAAGTATTTGGATGATGGAAGAATAGCTGGTTACTTGTTGCTTACCACCTGGTAAGTGGTCAGCACCTTCATTTCCCCCAGTTCCTTTCCCCCAGAAAGACCCCACTTCTTGTTGTCAGTTCTTTTCCTTATTGGCTTTGTAGTTTCCCTTTTTACTTATTCCCTGTTTTGAGCAGTTTCAACTGATACTGTTCTCAAAGCCCACCAGCCCTCTCACACCACTCCAGTATGTTTCTGAAGAGGGAACTTTTTCTTGTGGAGACTCTTCAGTCACAGGTTGTACTGTAAATCCCTTTTCCCTTCAGTAGCTTATTGCTCTGCTGCTTTGTCCCACATTACTGTTCACCTTAGCCTGTGTATTTAGGATTCTCTCTCCGGTCTGGGGAAAAGGTTTGCTAGAATTCCAGCTGCACTTGAGCCTGTGTGGTCTGAAGCAATCATTTTATTTAAGCTGCAGTTTAAAAGTAAAATACATAATAATTAGTGTTGCATTAGAAAATACTGGATGTCTACATATTGCATACATAGACTACTCTGCACTGAGAGCTGCACCATCTGCTCTCCTGCTCCCTGTTCTTACTCCTGCAGACATTAGATAAACATGTTGAGAGAGCAGCAGGCTGTTTTCAATCATGACATATCTGAGCTGTGTTTAAAGTCAAAAGCCTTTATTTACAGCTCAGTGAAGAGAGAGGACTCATAATCAAGGGCAATAAACTAGATCCATAGCAGTTTAATGTTTCAAAGGGATGGCAGCCATCTATGTCAAACCTGTCACTTCTTTACAATGCAGAAGGCTCCAAAAAGAGCAGAGGGGATGCAAGGCTTCCTGGCTACCATGAGATGGTCTTCAGTGCTGTGGGTTGGGTTTGCAGGCACAGCAGTGGGGCAAATATGCTCTGCTTCTCATGGATGTCATGGAGTGGCCTGGAAAGAAATTCACTGGCTTTTACCCAATGCATAGTGCTGAAGCAGTATGAGATGTTGGCAGGAATTCTCAAAGGAGGACTTTCCTCCCTGGGATAAGTGGCCACGGCTGCTCTTAGGAGAAAAAAAAAATTGGATTTTAGGTCTTTCTACATGCTTGGAAAGGAAGGAAAGTAATGAAAGGACAGCAGTATTGGCAGGATGGTCCTGTAATGGCCTAGAAGTCAATCAGTCTGTCTCATGCCCCACTGCAGAAACCCACAGAATTCAAGGTCCACCTTTGAACGCAAAACCAGCCTTGACCAACTGACTCAGTCCAATACCATTTCAGAGTACTTACAACAGTGCTGAGTAGCTACTACATCTCAGCTAATAATCTAAATCCTGTCTGAATCTGGGCACTGAGCCTCCACAATGTGAAGACACAGTCACGTTCAGTTAACTCTCCAGTGCTGTGAGCCCAGGAATGGAGTTAACATCAAATCTTACACATGTTGGATTGGTTGATTCGCCCTTACAGGAGCTGTGGCTCTGGGATGCAGTCTCCTGGTTTAGAGCTAGTGCTTATACCAAAATACCTGACTGGTTAGACCGACCCAGGATAAGTCTCCATAACACAAACTTGCAAAAAATCCCAGAGCCAGGTTTTCAAGCTGAGGTTCTCCAGCCATGTGTGTGCATTTTCCACTGCTCATTCCAGCAACCTTTCTAATTTTACTCATTTTCTCTCCGATCCCTGGAATTCAATTGTACTGATTTCCTGAGCATTAAACATACATGAATGTTCCTCTAGTCTGCTTAATGGCCCTAGCAAAAACTGTTTCGACTCATTGGCAATGCAATTGGAGCAGTCACTGAACACATCTACTCTTTCAGGCTTGGATGTTGGAAACTGCTTTTTTTTCTCACAGTGAGTGAGCATGCAAAGTTATGATATTAGAAATGGCTCAGAGAAGTGACAAATGGGCTTCAAAGTGCAGCATAATGATCACTACAAGATGGGGGTGGTTTTTGTTCTTGAACTGCGGTGCACGTTACTGAGATGGGAGTAAAGATGCCAGAGAGTGAGGCTTCAGTAGCCAACCCAAACCCAATTTGGGCTTTGGCAATGAGGCATTCTTCAAGTCCCGTATCTCTAGGATGGTGCTAAGAAAGAATGATGTGGCTGAGGTGGATTGGCAAAAAATGTTTCAGAAAAGCTAGAGATGTAAAAATCTCCAAGCCTGAAGCATATCACAGCTACAGCCTTGCAGTTCATGGTGGTCTAGTGGCTGTCATGTTGCAAAATCCCTGGAGTCTGAATTCAAGTCAATGTTGGATTGACAGCCAGTTTCTAAATTCCTTCTCAGTTTCTGTGACTGAAGAAGCTGTTCTTGCACTAAGTACAACATACTTTTTACTTACACTTTTTGCCAGAGATTAATAAAATGGCTCTAGTAACTGAGTCACAACATAAACTGCCAAAGGTGCTGATTCTTCAGACTGGACCTATTACTCAGTCAAGCTGAGCACAGTTTCTTCACTCTGTTTCAGGAGCATATCTGAAGCTGTTCCCAGCTGATTTCTGCTCCCTGCAGGTCTACCAGTGGCTCTGTCTGCAGGATTTTTCTGCTCTCTTGAGCTTCATCCACAGAGTCTATTCTACTGCTTCTCTGCAATCCCAAGGTCCTTATCTGATTAATAAAGGAGACAGGGGGGAGGCCATGAAAAGGCTCTCGTTGCAGTTTCAGAATGGCACAGATAATTTTCTTCCTAACCTCTGTGTACTATCTCTATTATTATACACTGCTGAGGGCAGGCAGTGTCAGCATCAGCTGGGAGGTGCTGCACTGTAGCATGTGTGCATACAGAATCCTGCCCTGGGTTCACTTGAAGCCAATGCACAGAAAAGAATAAAGGAAAACTTTTCCCTTCATCCCTTCCTGATGGTACCTGTTCCTGGTGCGACTAGCTGAGAAGGTGGGACTCTTCCGAAGTCATGCTCATCAAATGCAATGCAGGTAGCTAAGGGCTAGACGGCACACTCATGACATGCACTGTGCTCCCCAGAGTTAAAGCCTCCATTGTCCATATTAGTCCTCTGGGAGAGGAGAAATCATCGCCTGCAGAGGAAGAAGTGTAATGCCCTGTGTCCAATTTTCTTTTCATTGCCGTTTTTATTATGGAAACAAAATGTTCACTGATTCTAAAATGAAAATGGAGAAAGCTAATTTTTGTAGTTCTTGCTAATAAAATTCTTAACGCGCTCTTCTCCCATTATCATAAGATTGTTATGGTTTACTTTAGCTCTGGAATCTTATTATTTTCCCCAGAATTCATGGGCACTTCTTATCTTCAAAACTATTTTCATCTCTTCACATAGTCTTCTATCTTATCTTTATCCTCATAGATAGTATGAACATACCTTCATTATCCGACTTCTGGGTTTGTAAACAACAAGTGGCTGTTGATCATGAAGATGAAGATGAGGCAGCAAAAATACTGGAAGCACTGGATAAGAATCTGAAGGAGAAATTAAGGGTTTACAAGTAACCAAAAATCTGATGGATGGCAAAGTAATGCAAAGCCATTTAAAATTCAGCAATTCCAGTAGTATTGAGAAGTGCCTGCCTAAATTGCTGTGTTGTAAATGCTGCAGATAGTATACAGAGCTGAGGCCTTTTTGATACTGGTAAAATGCAGGTCAAGTGCATACATCAAATGTTATATGGTTTGGGGACAGGTGAAGTATAATCTGACTGTACTGGAACGAGTCTAAGTGCTCTGCCTCATGCCTGAGCATACCTAAAAATGGGGTTCAATGAGGGCTACAGCGCTGCTCTCCATTCATAAGCTGCTTTTCCCTCTGGAAATATAAATAATACAGGATGATTTTTAGCTCCTGCTGTACTTGCAGAGTGCAAAGAAGGCTGTAGTGTGTGGCCCAACCTTTGCGCATGTGCAGTGGTCCCACTGATCACAGAGCCAAGGTGGACACAGAAACTTAAACTTGTCCCAAGGTGTACTACCACTCCCTCATACTATCATTCACAGCTTCTGCCGCTGCCTGCCTTTGAGCTGATGGCTACAGGAGACAGTACGGTTAGTCTTAAGGCCCTGAAGCCTGTCTGACTGGATCTAGGCAGCAATTTAACAAAAGACAACCAGACCTGTCAAATTCTGTGAATTTGACTTCTGAAATCCCAGATCTTTCTTCTGTCCTTTCCTGGGATGGCAACACAAGTCTAGTAACAAGCATGTCATGACGAAAGACTGAAACACCTTTAAGCTGTGCACCCCCACACCGGAATTCGCCTTGTATTTCCTTTTGACATCCAGCCAAATAAGTTGACTTCTCCTGGAATAACCTGAGAGCTGGCAGTGAGGTGGGAGCCAGAGCAGTGATGGATAGCTCAGGCAGCAGGTAACGAGGCAGCTGGAATCCTTCATTTTCAAAATGTCCCTCCATCTCCTCTGAGCCATAAGGACATGCAATGCACATGAAGTACAGCATGAATCAGGGCAGCTTTGCTGACAGCACATGCTGACAGCAGGCTCTCTGGTCCACACCCTCGCTCCTGCCGTTAATCTTTCTTGCACTGACCTGAGTGCTCACAGTGGCTTTTCCTCACCCTCAGTTGAAAACAAACTTGTTAAAATTGCTGCCAAGGTGAGGAGGAGAGGACAGGGCAGCCTGTGCGTCGGAGGATGGAATCACTGCCAAAGGGAGAACACACAGCTCTTGTCCTGCTTGAGCAGGGCTGGTCCCTGCACATTGCTATGGCAACCCCAAGCTCTTCAATGACTTGATGCCATAGTGAAACCTGTGGCTTGTACTGCCTGTGAGCAAAGTGTTTTGAGGCCCTCCGCACTGTTCTTTTTCCCCACACCACAACTTGGACCACCAATGAAGTGCTGTGTGGAGGACTCCTGGAGACTTTAAGCTTTTCTGGCTTGGGTTGTGGGGTGGGTTTTTCATTGTAGCAGTTTTTGCTGTAATGTCCACACATTGCTAGTACAAAAAAAAAGACAACGGAAGGATAAAAGCTAATTATAACTATTGCCAGAACATGGTGGAGGCTCTCTCCATGCTGGCATTAGTTCACTTGACATGTGATTAATGGTGGTTAAGTGTGGGCACAACCAAAGTTTGCACAACCCTAGATAAATAATATAGAAGTTTAAAAAGATATATGCTCCTTGTGTTAATAATTTTAACAGGCTGTGAGAAATGTTGCTGTTCTCATGGTAACAGGAAAGCTGTAATTTTATCTCTAATTTGAGAATACTTGTATAATATGTGCAGATAGCCTTCTGATGGGAACTTTTTTCTCTCTTCTTTAATTGAAGCCTTTCTAATGAAGTGATATGATCATGTAGTTTGGGCAAACAATTCAAACTGGACTAATTAGCACTAAAGACACCATTGAAAAGTGGAGTCAGAATTATTTGGAACTAAACTGGTTGCAACCCCTGGTTTCTGTATCAATAGCTGCCTGATCTTAATGTATGTTGGCATCTCTCAGGGCTCTTCAGGATATTCCAAACACATTTGCATCACCCTCGAGGCTGCATTTGTAGAGTTATATTCATTAGACAAGAAAGAAACACATCCACTGGTCCTCAACTCTGTACTACAAACACGTGAGGTCACTATTTGAATCAATACCTCGGAAACCAAGACTCTCAGAGGTTAAATCAGACCAAAGATTTGGACAGTCCATTTTTTCTATCATGGGTTTGACCCAGATGTCGAGGTACATAAAGATACAGAATCATAGATGGAGAGTCTCATCCTTTCCATAGTAACCCTATAAAAATATGAATAAGGGACCTAAATATGCGCTGCAGGTGCAGGACTAAGAATTACTTTCTTAGAAAAACAGCAAGGATTAGGCCTGTGATTCTTTTGCACTTTTGAAGGTATTATCCATGGTTCTTTTCAGTTTCTTACAATGCCTTAGTCATGGAAACCAACTGGCAGCACACAAAATGAAAGCATTTCTGCTAGTTGTACAAAAGCGCCTCCATTGACTACTAATCTTAACCCATCTCCACTGCTCACTTTTCCTATTAAAGCTCTATATTCAGGTCTATTATTCTCTATCTGTTCAAGAACATTTAACTGCGTGTTACTGGGACAGTGCCAAAGCAGTTTTAAAGCACTAAGATATATGAATTAGTGCTTTGCTTATAAGAAAACAAAATGCGACCATGCCCCAAACAGATGTGTACAGGGATTGAGCCAGGACCTCAGCTACCCAGGGTGGGGAGTGGGAATGTAGGTGGTTTGATGAGGCTCACTCACCAGAGGGAGCTGGAGCTGAGCCTGGAGGAGGAGGAAAGTGCCATTTTCAGCTTCTTGTTTTCATCTTCCAGCGCAGAGAGATTGGCGTGTGATGAAACACACGTTTCACAGTCAGCTTTTCAAAGGCTGTGTTACTTCAGAATCATTAACCTGGCTGAGATCTCTGCATTCTTCTCTGCTTTGTTAGATATTTTCATAGCAGTGATTGGTGGTGGCTTGCATATCCTTAAAGCTGCAAAGCTAGCATTTTAATTTATCCTCATTCAGAACCTAATTGTCTTGCACTGTTGGCTAATTAAATGTTCAAAGAAGTGATAAATTAAGCAGGTTGATCATTACAACACAAGTAATTAGTCAGTCCAACTGAATCTGAGCCTTGAAATCCACATTCCCTGAGATAACAGGAATTCTGGGGATGTACAAGAAAGCAAAGAGTGTGTCAATGTTGAGGAAGAAAAAACTTCCCTGAATATTTCATGTGTAGTGCCCAAATCTCACAGAGCTGGGGGCTGAACAACCTGTTCTAGGGGAAAATGTCCCTGCCCACGCAGGGGGTTGAAACTGGATGATGTTACGGTCCTTTCAAACCCGAACAAGTCTGTGATTCTATGATTTTCAGGCTGTTTATTTTGTGCATAAGGAAATCTCTTGCTGGTGCCACTAAGAGAAGATGAAGTTCCAAGATAGCACCTAGCTAGTTTCCTACAGGATCGGACATCTCCCTGTGTTAGACACATGGAGTGTACTTGGTGAAATAGGTATGAGTGGGGCTTTTTTAAATACAAACAAACCAAAGCACACAACCTCCAACCCTCCCAACATCAGTTACATACCTAAACAGGCAGTTATAAACGGAATATTCCCTGGTAGGGAGTTTTCATTCACAAAGGTTTCATACAGTGTTTTACTAAAGACTCTCCCTGGGGTCAAATTAGTGAAGATCTAAAGACCCAAATGTATGTTCTGAAAATCAGTCTATGTGTGCAGCTGCTCCAATTCTCAAGACAACTTCCTGCTGGAAAAACATATCTGTACAATGAATCATCACAGCAGCTTGCTGTTCTTCCTGATAATATATCCAAGTGCTCTGTAGCCCTCCCAGGTGTCCACCCTGTAGGAAGGTGTGTCTATGGAAGAGGCATGCTGGCACACTGTCCAGCACCACCACATCACTGGCGACTAGCTGGAACCACCTGGGGATGGTGTGCCTGGGACAGGACACCCTATTGTGCAGCTGAAAACAGGGAAAATAGCAGAGGCATTGAGATTGTTTAATTAAAGCATGTGGGGATCTTACATAGGAGCTGACCTCAGTAGTGAGGCAAGCACAGTGCTTGGCTCCTGGCTGTGAGAGAAGGATGCCCCAGAAGCAATTCTTGGTGTGAACCCTTGGAGTGCTGCCTCCCTCCTAGCCTGGCTGTTACAAGTCAGACTTCTCCACCCTGCCTTGCTTCCATCCTGCTGATCTGCTCTGCAGGTTCAAGTCTCAGTATGGTTTTTACCAAAACTAAATTAAGTGCCTGCACCATCTCCACACACAGCTCTCTCACTTCATTTGCAATCATATCCCTCGCTGTTCGGTTCATTAAGTTTCCTTCTCTCATCCTTTGCATTTAGGACAGCAAGATTTGAGGTTTCCCATCTTCTGCAATGGAAATAACAAATAATAATTGCTAGAAGTGGCTGTCAAGGGTGAATTTCAGACACAGGTTTCCCACAGGCTGTGTTTTCTCACCTATCCACAGTGCCTGTGGTGTGGGACCAGCATTTAGATCATTCTCACAGAGCTGCTGCAGCAGCCACACTACTCTGCCTTCTTCTGCCTCTTCTAGAGGTGATAATAAGTTCTAAAGGTTTTCTGCTTGTCTCCTCACTGCCACAAAGAAAGTGTCTTGTCATGGCTTTTCAGTTTATCTATTTTCTTGTGTTGTGGGTTATAACTTATTTCCTGAACACAGAACTCCTGCTTGCTTTGCTTTGCTGAATCAGCTGGTATTTCATACTGCAAATGATACTCTTAAAATTAAAGCTCCTAAAACATTCTAATTCCTTTTGTTTTCCTGTGCTCTAATTGGTCTAGCTGGATTATGTTAATTATTTCTGATCAAAACTGCTTAATTAGCATGGTAGGTCAATTAGTGAGGGCCTCTGGGCTTTAAGATAGTTACTTTAGGTTTAGTTTTAGTTATAGTGTAGGCAATCAAACTGTTTCATGTTTTATGTTTCTAGAACTATCCCTGAATTAATGAAAAGTTAACAGACTCGTATGTAAGAAAATGCTTCATAAGCATCCACCAATATCTTGCACTGGGGATGGCTGGTACCTAAAATGCTTCTTTAATGCTCCATCATTGAAATCAGTCTTGAAAGCAGAGTTCATGGCCTCGCTGCTGGCCCACAAGGGGACAAGCACCAGGAGAGCCATGGACTACCCTGAGGGGTGAGGGTTAGAACGGGGAAAGCTGCAACCACAAGTGTTCTCCCTTCCTGTCTATAAAATGCAGGGATAACAGTAATTTCCCATCTGTGAGATCCATTTGAGGAACTCTGTAAAACACTGAAAGGCTGCTAAATGTTATGTTTTTTTCTCACAAATAACTTCTTGCAAACCCATTCATAATCAGAGAAGCCTTTAGATTACATTGGCATAGAAGGTGTCAAAGAAAAGCTGCCCATAGATTTAAGTCTCCTTTTTTAATATTGTAAATACTTGATTTATTCCTGTGAGTGCAGGTTTTCATCAAACCATCCTTCTTAATTGAGCTAATACCTTTACTTCTGTCCTCCTCTTTGTTCAGTCTGGAAAGCAATTTTCCAGCCTCTTCTCCCATCTCATATATCCACTTTTGATCTGATTATTAGCATTTCATCTTCTACAACATTCACTGTATGATATTCAAACCCAGACTTATTTAAGGAAGCAATACCTTTTAGTGTGCTGGGTGTCACACGTTTCCTCTGTAAGGTAACAATTTTATCTTATGTTATTGCAAGTTATTTGCTCTCCATTTTCATTTCCTTCCTCCCCTTTTTTAACTGGTATATGATTCCTTATAAGAAGATATAAATGGAAATGCAACTGCAGAATGAAAACTGAGGAAGGCATAAATTTTTATATGAAAAATGCCCAGTGAGCAAGCACTGGAGGATTTAACTCAGAAAAACCTGATCTGTCTCCTTCTTAAGAAGATTCTCCCTCCAGGTAGCTAGTGGATCCTTCTAGAAAGACTGGATACCCACCCATGCCCTAGCCTTTCCTTACTCCATGCTCAGTTCACTGAAATGATTCCCAGAGGCCAACTCTTCAAACTGAGATCTGGATGGAAAGTGTGTGATGGTGTTACTGTGTGTCTGCATTCACCTGTCAGACAGACAGCTCTTCATGCCAGCCAGTCCAGATCACCTTGTGCACCTCATCTGCTGGTTACAGACTGCTCAGGTTGTCTTGGTACACCACAGACATGCACCCACATCAGATTTCTGTGCTAACTGCTTTTTGTTCTGTTCCACAGCCTGAAGCATGGTGCCTATGCTCAGCAGGAGAGACAAGCCGGAGAACAGAGCTGTTGCTGTCAGAAACAGCCAGAGAAAACTGCAAATACGTAATTTCTGGGCCAGACCAGACTAAACCTTTGGTGCACACATACACGTACTTCTTGCTCAGAAACCTAATTGGGAGTACAGATCACAGAGCAAGACCATTCTAAGTTTAAGCATATTTAATTGTGGAGGAAAAGAATATAATCCAGAAATGGAACGTGATCCTAAAGCCAAGAAGATGTTTCTGATGGACAGTATAAGGAGTACAGTGTGCACTGTTAGCAGTGGGTTAGTCTGCTGAAAGGACTGATCAATTGGTGTTAATGCAGCAAGCTCACCATAACGCTGCTCCTTCTTCACTTAGGCATGTCTTTCCTTCAGCTCTTTCCAGCTACATTCCTAGGGATCCGTTCTAAGCTTTCTCCCAGGTACAATTTGGCATTATATTTGTTCATTTGTTTGCAGCTATAAACAAACCTGAGGAGTGGTGACGAACAACAGAAGTACAGTCAGAATGCAATGGCTGCTGCACTAATAACCCTTTCCATGGTGGTGGCCTTCCTGCTGTCACACCTGCAGCTATCAGAAGAGATCAAAGAAAGAACCTTTTAGCAAACCAGAAAAAAACTATCTGGTACAAATGCAGAACAAAAAGCAATAAAATAAATGGCCTTCCTGCACTTCTCATTTAATTGCCTTCCACAGGTCTTGCTCAGCAGTCTGCCTTCCAGCCTTCATCCCAGACACATCTATTCCCCACTTCAGGAATCAAGGAACAAGATTATCAAGAACAACCCCCTTTTGAATAGTTAAAAGCCTGGAGTGAGCATTCCTCATTTTGATAAATCAAGGCTTAAATTTGCTAGAAAACAATCCTTAAAAGTTCATGATTTGCTGCTGTGCCTTTCAGCTGCATGCCAGGAGTCCCTGCCTGTGAAGCCACTGAATGGTCTTCCTATTTGTTTCTAACTGCAATCCCTATCCTATATTAACACAGCCTGTTTCAAACTGTAAATTATTTATCACTAATCCTAGGTGCTCCACATATAGCACATAATTAACCTCCCAAATTAACAGGGAAGAGGAGTTGAAAAAGCATGACATTCTGAGCAAAACGTCTTCTCTAAATAGCACAAAAATGAAAGACAATTGAATTTATAAATTGAATTTATAATTGAAATTATTTAATCGAGGTCTTCTTAGTTCAGACCTTCCCTGCAGTTACATTAAGACAGGATGTTTCCTTTGGGTCTCATTTATGGCAACACTTTAAATACAGATTCTTTTGTTTTATGCTAATATATTTAAGCTACATCAATGATCAAAATCTGAAAAACAGAGATTATTATAGAATCCCAGGCTGGTTTGGGTTGGAAGGGACCTCAAAGCTCACCCAGTTCCAACCCCTTGGCACGGGCAGAGACACCTTCCACTAGCCCAGGTGTAGCTTGGCTATAAAGCCAATAATTATGCAACAAATTCAGACTTCCTTTGGTTTCTTTCATTCTTTAAATTCATTCATATTACAGCGCTCTCCTGATGTCCCAAGAGATACAACTAGAAATCTGACAGTTCACCAACAATGATTGAAGTGTCAGACAATCCAGTGGGAATCTCCGAGAAATTTTTGCAACAAATGCTGTTAATCTATGTATTCATTTCAAACTGGACAAGTTGGGAGCATGTGGGGTGTTTCTGTTAGTTTTTTGGCAAGTAATGGTCTTAGTCTTGCTTCTGAGGGATGTGGGTATTGGGGGGTGTTTAATTCCTGAACTCATTAGGATTGGCAATTCTGGAACTTGCTTGCTAACAGCTGAGACATTACAGGACATTCTGCACTGGAACATTTGAAACGGCTGAGGGAAAACTGTTCCTAGTGATTAATAACACCTTTGCTCTACACTTCCTCCAGGCAACATGATTTGAAAACAGTGTGCGGGAGGCCTGAGCTATGCAGCTGAGAGCAGGGGCTTCACGTGCTCCCCACACACCTACACAATAGGGAGGAAAATCTCTGCCAAGATGCAGGAGATGCCTGTTTCTTTTCTAACCAGGAAGGCCTGTGTGAATGACCATCTAGGTACTGGTTTATTGTAGTTACTGGAACATAAATGCTTCCACTCTTGCTGTTTAATCACACTGCAAGCTCCTCAAGGCATAGTTTCTTACTCCAAAACCAAGCAATCAACACAGTAAGATCCTTCCGTACCACTGCAGTGCTTATACTTGTGCTCACAAATGCCAGTCATTCACTTGCACTGAGAGACCAGCTCCACAGCAGAACTTAAGAGATGACCATAGACCATGTATGTGTGATTTTTCTTTTTTGTTTGCTTGTTTTAAAAGCAAGGAACTAAACTACATCCTTTTCAAACATAGCTCAGCGTTCACTTTCCCAGTTACTCTGAGGGAAATGCAAGAGAATGCACTGAGAAAGCTGTATGCATTTGGCTCTCGTACCTGGCAAGGCAAGTGTAGTGCCTGGGCTTCATCTTGTTTAACATACTGACACACCACAGTGTCACAATGTGAGTTTCAGCATGATTCCAGCACCTCGTGGATGCTGATGAATGAAAGGTAGCTCCCCTTTATGCTTTACAAATCCTGGTGCTGTACTTCCCCACCACGCAGCAGCACAGCCCAGCTGGCTAGTTAGCTTATCATCAATCCACCTACATGAATATGCACAAAAATGTCCTGAAAATGCTTCTGAAGTTTCCTTCTAGCAGTCCTTGCACGCTCTGGTCTGACTACAAGCAGTGGTGCCAAGAGTAACAGATTTATTTTAGAAATAAGTGAATTGTAACTGGCATGCAAACTGCCAGTATGAAATACTTACCCTGGAACTATCCTGCCCCTGTGCTTGTGAACTTGTGGTCGGTCCCACACTGCTGATGGAGATAGTCTCTTTCCTTGTACAAACACACCCACCATCCAGAGCGGAGTCCAGCCCTGCTTGTTTGAGGGGTGAGACAGCTTTAATGCCACACACGTGTTGTTACTGTTGTTCTATGTTCATTAGTGTTCACTGCAAGGTCCGAGTGAAGTACAAGTGATGGCAACCTCTGAAGAAATCACCAAATAAACTTAAAAGGCAGTTGTGGCCTCAGTTAACACCACCGAGAGCACAGCACAGCCCTTTCTACTTGCTGGGAAGAATCTTCTAGAGTCAAAAACTTAAATAGAAGCAGGGCCAACACATCCCTGGAAATGCAGATGAGCAAAACTCTAGGCAATCCATTGTGAAATGGCAGTCTTATAATTTAAGAGCTCAGTATAGCCCTCTGCTTAGTGCAGCAGGGAGGGAAGAGTCCAGAAAGACAAAAGTATTAAGCCCCAAAAACTTAAGAAACAGACAGGCAGGAGATGGCTCACCACGTCTGGGATTTTGCACACTAACAAAGCTGTATTCAAGCACAATGAAAATGCCTTTTTCTCCTGCTTGAAAAAAACATAATGAGAATGCAGCACTGTGGGGTTTTGTTTGGGTTTTATTTTGGTGTTGGTGTTTTCTTCTCTAAGTGTGTTTGTATAAGGTTTCAGGCGCAGATTCTCTAACTTCTTATTGAAGTCTTCACAAGTACTCTCCCTTCAACAATGTATCTGAAGACATTTTGATGTGTAAAAGCTCATGAAGGGTGGTTAATGTGATAAAAGCAGAAGCTTGAAGCAATGACATCGAAAGAAAGTCTGTCTGAAGATCTTGAAATCAGATAGAATAAAGAGAAGGCTAAAATGACAAATATGTTTGATCTTACGTACTTAAACAGAAAATGATTTCTGAGCCCTGTCTCATCCTATAAAAGAGCTGATGGATGGCTTGGATTTAGATACATGTAGCTATATTTGCTACTGAGAAAATTACATACTTGCCCCTTTGCACTAGCGCTGTATTTTGGGGGGTGGAATTTATTGATTTAAAACCCCAAATTACCCACTTCATTCCTCCTCCCCTTTCTGCCTAAAAAAGTGTTCAAGTGGAAAACAGAAACTGACTTTCTTGTACAAGAAAGGAATTAATTACTTTAAGGAAAAGCAATGAAATTACTCCAAAAATGAAGTCCTGATACGATTTTTGGGTCAAGGAAGGAAGAGCAACGCACACAGAAGGTAGCTGTTGAGCCAAGTGCAGTCACTACAGTGCAACTACACTATTGGCAGGGGGAAGGGCAGGTGATCAGGGTGAGAGAAGACAATTTCTATGGCATTACACCTGCAAATGAAAGGAGACTATGAAGGAATAATATGCTGTGAGCCCTAAACATGTCATGTCTATATTTAAGTCTGGAGCTCGCAGAACAAGACAAGCAGAGAGCCTGGTAATGATATCACCCAAATGATCTTAAATTTACCAATGGACTTGTATAGGCACAAACTCAGACTGTAAGCCTTTTGTTTAAAAACATAGGCTCCATTCTTGCAGAATTAAAGGAATCTTCCTTAAAATTTGCTCATATTTTGAAATACTTCTTCCTGCAAGCCCAAAAAGCATGAAAACCCCTTAAAAATGTTTGTTACACAAGAAAACTCCTTTTTCTTGTCTGCATTCAGTGTGCGCTTGCAGCCCAGAAAGCCAACCGTATCCTGGGCTGCATCAAAAGGAGCGTGACCAGCAGGTCGAGGGAGGTGATCCTGCTCCTCTGCTCTGCTCTCCTGAGACTTCACTTGGAGTATTGTGTGCAGTTCTGGTGTCCTCAACATCAAAAGGACATGGAACTGTTGGAACAAGTCCAGAGCAGGGCCATGAGGATGATCGGGGGACTGGAGCACCCCCGTATGAAGATAGGATGAGAAAGTTGGGGCTGTTCAGCCTGGAGAAGAGAAGGCTGCGTGGAGACCTCATAGCAGCCTTCCAGTATCTGAAGGGGGCCTATAGGGATGCTGGGGAGGGACTCTTCATTAGGGACTGTAGTGAGAGGACAAGGGGTAACTGGTTCAAACTGAAACAGGGAAAGCTTAGACTGACTATAAGGAAGAAATTCCTTACTGTGAGGGTGATGAGGCACTGGAATGGGTTGCCCAAGGAAGCTGTGAATGCTCCATCGCTGGCGATGTTCAAGGCTGGGTTGGACAGAGCCTTGGATGGCATGGTTTAGTGTGAGGTGTCCCTGCCCATGGCGGGGAGGTTGGAACGGGATGATCTTAAGGTCCTTTCCAACCCTAATTATTCTATGATTCTATGATTCAGGAGGTTCCTAGTTCAATCCTTCCAACTACAGAAAGCTTTTAGTATACCATGGCCCCGATTCGGCAAAGCATTTAAGTAGTTGCTTTATTGTAAGTGCAGCATTACACATACAGCTCTGAGCCCCATGTGGAGGAAGGCAAGAAGGCCTTGAAAATAAATCCTGGTGGATTAAAAAAAATAATCTCTATTAGATGCTGCCCTCTTCCTTCATCTTGCAAGAAGGTACAAAGAGAAGTGCAGAAGGCTGAGACTGCAGGCTCTAGTTACCGATGCACCTGACCAACAAAATGGCCTAGCTTGTGCTTACAGCACGCTCTCTTCCTCACAGATCTGCTTTTCTTCCCCCCTCACCACTCTCTAAAGGATCTGTGTTATCTTTGCTTAGCTACTGCTCGGTCCATCCAACGCCAACACCTGTCAACCTCTACATGTTCTTGTGCACAAGTCACTGTCCTAAATGCAAAGTATCTGCACTTCATGCAATAAAACTGCTAAAGAAGAGTAAGGCGAAAGCCTCAGCTCTAAGTCAATACAAGCTGGGGCCACCTAAGCCACTGCACGAGCTCTAGTCAGCAGAGAGCAGCAGTTTTCTTATTAGAGACTCAAATTCCTTAGGCACTCCCATCTCTGGTATTACACTGAAGTTACACTTGAATATACAATATTTGCATTCCTCTTGCTAATTCATGTAGCTTGTTCTCTCTAATCTCAACATCACAGCACAAATACTTTTCATGCTCTACTTCCTATGCAGTGCAGCTTCCCTAGTTTGTAATCAACATTATTCTTTCCATTAAAGTTAATTTCTATTGCAGACTACGGACTAGCTCTAACTCCCTTTCACCTTCCCCACTTTTTAGGAGCAGTTACACAAACAAAAGTCAAAGGATTTTGTTTCTATTACCTTTTTAAACACTTTAAGGACTACTGAAAGATGCTAATGCCTTCTGTTCTTTGTCTTCTAAGGCCTGTTTCAAAGCCAGTGAGAGCTGTTACATTCACAGGGCTGTGGACAAAACTACCACTGACCAGTAGACAATCAAAGTAGACATAAGGCATCCATATGAACACACTAAGGAGTCAGTTAAGAAAGATGAGAGAGAGAGTGCTGAAGGCAGCCTTATACCTTCTTCAATAGAAGGAATGCAGAGGAGATTAACACGAATCAATCCTGAAGGTGGTAGAGGAGCACAGGGAAGTTCTATGAGAAAAACAGAATGAGTCTGTGGAAGGCCATGAAGGGTGGCACAGATTTTGCAAGGTACTTCCCAGAATGCGTGCTGTCCCACAAAAAAGCCTTTTAACTCCTTTGGCTGTGTTGGGTGACAGATAAATCTGTCTACGTAAGAGGTTGTCAGCAGACCCTAAGGACCAAAATACCTGCTCATTCAGTTTGTTTGTTTCCTATGATGTCTGCACTGTCACACCAGAACTGGTAGTTCTTGGCCTGTCCTGGTTTAAGGTCTGGTTTGGCACCCTGAGAAAGTCATGTTGAGTCAAAGCTTGTTCATTAGTTTTATATCAGCTGACTTAACATTAAGAAATTATTTCAGGATCCATTTCCTAGCTCTATAGCAGCAAATACAGGATTCCTTACATGTACAACCTGCAAAATGCTGTAGGAGAAAACACAGTCTGTGCTGTGCAGTATCATTTAAACCATCTGCAATGACAAATCTTTCCAAGTTACATTTCTGCTGGGGCTCTCTAACATTACTCTGTGCTGGGGTATGAGTTATCTAACACAGATTCTCGACAGACACCAACACAAGTGTCCTCAGCTTCAGCAACACCACAACTCTTTAAACTGTACCTTGTCCGTGTGCATGGACACATGCAGTGGAAGTTCTGATATATCCACTTCTGTTCCTTCAGATGTTTGCTTTCCACTCAGCCAACAGTATGGGGTTTCCTTTCCTTTTTTGCTGTGGGGCAACAAGTTTTATTTCTCTTTCACTTCCTTATGAAGGTATTCTTCCTGAGGACGTCAGGACACAGTGGCAAGGCATTTTTGTGTGGCTCATAATTAAAAACTCTTCATGAGTTTATAATGAACTTTACTTATTGTGGTGTGCAGAGGCAAGGAAATATCCAATGTTACTATTCAAGTCCACTTTGTACTACATGCTTAATAATAGCTGCATGGGTTAAGTGAAGTCTAAGTGGCTGCTCATTTCTATTGCCTTCACGCCTGTGTGCTCAGAAACACCCTGAACTACAGTACAACAGAAATCAGCTCTGGTTTGGGTCTATATTCCTGCAGATCCTTGCTGTGTTCAGTGAAGGTGCAGAACAATGGTATTAGTCCTACAGGAGTAGAGACTGTATCTGTAATTTGTGAACCCATGAAGTAGGCTTTGAAAGTATCTCCCTGTTGGTGTCCACATGTTGAGGGAAAAGTAGATGGCCAAGATGCCATGCTGGGAACTCAGCTGCACAAACATTCCAGATGCTCCTCCAATTTCCAAACACAGCTCAGCCCCTGATCATCCTCATGGCCCCCTCTGGACTTGCTCCAACAGCTCCATGTCCTTCTTTATGTGGAGGACACCAGAACTGTCTCTTGGTTGCTGCGCACCTCCTCCCTGCCTGGGTACGAGCTGCAGCACTGCCCTGGAGAGTGAAGCATCTGGCTGTGGTTTAGTGCTCTACAATGTGATGGCTTTGCTGACCAGCAAGAAAGATGACGTGCCAGCCACCAGCAACATGCTGGAAAGAAGAATTTTTGATGGCAACATTTGTAGTTTACAATTTAGCACAAAACCTGTTAAAGCACAAAAGCAGTCTGTTAAAGTCCAGAAACACTGTGCACAGCAACTTTGGGTGTTTATTTATGAAAACAATACAGCGTGTTCCAGTGGGAACTGATCAAGTTGCATAAAAGATTTAAGAGTCTATTCTGTAGCTGTAATAATGCTTTTAGCACCTTCTCAGATCCTTCCCTATTTTCCAACATAGTGGCTTGTGCTAGTTTATCTTTTGGACCATAAACCATTTTATGCCTTCAGTATTCTGGAAGTGGTATCACGATAAAACAGATTTAAGCCATGAAATAATACACACATTTTCTGTTTGGAAATGCATCAAATCTGTTTTTGAGAAACTAACTGCAGATGAAGCTATTAGTACAGTGCTGGTAACACCGGAGAACAGCACTAAAAGTGATGGCAGGTTATTGTGAAGGAGTAATCCTGCTTTAATACAACTCTGTTAAAAAATCATGTTCAGGAAAAAGAAATGATTCCTCTTGGAGAATTTAAGCAATTTATTTTGCCTTTTAATAATTTAATCAAAGACTTCTTGAAACCTTTTATGAAATGAAAACCAAGAGTTTGGGTTGGGTTTGGGTTTAGTTCTTCAATAGTATACAGATTTTTGAACCATACCCAGACTTTTCTGAATATTCAGCAGGTAAATATGCCAACAGCTCCAATTTAACATTGAAAACAACAACAGAAAAGGCAGTGTGATGCTGTCCTGAGTTAATGTCAGCAGCTGGCATAAGGGAGCACGGCCTCATTCAGGGCAATGTCCACATACTGTTCCTGTGAAGAGAATCCAGGTACGGTAGCTGGTGTGAAGCATTAGCATTGATATTCATGCCTTAATAGGGACATGAGAAATAACTCCCTCTGCAGTGCTTAGGAGAAAGTAATTCCATTTAGGACTACATAAATTTTCAGTTTGTTAATTAGGTTAAGAGAGGAAAAACAACATTAGGAACTTCCACTGAGTTGTATTAGCTTCAAAATGACAAAGAAATTGAAAGAGAATTTATGTTAGCCAGGAGCTTTGGCAATCAGCTCCACTTCCAAACCAGGGCCCCAAAACACTAAAGTCTTCACTTAGACATGTGCTCTTTCTTTTTTCTCTTTTTTAAATCATCTGCCTTTCATTACCATTTCTCAAAGACAAGCAGCTTGTGAAGCAGTTATCCAAATATGTAACATGAAGTACTCTGAAATCTGGCATTCGAGGAAGCATTCCCCAGAGTAGATGTACTCAACCCAGGCATGCAGCTCATAGCTAGAATTACCCCAGGGAAATGGCAAGTCACTAAAGCCTCTTTTAAGGGTGTCAGGTCTCCCTTTCAGCAATGGCTCAGCATGCTGAGATCATGTCCTGTCATCACGTTGGCTTTGGTTGGGACTCTGGGAACTGCTGGTAATAGGATCACCAGTTGCCAGGAACTTATGAGAGTCACAGAATCTCATGGAAAGGCTTAAGGAGCATGGAGGAATGATCAGGAATGCTTTTGGTAATGCAGACAGGAGTTGAGTCTAAATCCGATATCAGCTTTCTATCAGAAAAGTTTCATCAGGTTCAATAGAGGGAGATAAATCCACTTCCAAACCTCACAAAGTGGTGCTTTAGACACACACACAAGAAAAAAGCCTGAAAAGTGTCCTTTGAATTCTCAGCTGAGGATCCTGATCAAGAGAGGAAGAGAGTGTGAATGTGTGCGTGTTGCTGAAGACCCCTTCTTCGCCTTTAACTGCTCATAAATGAAAACACTTTTGTCCATCTATTCCTACGTGGCATACGAAGGATGTGGATCACTTCTGAAAGTAGCCATGAATTTCTAGCTCAATACTTATGTTGGGGGAAAAAAGGGCCCTTGTCCTTAATTCTAATGCACTGAGGTAACAAAGCTGGCAACTGGCTCAGACCTGTTCATTGCTTATGAACAGTCACACTTGCTCTTAAAAATGCTACTTTCAGGCCTGGGGAGTTGAGCCTGTCATGCCACTTAGACAGAAATTTGGATGAGGCATCAATGGCCTCATACATGACTCTGATCGGTGCTGGACATGGCAGCTGGATTCCATCTCTGTTTCTTTAGGCACTCACCCTCTTTCTGAGGTGTCTATTTCCAGAAACCCAACATCAAGGGTTTAAGCATTTGCAGTAGATGAGCAGAGCAATAGTTGTCTCAGGTGTAAGCCAATACATGACAAATGATATCAACCTAGGTGCAATCCCTGTCCACTCTCCCTTTGCTGTCAGCTTTCAACTGGCATCTCTCAGATTTGTTATCTAGCTGGCAGGTCTCAGAGCTTTTGAACCTCAAAACAGAGAGGTAGGATTTATCTGGGGGCAGGCATGAGAGTCCCCTTCAGAAGACCTTCCATCAGGCTCTTTGTAGCAAGGTGTCCTTGTGGGCTAGGATAACCCATAAAGACCATTATGGGGAAAGTACTTCTGGTGCAATCATACTGGACACCTTCCGTAGGGGAGCAGAAGGAAATTCAAGAAATTCAAGAGCAGGAAATTCGAGGGACAGTTTGAGAACCACTGCTCCCATCTCAGGATACAGCCTCCCTTTTCTGCAGCTTGTCAGAGTGGGTGCTGAGCCATGTAACAGGGGGTCACTGGTGCAAAGAGGATCCTGTCTTGAATAAACAGCCTCACTTACAGCAGAAGCAGTCACCGCTGCAGGATGTACAACAGAAGTACAAGGTATATACCTCAACACGCTGCAGGAGTCAGCTCCATGGTGGGCACAATAGCCTCCAGCTATACTCATATTTTCCTTTTGGTTTTTGGTTCCTGCTTGTCATCTGCAGCACATACTGAAGGGAACAGCGTGCACCTCATTATTTAGATTTACCATTCTATTTGTAGCACTTCAGAGCAAAGCAGAAGGGCTTAATAACCCTCCTCCCAGCAGCAAAGGGCTGGAGGACTCTGTGGGAAACCCCAGCCCCACTGTCTGCTTCCCCTGGCAGCAGGGGCTCCATTCAGCTGCCGTCTGCCTGCTTCTGCTTTGTGTTCCAGAGGCGTTTGCTGCAGTCACTTGATGGCTTTGCACGTAGGGCAGGCATCTGATCAGACTTTCAGCCTGGGGGAGGGAAGCAAAGCAAAATGCTGGTGAGTTAAATTACCTTCTGCTGCATACAATCATCCAGCATAACACAGCTCAGCAATAACATTCATGTTGCCATTAATAGAAAACACTTCACACTGCACTCCAGAGAGATTTTTTCTGCTTGGTATGGAAGTGATCCATTCAGATGGAGCTGCCTGAACAAAGCCTAAGGGCTCAGACACCACCAGCAGCATCTCTCTAAATATCCCTGTCTTATTGCGTAATCTCTGCCTTGACTTGAAGGAAATGTGCCAATTGCTGCAGCTATAGGGCTCTGTGTATATAAAACACACACTTAGCTGTGTGGTCCTATGGGGCAACATGAGTTTTTTGCTGACTTACCTCAAGTAAATTGTGATAACACTTCAGCAGAATTGTCTTGGCTTCAACAGAATGTGTCAAAGTGTTTTTAAATAGAACACTTAATCCATGCCTCACTCCCTCATGTCGTGAAGGGAAGAATTAAAAACGTGACTATGCATCGTGCTGGTAAAAGCCTGAAAATACTGATGAAACACTTGTGAGGGGGAAAGTGGGGCATTTTCCAGCATGCTTAAAGATGCCTTAAGTTTTCTGAATAAAGAAATAGAGCTTGTCTTGGACACTTCCGGTCATCTTGAAGAATAAACTGAAATACAAATAAGAAGAATGACAGTAATGAAGAAGACCAGAATCAACTTCTCATCCTATAGATATATATGGGCTGCTTCCATCAAGCTGACAGGTGCCTCTATAGCTCAGAGGTAAGGGGGCTGAAGTGCTGACAGCAGAACGATACTTGACTCGAAGACAATTGAGGTGCCAGACAAGGTCCAGCTGGAGGAATGAGTGGGGCCTGCACAGACTGGACACTGATGGAGGCAGAATTACAGCCCTGGAGATAGCATGCCATTTATGTCCTTATGTGAGTTCAAGGGACAGTTGTACTCCTCGCTAAAGGGCACCACCCCTCGAGTCATTTCATTAATGTTTCTTTACTGTTTAATGCTGGCTTGCATAGCTTAAGGCTTTCTGCTCTGTTAAAATGAGCAACCATGCTCTGGGAGGGAACAAGTCCTCCTGTTTTCTCAACAGAGGTAAATCATTCACAAAGCAAGAAAGGAAGCTGCAGCCAGCCTGTAATTGAATTTTGTAGCATCCTGAATGATAATGCATTGAGTCTCCTCTCCAAATCAGCAATGAGGAATTATTACACAGAAGGATAAACAGGATAAAATTGAAAATTAATGCTTCTGGAAAACAAATTAAGTTTTTCAAGGCCAAGTTGGACGGGGCATTGGGCAGCACAGTCTAGGGTGAGGTGTCCCTGCCCATGGCAGGTGGTTGCACCTAGATGATCTCAAGGTCCCTTCCCACCCAAACCATTCTGTGATGGTTTCTGCAAAAAGTATTTACTGGCACTTCTGCTCACTAGACTCCTAAGTTAAAAATCTGTTATTGAGCCCAGACCCATCAAAGACAGTCATTCTGTAAGGCCATCCTTTGTACTCATGGTAAAAGGCCATGAAGTTGCATAGGGCATTAAAAACATTAAACAGCAGGGAAACAGACTGAGCCTATTAACCTCTGTATAAACCAGCAAGGCAAGATTTGGACTGTGGCACGTAAGGCACATGTTTGCACACACTCATCTAATGTAATTAGACACTGGCAGTGAGGATGGGCTGTAAACCACAAACACAGTAGAAGAAAATGGGTTTATTCTCTGAGAATTTTATGATGAATTGTTCGCCTTTTACAGCGAGATCTAAAAGTAGATCCTCTCAGGTCATAATTTGCTGTGTCATTTAAAACATTTAGAACTGAAAGTGGCAAATCCCAGCCCTCTTAATATGTCAAAGGTTACTAAACAAGGTGGGCTCAGCATTTTCACAGTGAAGAGCATTCAGGTCTTTCAAATTCAGATCTCTCTCTTAATCAGACATCAGAGGAGTCCATCATAAAATAAGCAGAAACACCACGGGCAATCTAGTTCAGGGACTGCTCTTCTTGTGGCAATACGATGAAGATTAAGGCTAGGGAACTTGCTTATTTCTCATTGCAGAAATCCTTCCTGAGCTTGGTAGCAATTTGGATAACTTATTCTTTTTTGGGTTTCCTGGGAAGAGAAATGCATGAATTTCAGCACAGAAATTTCTCATGTAGGCTTCATAAACCTGAGTCAGGGGCTGTTTGAATGGGAGCTCCCCCTGTGTGAACACGCACAGGAAATTTCTGATTCAGGACATGTTTGTGCCTATTTGATAGATTATTCTTTATACTCCCTCTGATGTCAGGTTATTCTTGGGCATGCTAAAATGAGGATGAGAAGGGCTGTATATTTAATTTCATTATAAAAACATTTGAGAGCTCACTAGAGAGTTTATCTTTGTTTCCTCCCTTAAAAAAGCTCTACCAAGAGCTCTCTCCACTCTCTCCATATAAATAGGGAAAATCCCTTTTGCCAATCAGCAGAGTATCAGCTTTGCATTAGCAAGTCAGCTTGAGCACAAAATGACCTTTTTACATCCATATGTATCCATCTCTCTCGAATTAATCATCCATTCAGCTGGTGGTTTATTTAAGCATAAACACACCAAAAAGGTGCTGTAAGAGTGTTTGCAGAATCCAAATATTTGCTTTCTCCTCCTTTAACCACCTACCCACTACTAGGGTGAAAGCTGCCAACTGGCAGCTGAAAGCAGCATTTTGTCTTCAATTTCTCGTATCTGAATTTCTCTTCTTTCTCCCCTTTTTTTTTGCCTGTGAAATAATGCCTCAGGGACAAATGTGTAACAACAGAGGGCAAACCAGGTCACTTGAAAACCAACTCCTGAGGCATGTCTGCATTGTGAATGAGCTCATGACTTTCGTAAGGAGCTCCCATTCTCCCACTGAGATTATATTTCCTGCCTCAGACAGATCACGTTCACTGAGCCAACAACTGCCTCTAGGCAACCAGGATATAACGCTGTGCCCTGAGCAGCACAACACTTAACCTTGTGGGATACTGTACACAGAGTTTGTGTGTGTGTGTGTGTGTGTGTGTGCAGGGAGGAGGGGGAGCCCTCTTAATATTACTTACTAACACTGACACCATGGAGTGCTTTTGCGGTGGTGTGTGCTCTCAGTTGTCCGCTCTGAGGGCAAGGGTTGCGTGAACTGTTTCGTTTCCTCCATAAGAAACGTATTTTATGGCTCTTAATCTTGTGGTGGGGCTGGGCCAAGGATGCCCACTGACAGACCAAGATCACATTAGGTACTTTTCAGACACCAAAGGAAAAGATGGCTTATTGAGATAGAGACCAGTTCATCAGCTAAGTATTTACACTGCAGCTGTCCATGAGCTCCAGGAGTGGGGCTGGTGTTTCAGTGTGGGGTGTTTCTTTTTAAGCCCAGAATGGCTTAGAACTGTAGCACACTGATTACTTTATAACTAGTATACTATTTGGAAAGCTTCCCTGAATGTCCAGAACCAGAATCTGGAAGGTTAGTGGTGCTCAGTATTACTTAGCAGAGGCCTACCCAGATTTGCGAACCATTTCTTATCATTTCGTCTGTCATAGAGAAAGTAAAGGTGGTCACATACCCAACTTTGTTTGGCCTCAGAATGAAAACAAGTCAATCAGCACAAAATCCACAGGTATTTGTGCTGAGGTTGTTTTCAGGACTATGCTGAAAGCCTGCAATGCTGCTTCATATTCTTTGCCAAATGGAAGAGGACTGTTGCCCTAAAATGGAAGTCTCTGCTACTGGGTACAAGAGATTCCTATTTGTGGTCACAGACCATGACAGCTAGGAGATGTTCAGACACAATGGCCACATGAAGATAAGCTGTTGGTCAGACACCACAGCCTAATTAGCACCCTCATTAACAACAGCAGCACAAACAAGGAAGGGTTATCACAGAAATAAGCATTGATCTTTAGGCCCAAATCTCAGACTACTCAAAGCCACATGTGCTTTTCTTCAGGTCCTCACATGAGCTTGTGTTAGACTGATGTGTGCCAGACAGCTCTAGAAAATACAACAAACTCCTAACCCAGCACTACTTTTCAAAAAGACGTGAACATAGAATAAATAGCCCGGTTGGAAGGGACCTACAATGATCATCTAGTCCAAATGCCTGACCACGTCAGGGTGACCAAAAGTTAAAGTATATAGAAAATGGCTGCACACCTCAGCTCCCACTGTCTGCAGCACCAGATCCTGTCCCTTTTCAAGGGCTGCATGGGTAACTTCAGGCTGGCGTGGTCTGCTTGGGTGACCTCCTCCAGTAATTTGGCTCTCAATAGCAGCATTAGAGGTATAGCAGCTTCTGTAGGAGAAATAGAATTTATCTTAAGTCCTCTTCCCAAGCCTCCTCTCTGACAGTTTCAAGAACTCAATCAGATATATTCTGCTTTTAGTTCTCAGTTCATGCACATTGCTAAATACTTGGATAGTTTCTCTGAGGAAAGCTTAAGAAAGCTCTAGAACAACTCAAATAGTCTTATGCATTGTGGAGTCCCCAAAGGATGGCAAATTGAAACTGAAGTCCTGCTTGGAGAGGAAATGAAAACAGAGAGGAAAGGGTTTGGGGGAATCAGAGGGGTTTTAATTAGTTTGTGGTTGAGGCAGTGGAATTATGATGCTGGAACACCCCTGTGCCTGTATGCACACTGTTCTCTCCACAGGCAGCTCTGGGAATTTGCTGAGTGACAGAAGGAAAAGGTAACCTTATTATTTCCTCCTCTCAGACTCTAGTCTCAAATTAGCACAGTGCTGATAAATCCTACTTGTACCTCTACCTCTCCTTGGCTTTACAGGAGTTACCCTAACGCAGCAGTGCAGAGAAATGACAGGTCATGGGCATCTCTCACTTCAGGACTTGGCATTGCAACTGCAAGGCCAGCTTGCTTTGTCTTATTGAGTACCTAATTCAGCAATGAGCTACTCTATCTTCTGGAGAAATCACCTAGATCCTAACATCTTTTTTATCTCTTGTCCCTGACAGACAGCTGAACATCACTCCTGTAGCACTGGCTACTTGGATGGACAGAGCACGCGCTGATGTTCTCATTGTCTCCAAATGAAACACAGCAGAGAGACTTGGCAGCACTCACTCTCCAGGCAATGTTCTTCCACAGAGAATGGGCTAAAGAAACACATAGTGATGGCATATTTTCCATCAGCATAATGCCAGGCACTTAGGAAACTGACCTGACCTAGTTTTGGTTTGTAGAACCAAATGACACATAGTTTATTATGTGCAAAGAAAAAACAAACACCTTAATAATAGAACCTGTGTAGTACAGACACCCCTTCCTCACAATCTAATATTTCTATCATGCTGCTCATTCAAAAGGCTGATATGGTCACAGCCAGCCCAGCTTCTAGGATTTACCATTCAAACATACTTGAACTGGCATGAAAAATGCAATAAAATAATTCTTTCAGACAAGTTTAGAGAGAGGTATTCCCAAAAGACAGAGTTCTGGCTTCCAGTCACATAAAGCTTACACTTTGTCAATAACACAGTGAAGGAAGGCATGAATGAATTTTATTTCATTGGACAAGTGACTTGGAATACAGATAAGGCAGGGTGAGCATATAAACCTTTAAATAAATGTTTTAGCACTATCTGGAAGGGAGGAATGCAATTGATTCCAATCTTTTCTGACAGAAAATCCGTTCCTCTAAAGCTCTTGGGGCAACAAACACTAACTAAAAGTGTCTGTTACTAATAAAATCTTTAAGTACAACAAAACAAAACATTGTCATTTGCAACTAATAGGCTACAATTAATGCAAATTATTACTCTCGTAGTTTAATTGAAATATTAAACTCTGACATGAGGTCTTTGTTTTACCAGGTCTTTAAAAGCCATGTAACTTTGAAGAGGGATCTTTCAAGAGCTCAGGAAAACCCCAGCAGAGAAAAGGCTGACAAAGCCTCACAAAACACAGTGTAAACAGCAGCAGGAGGAATACAAAATACTATGTCTCTCAAATGCTGGGACTCTTCTCTAATGACTGTGGATATATCACCTTGAATATTGCTACAAGCAGTTAACAGAAAACAGTGACCTGTGCTTACACCCAACAACATTCTTCAGTCTGCTTTGTGGGTGTCACTTTATCCAAAGTTGTCTTGTGGAAAATCTTCACCTTTTCTTCCCTCCCTGCCTGTTTCATGAGACTTGTATCTCTGCAATGATACTACAAGCTGGAGCAGTGAAACCTGCTCTGATAATTCTGGTTTTACTTTGCAAATGCACGTTATGCTTCAGAATGAAGGAGTGCATTCAAGTGCCTTAGGAGAGCCATGGCTGGAACTTCTACAAGAGAAATCCACTGAAAGTTGCAATTTCTTGTACATTATAAATCTAACTCAAATCAGTATCATAGAATCATAGAATAGTTAGGCTGAGAAAGTTGGGGCTGTTCAGCCTGAAGAAGAGAAGGCTGCATGGAGACCTCATAGCAGCCTTCCAGTATCTCAAGAGGGCCTATAGGGATGCTGGGGAGGGACTCTTCATTAGGGACTGTAGTGAGAGGAAAAGGGGTAATGGGTTCAAACTGAAACAGGGGAAGTTTAGACTGGGTATAAGGAAGAAATTCTTTACTGTAAGGGTGGTGAGGCACTGGAATGGGTTGCCCAGGGAAGCTGTGAATGCTCCATCACTGGCGGTGTTCAAGGCCAGGTTGGACAGAGCCTTGGGTGGCATGGTTTAGTGTGATGTGTCCCTGCTCATGGCAGGGGGGTTGGAACGGGATGATCTTAAGGTCCTTTCCAGCCCTAACTATTCCTGAGTTGCAGTTTCATTTGCAAAACCACAGACTGTTAAAACTCACAAATCAAACTTAATGTTATGGTCCTGGGGGCCTGAGAGTGAATGGTGCTGCTAGAAAAAAGTATTGTACTCTGTCACAACCTGAATTTCGAATCAAATGGTGCTTCATTCACACATACCTTGTACCAGTTCAAAGGAGTCACTATATTTTTAGTATTAAATGTTCTTTTCCTAATGCCTTCCATAGTTGTTGAATAGAACAGATTTGCTTTCAGGTGCCTACTTATTGAAATAGACGCTTTCAGATTAAGTTAGTTGTTATAGCTAATATTTTAAAACAGAAAAACCTGCACAACCTCAGGACATGTGCTTCAATTGTATCAGCTAATCAAGAGTCTGTTTCCAACCCTCCCACCCCATCACTCACAGAACTTTAATTGTCCCACTTTAATTGTTCTCTTTATTTTTAGAGGTAACCTTTCAACCTTTAGACATCAGCGTGAGCAGGTTTTGGCACCAGAAAAAAGAAGAGGAAAAATATACGTGGTAAGCTCGATATTTAGAAATAGAAAATTGTATTTCTATTTTCATAGTTCTACAGGGAGCGAGGCAACAGAATCTAGTTCACTCTCTTGTTACAGAACCAAACCCTCAGCTCACAGGGTAGCTGTTTCTTAAGGGGCTGGTTTTCAGTTTTGCCAAAGAAAGCATTCAGCAACTGCAGAGGGGGAAAATGTAAAAAATGAAGTATTATACAATGGCCAACATTTTGCTTCCAGCTCCTGGCTGAGTCTGTATGGTAATCTATACTAGTGCACTGCTGAACCCAAAATAATTGCATAAACTCTCCAGGGCTCAGGACTCATCTCAGAAACCTCTAACAAATACATCCTAAAACCCTTAACACCAGCAAAGGGTGGAATACATCTCTTCTCCAATCTCCTCTCAGAATTGCTCCTTTCTGGCAACGGGCACCACATGTATATGTGCTTTAAATGAATTCCTGGTTTTCAATGACACTAAAAAGTGCAAGTTCATATTCTGCAGTTCAGTTATGAAAGAAACACTCTTGTACTTAGGAACCATTTTTAATCATTAATTCTAACCTTCCATCAACATGAGCAGAATTTCCTGTGTGTGACAGCACTTCCAATGTGAAGATCCTACAGAATTTCCTTCATGTTTTCTGCTTTTATGGAAACCTTTCAAAAGTTCTTCTTGCTATAGAACAGAGAGAGGCACCAAACTTTGGTAACCCTCATTTTCACCAGTTCTCATCAGTAGCGTGGGAGGCTTTTGTTTTATACAAAAGCTGCTCAACTAATTACTGATTCTATAGGCAGTGCTGACACTGTGAATCTTAAAAGTCTCTTACCATCTAGTACAGTGCTTAATTAATGAGAACTTACTGGAGCTGACTGACATCCCATGGAAAGCTTTCAATGGAGCCATTTGCTAAATATTTCCAGCTTTGGCTGCAGGATGCTTTTCTTTCATTAAATATAGTTTGTAAATCAAGTTTTCCTTAATGGTGCAGACAGCTTCTATAGAGAGCTGGCTGTGACAAATGCCCAGGCAAAGCAGTAACCTATAAGATGACTTGAAGAAACAAGTTAATAAAAAAATATATCAAATACTGTAGATTATAAACTAGGAGATTGGTCTGTCATTCGCCGTATCTCAGACCACGTACCTCTATTGAAGAAAACTCAATAAAGCTTTATACCTCTTTTAAAGCACTGCCTGTTTAGAAGGAAAACATGCAACTTGGAAGTGCAAGTGAAGGAAGGTGTGTTTGGTAATCTAAATCAGCTCCTGTGTATCCTAAGGCTGTATGTATGTATCTCAGTCACCCAGAGCTGGCACCAATTGGAGTAGGCCCACATCCACACAGCACAAGGTTTGGCCTTCATGCTCTCTAAGGCCCCTACAACCAGGGAAAAAGCCCTGCAAAAGGAAACTTCCCTTTCCTTTTCAGTTCAAAATAATGGCGTGTTTATAGCAGGACACAGAGAGCACACTCATGATAGTGAACAACTAAACTACCTGGTGGTGTACTGTCAAAGAGCCCTCCTGGGTGGAGGAGCCAGATTAATGTTGGATATATAAATATCATCTTGGAACATACTAGCCTTAAAAGCAGGTTTATGTTTTCCTCCAAGACTAGCTAGGGCTCACTCCAGAAGGCAGTACGGAAGTGAGCTCATATGCCTGCAGGATGGAAAACTGCAAAGCAGGGACACGAGGAAGACTTTCCCTTCTCTTCTTCCCCTAGAGGCATCTTCCTTAACTTGCTGTACCACCTCTTACATTTCATCTCCCTGCAGTGTTTCCTCTGATTCCCTGTCCTCCTCCTGTACTGCTGAGCTCCTTTACCAGCAAGGAAGCTTGTGACAATGATTTTTCCAAATATAGCTACTTGAATATATAAAATGAATGCAAATCAGCCAGTTGTGCAGAGGGAGGAATCTGGTTCTGATCCACTGCACCTTTTTTCTGAGCATTACATCTCAAGATATTTCTGCTGCCATCATAAAATAATTAAAGCTCGTGGTGAGGGGTTTTATTGTTTAGGCTTTTTTTACCAGCTGTATCAAACAGTAAGGAAAAGCACCACTGAGATTTCAACGTAGCCCATTGTGCACGCTCACCTAACAACTAACCCAAACTGTTAAATTCCTTATTGATAGCAGGCAGTGATTTACCTGGATGACAACTACTTGCTGCACCTGTAAGTCTTTACACAGCTACACTTTCAGCTGCAACAGCTTCCAGAAGTAATCAATCCTGAACATGTTTCACAGAAATAACTAGGGGATTTTAAAGCTGTGTTTTCCCCATAGTGAAAATACCAGGCTACTGCCAAATCAGGCTAGCTGTCATCCCTGTCTGCCTGCATGAAGCCAGTGGGATGCACAACTGAAGTCTGCAAGGAAATCGCTTTGTGTCCTTTATGTTGGGGAACTGCGCTTAATCAGAAGGCCTGGTGGCACTAGAAGGAAGGATTCCTAGAACATAAGCCTGGAAACACACTGTTACCAGGCACATCAGTGGTGAGGATTTTGCTGTGTAATCCACACTGACATCCCTCTAGTGCGTAAAATACCAGGCTAGCACCAGCGTCACACACTGTGCTCTTGGAGCTCCCACTCCCTGCTGAGCAGACAGGGCTCAGGCTGAACTCCTCCCTCTTGAAGGGGGCAGTGGCAGTATAAATTCATTCCTCTTCAGTTTACTACACAGACAGTGAAGTAAAATCCATGTGCAGTTTCACCATGTACAGAACTCACTGCATGTCCTCTAACACAGCCTTGGGCAGATCAGTACTGTTCTCAGCAGTGTACCTCAAAGGTACAGTTCTTACCTTCTTTCTAGATCCCCCAAGGTAGTCATGGCTGGTGCAGACATCTAGTCTGATTGTGCTGGCCTCTTCCTCTGTTTTCTCACCAGGGAGTAAGGCCAAAACTCTTCTACCCTGCTCTCCAAGTCAGATGGACCCATTTACTGCTAGTCTGTACATGCAAGTAAGAAAAAGGCAGATTAATATGACACAAACATGGAAAAGGAAGTGTCATGGGTTCAGCAGCAGCAGTCATTTTTCTCCTTCTTGGTAGCTGGTGCAGCACTGTGGTTTTGATTTTGGGCCTGGGAGCAGTGCTGATAACACCAGTGTTTTCAGTTACTGCTTGGCAATGTTTTGGTTTGACCAAGGACTTTTCTGAGGCTCGTGCTATGCCAGGGAGGAGGGGAGCCGGGAGGAGGCAGAGACAGGACACCTGACCCAAACTGACCAAAGAGGTTATTCCATACCACAGCACGTCATGTCCAGGATGTGAGGACGGAGGGCAGAGACCCAGAAGGGTGTGGGAGTGGACTGGGGGTGCACGGCATGGTCAGGTTTTTGGTGATGGACTGGGGGGTTCGTTCCTGGGGGGTGCACTGGCTGGGTCAGGCTTGGTGAGCAGTTGTATTCTCTTCCCTTGTATTTCTCTTGTATTATTACTGGTGGTAGCAGCAGTGATTTGTGTTATACCTTAGTTACTAAACTGTTCTTATCTCAATCTGTGCGAGCTGAATTCTTTTGGTTCTCCTCCCCATCCCCCCGGCACTGGGGGAAGATAGAGGGGGAGTGAGTGAGTGAGTGAGTGAGTGAGAGAACTGCGTGGGTGGGGGGCTTAAACCACGACAGGAAGGGAAAGAAAGTCTGCTGAGTGATCTTAAGAAAACTGGATGCTGTGCTGTCTGCTCTCCTCGTTCTCTGCAGCACCACCAGGACTGGGCACTTTTCTCTGACGTGGTTCATCTCAAGGGATGCTGCCGGAAGTTGTCATCCTACAGAAACACAGAGTCAGGGGTTTAGCATTTGCCGTGAGCAAGGGAAGATCAATTCTGTTTGACTCCTCAGCTCATTTTTTTGTTGTCCCAGACTACAGAAGCAAAAGTTCGGATGCATTCCCTCACTTAACAGTGTCAGCTATTGTAGGCAGTAGTTACTGCAGTCATGTTCTCAATTTGAAAGGTGGCTAACAGTAGGAAAACCAAGGTGTGATACATACTGCACTGCATTATGGGTCAAATACAGCTTTAACTGGAATATTTTGTTGTAATTTGCTTGGCTTAGCTTTTCTTTCATATAGAAGAAATAGAAACAATTCAGCAGAATCAAAGCAATGAATACAACCTAACTATAAATCCTGATTAGATTTGCTTTTACGGAGGGGGTGTGTGTGAGGAAGGAAACACATAAATCACACTGACTGGTCAACATGTTTGAGGCACTGTATTCTAAATCAGGGAGGCCTCATTTACTTCTAAGTCTTAATCCCAGCAGCCCCCCTGAGGACTAAACAAACGTAAACCCTCACTTTGCTGCAGTAGCTTGTTCTACTTGTTGCAAAGTCTCACAACAGAGTGTGATTCCAAACTTCCCATTACCCATACTGAAAGAGAAAAGTAACTATATATATTAGCAATATTGAAAGGGGATAGTAATTATATACATTAAGAAAGAAAATTTCCTGTGCTTCAGAAGCATTCTTTTTGGCTTGCATTTGTTTTCTCATGAGTAACTCTTACAACTGAAGGAGCTTAAATTGGTATTAAATATAGCTTTATGTATAGCAAAAGCAATCTGTCAAAGCCTATCAGCAGATTGAACCAGAGGTTGGGACATCCCAAGTGAAATCAAAGCATTAATAAAAGGCATTACTGACTAACAGACATTCATCTAAAGAAATGAGGATACAGACAAGAAATCTGTGATGGTTTCCACAAGATGGGGCTTTATTATTGTCTTTTCAGGTCAGCTTTACTGACTATTTGAAGAGGTGACCTGTTATAACCCCTCATCACATTAATAATGTTAACTAAGAAATATAATGAGATCTTGTTTTCAAAGCCGTGCTCGCTAGCTGATACAAGAATATTTTATGCTATAATACAACAGTTTTACATTAATGAGTGGGATATTGGCATACAACTACATTAATTCACAGCAGAAACTTGGAAGGATGCTAGTACAACATTTGACAGGCCTTTTGGGACATTACTCTGCATCTGCCGCACTGCTCTGCCCAAGGACAGGATACTGTGCGATAAAAATTAAAGCCTCAAAACACAGAATCTGCATCTGTTCCCACAGAACAAAATGCTTCCAGGATGAGGTGTTTTGTAAGGAGTCATGATTTTTGTTTACTGTAGCTCTTCAATTATTTAGGAAACCTCTGCATAATTTATTTCTTTCAACAAGATATTTCCATGCTTCAACGTTATTGTTTTTTGCAAAACACCCTGCATTCAAAGCTAGAAGTGAAGCACGGGCGGCTTCCAATATCAGCGTGTGGATGTGGGGGGGTGTTTGTGTTTTAAAAGAAAAACACCCACTATTTTTAGCTAGGTGATTTTGCAGAAACCAATACTCAGCAGTAGCATCCTCTGAGCAGTTGCTTGGCTTTCTGAAGAGGTTTTTCATAACCTGAATGATGTTGTTCTACCTGCTTGCCTTTTAAAATCAGATCTAGTAGCAGCTCTCAAGGCGTCAGAGTCCTTTGTGGTAGATGGCAGAGAGCATGCAAAATTTCCCTACCTCCATTTCAGGGGGCAGGGGAGTGGTTAGAGGTAGCATTAATGTTCAGGTATTAGACACAAGCATCAGTTCCAGAATCAAGCCACCTGCCCTGCCCTGGTCCTCAACTCAGGTGAATATAGTTTTTATCTTTCCATGATTCAATCAGAGAAAGCCACACAGTTGCTTTAAAACAGAACATACTTCTTGTGACCTCCAGTTAAAGATGGTAAGATGTTCTGCACGAATCACTTGACTGCTTTATCACACAGCCAACAGTTAGTGTTGGTTATAACTTACCACTAGGTTACCTAGAATGAAACTATACTCTTGTTAGACTGCAAGACGAAGGCAGCTAGCCAGCATCTGAGTGGGGCTCCTAACAGAGCACATCCCATATCAGATTTTGTCCAAATTCAATCCTTACTGTTCTCTCCACAGAAGCAAACCATTGTCCCTCATAGACAACTCTCTTCTCATTCATAACTCCTGTATTAAGTGACCTTTCCATCCCTCCTATTGACCCTGGGATCAGAGTTTATAACTCAATTCTACTTATTGCAGTAAAATGCAGCCCTTATTCCTGCTTCCCCTTTGGGCACCAGGATCACATACACAAACACCCTCTGAGTTCTGAAAGGTAATGCAAATATATAGCAAAACCTGTTTTAACCTCAGCCATGCAGAGTAGCACCAAAGCATGCAGAAGCAGACTGGAGGGGAGGGCAGAACAAGAGCAGTCTGGATTTTGACCAGCTTAACCTCTAACAGGATTATAGCTCAGAGTCAAAGGCACAAACTGGAAGGACTTAAAAGAGGATGACATTTACTGTGTGATGTTCTGTGAATGACTTGGCCATGCCCCCTTTTCTTTTCCACATGAAGGGGCCTCTCATATCTCTGTCCCTTCTTTGTCAGAGCTTGGGCATTAGTGCCTTACAGAAGCAAGTCACTGCCAATCAGCTAGATCAGCGAGCCCAACCCAATTCAGGTGCAGGCTTACTGTTAATGTGCAAAGAGAAGCCGGTGATTGTGGGTTAGAACCTGACCCTCCTTTCTCCATCCTGTAGTCAAGATCCTGCCGTCTTTTTGTCTAACAACTTGTGCTCTCCATATCCTCCAGCTCTGCCTAAATAACCTCACTGACAGACATGCTCAGGAAGCACCTTCCCAGTTCAATTTACTTTGACATCATTCCTGAGTGACAGGAGATCTTCTGAGCTGTTTGGATCCATCAACACAGAAATATTTTGGGTTCTGGCTGGACTTTCTAGAGAACTTTGTCCAAAGAAGTGAAGTAAGTGAATCATAAACACCCCCAGGCTAGGCAGCAGCTGGGAGAGGCTGAAGATCACAGGTATGTGATAAAACAAGGTATGTGTATGGGTCTCAACTTAAACTCAGTTCTGATTTGGCTCCGGCCCAAGCACTTTAGCCAACATACCTGTGTTTGAGCCAGGAGGTATCAGGAGGTATGGGCTTCAACACAAATTCACATCATTTCCACTCAGACTCATGTCTTTCTGACACATCACTGACTGCGCACACAAGGAAAAGAGATTCATAGAGTATGGTAGGTGGCATGAGAATGAAGTGTGGGCAGCTATGACCAAAGATCAATGAAGTGCCAAACACTGATCCTTCAAGAGAAAATACTTAAACCATGTAGCACTTGACAGCTGAACACATGCAGTTTAAAAGCTGTACTTCCATTGTCAAATCGCTTCCGATCTCTCATTTGCATTAGTTGCTGATCTTTCCTCTTTACATATAAAACTTGGACAAATGACAGTAGAATAAAATGGGTTCTCTTCAAAAAGAGCAATTTTGAGTGCTGAATTTTTAACGCCTTTTCTCATGTTGCCACTAAAACCTTTTCATCCTCCTAAACTTTAGCTTACCACCTTCTGTGAGCAGAGCTAATGTAGGGAAGGGCAACATCCCTTCTCTGCTGATCCACTGCTCAAGTCGGCTACAGAGAATCCACTCCCATGCAGGTTACACAATATCCCTCTCCCACTCACAGGGACACTCAGCCCTCACCTTTATGAAGTTAATTTAGTGAGGTTAAATGATACAATATATTTGCCTTTGTTTGCTTTCCTCCGGCTCCAGTCCTGTCAGGCTTCCTAGGTCAGAGAGGGAATGCGCTCCCTGCCTTGTTTTCATACATGCTCCAAAAGGGATTGCATTACCACCTCCTCCCCAGTCACCAGCCTGTGGAAGGGGCTCCAATTAAGTGATTAGCCATAACAGCATGGCAGCCCTTTAGGAAACTGCTTATCTAAACAGAGATGTACAGAAGGCAGTTTTCTCTCTAATAGTGATGCATTTTCAATTTATGCAATACAAAGTGCATTGGTCTGCAGTGTCCCTGGCTACTGATGATTAATAGCCCATACACTGCAAGAGTCTACAAAGAAAAGTGCCAAGGGAAGCAGATGCAGCAGGTTCTATATTATCGTGACTGCAACAAACTCATTCAGTGGTGTCAGCTCTGACTGCAGGATTCTGATTATGAAATATGATGCGTGTTGAATTTAATGGCTTTCTCTGCCCTTCTGGTGAGTTCACTGCTTTCCAATGTCATTTTGTGTTCTCATCTGAGTGGTAATAAAAGGAATATCATTGACTGTGCTAGCTCTGTAACCACTGTGTGTTTTACAATAAGTTGTGTTTCAGGACCTTTCTACCCAGGAGAGTGTGCAGGGCCAGAAAGTAATATTCCCCAGATTTCCAGTATGAAGGCTTTCTGTGAGAGAAGAGGAAATTATGCAGGACTGCCCTTCTCTGGAGGCATCCCTCATGTGAGCAGGACATCTCTTTTTCAAGTGGTTATGTAGTAAAAAGGTCCGTTTGGATTGCAAATAATAAGAAAAAAAGATAAAACATCAAAATAAGCAGCTACTGCTACAGAGCAGAAAGGATGAGAGGAGGACAGAAGTTGTTCAAAATAACATTTAAATAAGGAACCTGGGCACACAGGGTGTTCCCCAGGTAGGAATGTAAAGTCAGGGCAGACTTCTAGACAGGGGGTTCTTTATCCAGCAAGTGGTTATTTCATCCAACCTGTCAGTGGCCTGTGACCTCTACTGCTGAGTGAAGACCTCTGGCAAGCTGGTTTGTTAGCTAGCTACAGGTGTTCTTGCAGATCCCTCTCGTGCCTGCAAAGGCATTTGACTGGCTTCCCAAACAAAATAAGCCTTGCTAGCTACAAACAGACTGTGCCAGTATTGGTGTTGAAGAGTACACACACAAGACATCTTCACACTGCTAACCAACACTGCCCCAGGCCGGGTTTGAGCCCAGGAGGGACCATGCAGATCTGTGCAGAGAGAAGACGCACAGACTCATAGCCAAGGTGTTCTGCCTTATGTGAAAGGATTCCAGTACTTCCACCCCCTTTGCTCACATGCATCTCCTGCCTGTGTCAGCAGCTTCAGGGGCTCGGATCAGTCAGGGGAAAACAACAGGATAGAAAGAAACACTTTGAGCTTCTCTGATAAATCAACCTGTCTGCATTTTCCCTTCAGCTTCTCCTGCAGCCAATTTGAAGCAGTGCAGCCACAGCTAGGTTAGAGACTGTGAGCTTCAGTGCAAGCCCCTGCATGTAGACAGGGTGAGACACAACCAGATTCTCCCTCTTCCGCCCAGGATAAGGCACAAATCAAAGTACTACTCACTTCTGCACTTTGTGATTTCATAACTGGCCAACTCTAGAGAGCAGCAATGGAATAGCAAGAGGTGCTTCTAAGCTCAAACCCACATCCACAGAGGCAGGAAGGACCTGGAACACAAATGGTATTTTTCTCTTTGTAAATGCACATTCCAAAGTTTACCTGTGCTGTTTTCTTAACTACAGCCCCCTCTGGTGAAGTGTTGCTGCTTCTAGAAACAGCAAGGATCTTCCATCCTCCATGTAGGAGGCCAGAAAATCCTACGTTTGCTTTTCAGTTCACTACAGGGTGAACCCAGGGCTGGTGCATTATTTTGATGTGTTGAAACCAAACTGCAAAGGTTGTTCCTAAGAATTTACAGTTAAGGTGGAAGCCCACCTGATGAGTAAATCTGTACATTTATCTCTTTCAGAAGACAAACGCCACCAACAAAGCAGGCCACAGCCCCATTTACACCATGGATAGAGACACATTTCATAGCCAGCACTGTCCCATTTACACCATAGATAGAGACACATTTCAAAGCCAGCACTGCCCTAATGGAACTCTCTCTTCAACGAAGTTTGCATTCAGCAGTTCATTTGTGTCCTGCCTTACTTTATTGATGAAGTTTTCACAAAGAACCTTAGAATGAAACTTCTGCTTTTAGGATAATCCAGACCATTTTTCACCTTGTTTTTTGTCTCTAGTTGAAATGCTGCTGGTATTCTCAATCATATTTTATGTATGAACACTTAAAAAGCTTTGCCTAAAGGACAAACGAGAATTTTCTTTTGTCCTTTCAGACTACACTTCATATATTTTCACACAAAAAATGTATTGAAACAAGATTTAAACCTGTTATACGTTTTTGGAGCTCTCCCTCCAGAGGGAGAAGCAAAGCACATTAACATTTAACATGGTGGTTTTGTCTTTTCCCCTTTCCTTCACTGTTTGCTGAAAAACTTACAACAGTTGAAAGGTAGAAATGTCAGACAGAGATCTGTGATCTGCCTCAAAATTAAGTTATGTATCACCATAATAAAACAGAGCATTTGTCCTCTCTGGGATTCTCCATCTCTGTAAAGAATCATCAAAGGGACTGTGAATACTCCCAGATGAAGAGATCACAGAGAATGAAGGTCCTGAGAGTATTATGACTAGCTTGACAATCCAATGTGGTGTTCCCTTGTACACTGAACAACCTTGTCTTTGATTTATTCTGGTACGTAGGCACAAGAAGGTGCATGTCTCAGTGCACGGCTCATGTACAACACGGCACAGTGCAGCAGCACAGGAACCAGCCACTGCCGAGCTCAGACTGGGGCTGGAACCAATAACAGAGGCAGCATTCTGAATTCTGCCTGCCATTAACTGGGAAACACAAGCAAAATCTCACGTGAGACACAGGCCACGTTCCCTCCTGTTGTTTTCAGGGTGCTGGGATCTGCTCTTTGCATGCAGAAAAAGGCCTATGCTTGCAAGCAGAGAAACTGAAGGTTTCTTGGAATTGATGCAGAAATAGCCAGCACTGAACACCAACCCTGGAAGAAACTGTATCCTTGAGTTCTCTCTGAACAACAGCCCATGAAGTTCTGGTGTTAAACTTAGATGCCTTCACAAACAGCTCAACTAATTCAGCACTGAGAGGGCTACAGGATGCCAAGTGCATCCATGATGTTCTTCCCAGGCCAGCAGAGGCTCTGCATAGTGAAAATGAGAGCTTCAAGCAGGTCAAGGTTTAGTATGACTAAGATGTAAGTTCCTTTAGCGGCTGGGTTCTGCTGAGTAGCTAGGGCTAGAGGGAAGGAAGGTGTGCTATTCCCTATGATGTATAGTGTCAGGCTCATTCCTTATTCTGAATGTATTTTGTATCTTTGAAGTTGCAAATCTGGTCCTCAAGTTCAACAAAGCCTTTCATGTATTGTCTCCAATGTGGCTTCAGAGCAGCCTCTCCATCCTGAAGTAAGCCAAGGTGGTTAAAACCAACTTTCTGACCACACACCTCAACATAACCACCAGGCACAATCCACATTGACACCAACCCTTAAAATTCTCCCTGTGGAAGTGCTGGTGCTCCTGCACAGCCGAACACAATTAGCCAGGTTTGTAACAAGCTCTGCACTGGGGGCTCCTGTGCCTCCCCGTTAGAAGAATGAGGCAAGGCTGGATTTCCCACAGAACAGCCGAGTGTCAACAAGTGCTGCTCATTAGTGAGATCCACACCTCCCCAGTCCTGCTGCTTAATTTATGAGAGACTTGTGATTATGATAAGCAGGAGTTGGAAGATCACCAGGGTTTGCTTAGTTTGGGCTGGGCAGAATTATGTTCTAATTATGCATATACAAAGACGTATGCCAAGAACTGATATTTTGTTGTTTTTTTCCTTAAAGGTCATACATTAAGTGTCCCAACAGGGAAACAGGGAAATCCATCAACTTTCCTGCAATTCTTTAAAGCAAATGAGCAACAAAACCAATAAAGTTTCTTCCCTTTTTCCCTACTAACATTAAATATTTATCCTAAAATTCTATTACAATACTGTTTAGCAAAACACAGCTATGAAACCTGGGGTGCTTCAAGAGCACTTCTGTAACTTGCATCAGCATTCTGATGTACTCACATCTATCAGTAGACTCTTTATGAAGATACCCAGAGAACACAGGCTCAGTCTAACGGTGGGAGGAAGGTGCCCCATATTCAAGGAAGCCCCACAGATCTTTCCCTGTGTCCCTGTCCCCTGGTTTCACCCCTGTCTAATCACAGCTATTTTACACAGCCAGGCACCTCCATGCCTCTAAACTCCAGCAAGCAAGGCAGACTGTTCAGCTGTAAGAGGATGGATGGACAGGAGAGGGAGGATTAATATTCTTGGAGGTTTCCCTTTGTATGCAGAACGCCAGCACAAAGGCACTAATAACCTCTTCAAGCAGAGTACATTTTCTCATGGGGATAATAGCTCAGGGATAGAAAGAGAGAGCTTTTATACCACAAAGGCATGTTATCTTTCTTGTATGAAAAGTAACCATTTTGGGCTCTTCAGTGCAGAACTAAGCTACTTGGATTTTACCTGTGCATTTGCACCTGGGTAAGGACAATCTTGCAACGTCAACAAAACATGGTTTAAGGAGTCTATCTTCTGCCTCCTCGCTTGCACCTAATTTGTTTCATAACATACGGATAGGAATTAAAGGCCTTCCCTACAGTTTAGGCAGCTTGCCAATACCTATTTTATAGCAATAAAATATGTACAAATTAAGGAATCTCATGTGGAAAATTCATTCAGCAGCCTCAAAAGCCAAATGAATGGTAATTACTTCAGACACAATGTGGTGGCAATCAGGCAAGATTGGATCATGCTTTTAAATGTATGTCTAAATTTTTAAGAACCAAGATAATTATGAATTATGAAAATAACCCCACAATGCTACAGCAAAGACAGCATTTGTGGAATGAGAGATCTTCTTAAGGACAGAGAAGACTTAATTCCAACACCTGCATGGGAATAATCAGAGAGCAAATGTGGGGCTGATATTTTATTTCCTAACTTGTAGGCATCATTTTATACTTCAGGATGGCTCTTGGATGCCTTGAGATACGGAGCAAGTGGAAGCATATAAAGCACAAGTAAAAGGCCACGAGGATGATCAGGGGACTGGAGCACCTCCTGTATGAAGATAGGATGAGAAAGTTGGGGCTGTTCAGCCTGAAAAAGAGAAGGCTGTGTGGAGACCTCATAGCAGCCTTCCAGTATCTGAAGGGGGCTATAGGGATGCTGGGGAGGGACTCTTCGTGAGGGACTGTAGTGATAGGAAAAGGGGTAACGGGTTCAAACTTAAACAGGGGAAGTTTAGATTGGATATGAGGAAGAAATTCTTTCCTGTAAGGGTGGTGAGGCACTGGAATGGGTTGCCCAAGGAAGTTGTGAATGCTCCATCGCTGGCGGTGTTCAAGGCCGGGTAGGACAGAGCCTTGGGTGGCACGGTTTAGTGTGAGGTGTCCCTGCCCATGGCAGGGGGGTTGGAACTGGATGATCTTAAGGTCCTTTCCAACCCTAACTATTCTGTGATTCTGTGATTCTATTGAAAGCAATGGAAGTTCTTTCCAGTTCCCATTCACATATATTTCAATGGAAATATAAATTTGCCATCTTACTTCTCTGTGCAAGTTTTCTTCAATCTGGAAAACTAGCTTAATACACATCCACCTATGCAATACCAACTGACCAAACACAAAGTGGGGTCATTTCTGATGAGAAAAGCTGAACAGATTGAGATCAAGACATCCATTTGTTTTAAAATAAGACTGGAAAACACAACCATACCTTTGTTGTCTTTTTGAGAAGTCTCCAGGAAACCTTTCCCTTCAGGAAAAGGCACAACAGAGCAGGTCTAGATTGAAATTAACCACAAGAGTGGGAATTCTATACATTGTTTATTCTTATTTTTCCCAGAAATTGAAATAGGCACCATAAAAAGGTGAAACAGAGTTGAGCACTGCATTCTCCTGAGATGGTTTGGTTTCACCAAGAATCAGGTGGAGAAAAAGAACTTGGTGTTACTCAATGTCACTGAGAATTAATGCTTTCTTAAACACGAACAAAATCAAAACCATTTCTGACTTCCCAGCTCAGCTGTCAGTGTTCCAGTTCAGGACTGCAAAGCATCCTTGCTGTGCCCAGTACACAGCCATAGGGTCACCTGCCAGCAGAAGGCTGGGGGTTAACACGGTGCACACAGGCAAGGTGGAAGAGAATAAACTCCTTTCAGTCACCTTTAGGATCTCTTTCTAAAAAAACAATCTGACATGTTTAAATCATAGATGTGATGCCACAGCCAGGGCTGATGCTTTGATTCCAATTCATGTATTTCTGAGCTGATCCTATACTTTGCTCTCCACACTGCTGCACAGTGTGGGCACCATGGGGCTGATGCAATGGGCTGGGATTCAACACACGGAGCCCTTCCTGGTGTTTTGTAGCTTGTTCCAGTGCAGCAGCAGGTCTGTGGTGTTGCTGCCACTACACAATTAGCTTTAGACTCCTTAGTGCACTGCGTGTTGTGCAATGTCAAATCCACAGCACTGCGGGTGCCCACGTGAGCACTGGAGAACACCAGTTCCTAACAGCTCTGTGCAGTGCACCAGCACCCAGAGCTGTTTTGAAACCACACCATAAAGCTGCCTGTGCACATTAGGAACTGCCTAACTAGGCAGAGAGAACCTGCCTGTAACAGGAGACCAACCCCACCACTTCCCAGGCAGTGCTGGCGGTTGTTTGCTCTGCTGCAAGTTCAGCAGGGAAACACAACTGCTCAGGGTAACTTGAGAGTGAAGCATTGTTTTCTGGGGAGTTATTATCATTATTTCCCAGGGAACCTTTGTTAACACCAGCAACAGCATGGCGAGGTCTGACGGCAATTAGACAAAGATAACACTTGAAGCTCCCACTGATCCCCAAAGCTCTCCATCTTCCATTGCTGTAAACCAGCGCACGTTACCTGCTCAGTGTCACAGCAGCAGTGCCCTGGATAGGCTACCTGGGGGTGGGCATTGCCGTGAGCTGTAAAGGGGGAACTAAAGAGGGTCCCCCCTGGTACCAGAGGGGAGAAGGGGAAAATAAAGCTCCCAGCCCCCTTCCTATCCTCCCTCCAACTCCCAAGGAAGCTGCCCGCCAGCTACTGCTTCCTATGCATATGTATGTGCTGCTCTTTAATTAAAGCTATCTAAATGAGTCTCATTTGAGAGGCCTCTCCCTGTGGGAAGGTCTGGCGCTACTCTCAGGCTCACAGTGGACTAAGTGCCAGCTTAACGCACGAGTGCCCATAACCGCCATCGTGGCTGACAAGCACAGATGGACTGCCACCAGCTGGGGTTAGGGGTGACAGTGACTGACATGGAACCATCTCCCAGTGACAAACCTGGCCTGCTTAATGCACCTTGGGGTCCCTGCTGAGGGAATCTGATCTCACAGCAGTTCAGCAGGCGGGTACCTTGATGCCCAACTTGTGGGAATTGATTTTTTCTAAGCTCAGTGAACTTTTACCTTTGGAATCTTTTCATTTCAAATGCTCTTCCTCCTCACTAGGCTGTGCCACACAGGAACACCTCTCTTCTCTTGGTTTGCTCTTGAAGCTCTAAATGAAAACCAAGCATTTTTAAATTATTTGAGTTCTTGAGGAAGGAATTTACTTGTTGATACATTTTAAGTGCGATTCCCTCCCCTTAAACCTCTTCATAAAAGATCAGGTGTGAGAGAGAACTCAAACTCCCCCTGCCCACTCCTACCTTAATCCTCTGCTGACTTTTCAGCCTCGAGCAAAGAAACCTGTTGAGAAAGAGGAAAGAAGTAACGGCAAAGCAGTAACAGCTCTGGCAATTCACAGATTTCCAAACTAAACCAAAACATAAATAAATTAGAAAGCAGAGTAGAGGAAGAACAGAGAGGACACAAAGGGAGCGGGGATTAAAACTGCACAGAGTGAATGCATTCCTTTTTCGTTTTAAGTCGAAGGTTAAAAAATCCGGTAATATTACACGGAGTATTTAAGGAGTGGAAAACGAAGCTCAACAACGAAGACGGGACAATATGATGATGCCATGTTTTGCAGCTTCAAACTTGCAACAGACATTTTTTGTTTCTCACCTACCACCTGCTGCCTGTATCCTCATACCTGGCTACACACATCTGCCACCTGCACCTGGATCTCCTCCTGCTGACAAATAAAAACGATACCCTTGAAATCAAAATAAAGTGGCACAAGAAACTTAAGCCAACATTTTATGGGGAAAAAGTTCCGGACCTAACATATCCCTCCAGTATTCAGTCACACCATGAGCTCTTCTGCAGAACTGGCAACAGCACATTCAGTGTGACATCTCTTTCTTTAAGGATTCCCATTACACACACTGTTACTGCTGAGCTTCTGGAGCTCCTGAGTGTTCTGTAATGAAAAGACAAACACAACATTCAGCACATGATCTGCAAATGGCCAGAGAATTCCCCTTCCTACATACTGGAAGCAGCAGACAAAGCTTTGACCACGGAAGCAAAAGACCAAGGAGCTTGCAAGGGCAATTCCCGTTTCACTGCTACCAGCTGAAGACCCAATACAAGCCCTGATTTTCAAGGGGGCTGTGCATGTGTATGTGTGGTTTCATTTCCACAGCTCAGCATCCCACAGAATAGACACCAGAATTGATTCTGCCTCCCTTCAGGCTAACCACGTGAAAATGCTGACTGACAGAATCACCTTAGGGTAATAAATCTGCCAAGTGTTTTGTTAAACAGCCATTCAGTTTGAAATGTATCCAGGCATTTGAGAATAACAATAGGCTACTGTAATGTATGGTGCATTAATTATGCACTTGACAAGAAAATTACCCTTCAAGCCAAGATTACTAAAAACTTTCCTAGGCTTTTCTTACCCTCTCCTGTTAAACACAGTGTTCAGTGTGGCCCTCCCTGAGGTTCTGCCCACCTTCTCCCGCAGAGTTAACCAGCACAGCAATGAAGTTCCAGGGAGATTTACACTGATGTTTCCCTGAGAACATCGGGTGCTTCCCCAAATTTGATTATAGCTGCTAAATGATGAATATCAACATAGAAAATGGCCTTGCTTTTCCTCAGTGTAAGTTTTTCTGGGAAACACAATAAAACGTTGCTTCAATGTGTGGCTGTATTTACATCCCACACCAGGTACACTTGCACATCTCTGACAACCTGTCTGCAAAGAAAAACCCATCAGCTTTCAAACACTCACCCACATGCTGGTGAAAGAGTAGCATCTCCAGTCTGGGAGGCAATGCAAAGATGCTGTATACTAGTGTAAGAAACCAACAGAAAGGTAAATACCCTGTTACAAATGGAACGTAATTTGTGTGGTTTCCAGGGAAATACTCCTCTCTGATCCCTCTAACAGTTCTTGAAGCTTTCGCAGTCCAGGGCCAAGTCCAGATGCCCTCAGTAATGCAGTGAGATGGTGCTTCTGCACCCGTGTGCCTCACCTCTCTGCAGTCACAGGCACCTGCATGAAGTTAAGCCATTTCAGAAACTACAGCTTAAAACCAGTAAATTCTTCCCTAATCCTGACTATGGGCTGTAGAAACAGAACTAGAGGTCATAGGAGTGCTATAAGTGTCATGGGGGGACTTTGTTCTGTAATAACTTCTAGCACAAGCTTCTACTCAGAAGTTTTGGGATGTGAAAAGTTCTGTGTCAAAGACTTAAATTCTGCATCAAAGATGATTAATTCTTAATTTTACTGTAGTAACTTCCTAAATACAATCACCAGTTGTGCATTTGCCTGAGTCAGACTCTCTCGACACACAGCACAATCCTCGAGTGAGATTTCAGCATTCATGCACTGTTGCTGATATGGAAAAGCACTTCTAGTCCTGCCAAGACATAAGTGCTTACTAGCAGAGAAATGTTTCAAAACTGTATTGAAATACAGACTATAGAGTATATTGTTAACGCTATAGACTAAAGGAAGCATGACACATGCTTTAAGTTGAATTAAAATTTAAAGCTCTCATAACTGAACACTCAACTTCCTATAATTTGAGGTATAAGCAGGACTTATAATCAAACACATCTGAAAACCAGCACCACTGGGATTTGCCACCCCAAGGAGCAGTGTGAAGGGTATGTAGTTTTAGCATAATGCCACGCTTCCTTGTAACTGGGTGCAGAGAAATTCTGTGAGTTTAAAGCATAATTTTTAGAAGTTACATCTTTTATAGTCTGCTTTATTGCCGGTTTTGTAAACTCACTATTAAAACAAATGCACAGGCATCATGGATTAACAGCCCACTCCAGCTTAACTGTTCTAAACCCTGCTTTACCCAATCACATTACCTTGTAATTTATTCTAATGTAGCATGTATTTCCCTTTAAAGACAATTTCTATTCCTGAGGCATGTGTCTAAATGTCTTTCTGATTAACCTCCCTGATCGAAAGCCACACAGCTCGAGCAAAATCTCTCCTTTTACCTCAACGAGCTGATGATCATTCTTCTCTCCAGAAGCTGTGATGAGCTTGGTACCACAACCGTGTTCTCTTTCAAAGAAAGCTTCAGGTGAAAGAGCAGGGTGGGCTAGATGCTTAAAGAAATCAAATCTAACATACCATGCTCCCATGATGGCCAAGAGGGGCTGTGCACCAGAGAACAGACTTCCCAAGTACTGAGGTCAGTCAGTATCAACGGACGCATCCTTTCACAATTGCTGTTAATAATCCAGCCTGTGCCCAAATTACAACCCAGCTCTAAATGTCTCTGACCTAGAGGCCAGCAGAGCTGAAGTCCTGCTCCAGTTTATTTCAGTAGAAGCCAGGTCTGTCTGGCTTCAGCCACAACTGGCAAACAGCTGAAGACTCTTGTGTGTGCCTGCACATTTAGAGAAGAAGTTACAGAATTTCGGAGGGGACTGAGTGACATGGGATGAGATCTGGTTGATGGGAAGGAAGTTTAAGAGAAGGAGACAGAACGCAAAGGATGCATTATGGTAACAGAAACTCACAGAGAGAAGGCTTTGTCCAGGATAAGATTGTTTGGTACCTGTCAAACACGGAAATATGAAACCTGGAGCCTCTCATTCCCAATGGTTCAATCCCTGTTCCTGTTCCACTACCCCTTCTAAAATGCATGTACACAGGCTGCAGAGTTTCCACAATGTAGCTGCACTTCATCAGAGCTCTTGGGTAGAACTTGACATGAAGCGTTCTAACTCAGGGAGTTTGTACTGGCTTAACACTATTTCCATGATCCACAGACTTCTTTCTTCCCCAAGGGAGGTATTACATACTTCATAGAAGGGATCAGATTTATTTTAATCTCTACAACATCACCTCAACACTTAATAATGCATCAAGGGAATCAAAAGAGAATGGACCAAAACCCCGGCCTGAATTCTTCCCCACAATTTTCAGCTTACTAATTCTTCCTTCATCCCCAACATCTTGATGACCGTCTTCCACAGAGGTGGTCACACTGCCCAGCTACATTCCCAAACTTACCAAATTGCATCTGAAAATCAGGTACAGTGGATTTGCCATTGCTCTGCTGTAATTATCTCACCTGTCTGACATGAACCAGAGCCCTTGTTTCACAGCGTCATCAGACCTACAGCTTCCAGGACTCAGTCTGGACCACAGGCTTCAAGCAGCAGACAATGCCCAGCACTTTGACACTGCTCAAGTGACTGCACCTGCAGTCAGGGCTGCATGGCTCAATCAGGACTGGCCACAGCTGCCAACATCACCCTGGCGCTTCCTGACTGCAGATTCAAGAGTCATTCTCATCACAGATCTCTTCCTCAAGCACTCTTTTATTCTTCTTCTCAAACACGATAAAGAGACTAAGAATCTAAGCCTCTCTTTAGACAGCCTGATTTTCAAATCTTTCCTGTAACCCTTTCCTAAATTGTTTCCAATTTGCCAACATCCCTTTTAAAGCTCACACATCAAAATTGGACATAACATTTCTGATAGTCAAGTGAGAGCCCTTAAGGTAATCAGCACAGTCCTATTGAGCGGGTTTTCATTTTACAGCTGTGCTGTCACCACTCATTGCCTTTGGGCTGCCCACGCTCTGTTTGTGCTGCATTTGAACAGGGCTTTCTTTGGTGGAAAGGCCAAAAATAGAAATGTTTGCTTTCCAACAGTTCAGTGTGTGCTTAGTGCAGATCCTACACAATTCCATTACATAGATTCATAGAATCACAGTCTGGTTTGGATTGGAAGGGACCTTAAAGCTCATCTGGTTCCAACCCCCTGCTGTGGCAAGGGACACCTTCCAGTAGAGCAGATTGCTCCAAGCCCCATCCAACCTGGCCTTGAGCACTGCCAGGGATGGGGCAGCCACATCTCTGCTTCCAAAATGAGGTGTACTTAAGGATTTTGTACTGAGGAGCAGGGAGACATGAGCAGAAACCAAGATGTAAAAAATATCCCCCTAACTTTAGAGAAGTGAATGCCATGTGGCCATTACAATCCTGACCACTGATAGCACAGCTCTGCAGCTGGCAAAGTCTCTGCGATCTCCATGCTCAGGAGCACAGGATGCTGTAGACGATTGACGAGGAATCTTGGCTGTGATGACTTTGAAGACATCAGGTTGCAAAATGGAAAATCCCTTCCCAACAGGCAGTGCAATTCCAGTTGGCCACTGCCTTGCACAACTTCCAGGGATTACTGGCAACTTTTGCAGGCAACTGTAAAACATCTGGCTGTATTTCACAGGGTGAGCACACACTTCCTAAGCCCCACTTCACAGTTGTATGACAGCAGCACTGGCTGCTGACACACAGTGCTGTGTCTCTACAGCCGCTGTGATACAGTCCCAAAACAGAAACGCCACAGCAGTCACATCACAAGAGACACTTGTGCCAGGAATCACATCAGTCATATTTTGCATTCCCACAAAGTACATTTTCTAGGTATCTTCCATCAGAACATGCTCTGTACTATCACTGCCAGAAACAACCTGGCCCACTGCAACTGAACGCCAGTCTTGCAGGCTGTGTGTTCATGAGCTTGAAGTGCTTTAAGTGCATCAAACACTTAACTCCACTCACTGTGATGTTAAAAAGGCTGCCAAAACTGCAAAGCTTGCAGAAGGAGAGAAAGCACAAGAGGAGCTTCAAACCAAACAATAGCTTTAAAAAGATGTAGAAGTTGGTGACAGCAGGAGAATCCAGGTACCCATCAAAATCTCTGCTCTCACCTAACCTAGACATAGTCATTTCCATCCTTTCCCCCTGAAGCCAGTAAAACAGCATTAAACAAAAAAAAATCAACAACTTCCCTACAGTTTACACGAGTGCAGCAGTGAAAACCAACTGAAAGCCACTTGGCATCTTTATAAGACAGTCCAAATAAAAGTTAATGGCACATGTAATAATAATTCCAAGAGTACTCTGTTTCCATTTATATCCAACTAAGAGACAATTTTTGGTGCATTTGGTTTTATAGATCTGTGTATATGCAGCCAAGTAGAAATCCTGCACATGGACAAATAAATAAGAGGCTATGACTGGCTTGACAGCAAGATTTGTAGAGCTAATTAGTTCAACGAATAGGAAAGGCACTCAAAATAACAGCTCATCAAATAGTTCTTCATACAAGAGAGATCTGTCACCCTGCTTATGCCGAATAAATATTTTTACTGTCTTCCAGAGATCAATGCCAACAGAAGCAAATAAAACCAGATACAACGATAAAAACCCACCAAACTCCACTGACCCCAACCCTCCCAGGCAGCTGCCAGGCTGTCCATAAAGGAGAGGTCCTCAAACATGCATAAACCCTGTCCCGTCGCACAGCACAAGAGCTGCACGTGCTCCTGTTGTTGCATTACATCCTTTCTTGCACGGCTCTCTGTTATCAATGCATTGTGCTGAAAATCATGATTCATTAGGAAGACACAACATATTCCCAAAGCACACTCATGGCCTCGTGGAAATGGAAGCACCTTGGGCAGACATTTGAGGTCAATTCACTTCTGTGAGAGCTCTCTACAGAAGTGCTGTCATCAGACAGAACAGGTCTGAGCAAGTGCTTTGTGTTGGGAGCCCATGGGGTGAGGTACTGCAGATTAAGGAAATAATCATGTTTTGAACTAATAACAGATTAGAGTAGAATCAACAGTGTTCTGTAGGCAGGATACTGATAACACCTGTGCGGTTTTAAAGCCCACATATATCACCTGATTCAATCCCTTCTCTCAGGGATAGTTTCATCCCCTCAGGAGAACTATGAAATACATAATTATGAGAGGCAAACCAGGTTACAAGAAATTGTTCTGGGCAGAACACTTGGTTACAGTGAGCAACATAAGTACTCACCCATCTGCATCTCCTCCTTCTTGATGCAGAAGAGTAAATAACATACTAAGTTAATAACGTATCAAGAAAAGAGGAAGAATAAGGAAGCACTGAGCATGCACAAAGGCAGCTGACTGAAGCCAAAAGCAAGGACTCTACCCCTTCTAGTAGCACGTGCTGAGTAGGACAGAGAGGAGGGGAAGGATCAAGTTTAGAAGCATCAGGCAAGAGGGAATCACTCACACAGGTATCAAGAGACAAAGCAACTCCCCCAAAGGGCCCCTGAGAGCTACCTTACATCTGGTCACAAATGAGCCTGCCCCATCCCCAGCAGCTCCTGCCAACTGGTATCAGCAGAACTGTCCCCTGTTACAGAGAAGTGTAATAATGTTAAATAGTCTAAAGTAATTCCTGGCTTACATGGTTTTAGTATTGACATTCAAGTGCACCATCAGCTCCTCTGGCGAGTGGTATTTCTAATTGATTTGAAATTGTGATATACCTATTATTCAATCAACTCAGTTTTGCAAACTAAATTGAGATCTGAAACCAGGCCAAGAGATATAATGAGACTGTAGCAGCTACAGATTTAAAAGAGGAGAAAAAGTAAACCATCTGTTTGCTTATGTATAGTAATATAAAACATATCCTTGCCATCTCTTTTGATTTTGCCATTGTACTCCTTTGAGGAACTACACAGAAGAAAACTGCTTCAGCTATAGCTGGCTTTCATCAATCCTCCCCAAATCTTAGTCTTCTTTTACAGCAAATCATTACAATTCTATTCATCTTTTTATGCCTATAATCCAGAGTTTCAAGCACAGTCTTGGATATAAAGGCCATTTGGGACAAACATAAATTGATGAAACATTGGCTTTGTCTTTTAAGCATTTCAAAATGGTGACATACATTTCAGTATTTGAATTCTTCTAAAGCAGAGCCACAGCAGTGAGTGAAGAACTGAGTAAACTCACATCTGAACGTTCATTTGTGATTTAACTTCTTACCCCCACTTCGTCCAATCTTCCTGAGCTTCCTTTTGAACAAAGCTGTTCAAAAGGCGCATTTCCACCCAGACACTGAGCCTGGCTCTTGAGAACATGGCACAAAAAGGGTCAATTGTCATTTCAGTTCACTCCCCTTGTGCTGCCCCTGCAGGGCTCAGTAACATTTCCCAGGTTGACTGAGGCACATGGCCAGTGTGAACAAAGTCCTCACTCACAACTGGTATCATTCATAACAGATTGTTTCTCCTGTGCTCACCTTCTCACACTGAGTTCTTGTGTGACAGGCCACAGCCAGCACTGCAGCTGACTGAAGTGCACCAAGTTACTGTTGCCATTATCAAGCCCAATTTCCAAGGTTTAGTATGTCAGCAATTCCAATCCACCAGTATCCCACAGCAGTAGAGTTACCCCACATGTACGAATCAAGCTGTAAATGACAAGCTAGCCAGTCTGACTTATCACAGCATCTAGATACAGCTTGGGTTTAACTTCAGAGCCTGTTCTTAGTACAGAAAGGGAATTGTTTTCATCCTGTGCAAGAAACAGCAAAATAAATTGAAATGAAACCCTGGGGAAAGCATCTCCTAATGTTTTTCACCAAATTTATTCACATAGAATATAGAAGAAAAAATAAAGGAAACCCTAATGTACTTTTTGCATCACAAAGTAACACTGAATTCAACCTTGTTCCTGAGCACTGGGAGTTTCAAAGCTGGGTATGTAGGTCAGGTACACCAGCCCCACAGAAATCCAACAACTTCACCAGGTTACTTGTGAAACACCTATTCTGAAAGAACACGGATATGGACAAATTCTGTGGGAACTGAAGTCAGCACAGGTCTTTCCACTTGGGATGAAATGCCAGCAAAGAGCTGACATCTTTTATCTTTAGAGGTGTCAGTTTTGGCCTCTGCAAAAAGGTGAAGTACAGAATCCTCCTGCACAAAAGAGAAAATTCATTCCTTTCATGATCATGAGCCTTTAGCCATGAAAATGCTCCTTCCTCTGATAGTCCAGGGCAGTCCATGACTCCATCTTGTGTCACTGGCAGAAGAGGTGAGCACCCACAGGGCGGTCTGTGTGCAGCTCCAGGCACAGGGAGGTTTGGGGTATCCTGCTATAACAGCCAGGGGTGGCTGTGCACAGTTCCGTGAGCTTTACAGAAGAGCAACACAAGAGCCCAGCAACTGTAACTGAATCTGTGCTGGAGCAGCTGGATCTAAATCAGGAATAAAGCTAAGCCTGTGTTAATGAATTAGGTGCGTAAACAGCAGCAGCACAGCTCATACACAACTGAAATGGAGGTAAGTGCTGTACACATTTAAGGGCTGGGAGCACAGCAATTACTCTGCATTTTTTGTCAGGAAGTCACCACAAAGCGCGTACAATCCCTTATGGCAACAGAGAGAGATGCTGCTTCAAGTGTGCTTTATGCGTGACAGTGGAAGAAAGAACAAACTGACCAAAATATCACACCCGGTGTCTTTCTACAGCGTACTTACAGAGGCAGAAACCACTACTTTAGAGTAAGTTTCTTCATCTAATATTATTCTGCTTTTAGATCATTTTAGGCTGGAGTAATTCCCCTGGACTGTGGTAGCCCAAAGTATCCGCAGGGGACTGAGAGACTTCTGCAACATGAAAGAGAGTAAAAAACGATTACTGAAACATTTCAAGAACCAAGCAGTCCAGCCTTGGTAATACCAATATTAATGTAACAACAACAGTAACACTGCTGGTGTGTGAGCAGCATGTGTGTCCATCATCCCCTTTAATGTGACTTTCAATCTTCAGGTTTTCTTCCATCCCCATGAGAGTTCAGAGAATCTTCTCTCAAGCCAATCTAATCATACCAGTAAAAAATGGAAGGAAATAGTCCCATTCATAGATTTTGTTCTCCCTCCTGCATTATGGCACCCTCTTTTGTTTCAGTGCTAATTGTGAAAGCAAACAATGATGAAGCGCACCAGGACTGAGCAGATGAGCACATACAACTTGCTCAACTACCTTCAGTGTCTTATGTAATGTTCAATATTGATTTTGATTCAATGAGACTTCTATAAGAGTTATCTGTTCTTGTCAGCTGCCAAATGTACCTGCTCAGTAATGTGTCCAAACTCATTAACAGTTTTGTTTTAATAATATTTCGTTTTAAAGTTTAATTTTATCCACACATTAGCTTCATATTACTTATGCAAATAAAAGCTTTATGGCTATATTAGCAATAATTCATTATCATTCCCTACTGGCTTAGTGAAGGAATTTGTAACTTTGGAGTACATCCAGAGCTTTTAATTGAAGATACTAAGGGAAGCCTACATTTAGTTAGAATCATTTGCACATACAAATTAACTATGATTAGCATAAGTCTCTCAAACTCTTTCCAGGCTCCCAGACAGTTTGTCTAGGATAGGACTTTTCCCCAAGTCCTGTCTGAAGGGTAACTGTATTAAGGTGGAATCCAATAAGCATCCTGGGGAAAAGAGGCTGTGGCTGCTGGAGCTGGGATCCAAGGCAAGCAGGTGATGTGTTCCGTTCCAGCAACTTGGGCCAGGTAGGACTGAAGGACAGAAATACCAAGACTGTACGGTCATATTGCAAAACCACGTATGGATTAGCTGCTTGGACGGAGAGGGTATGTTTTGGTGCAACTTTACTCTTTTCTGTTGCTTAACATCTTCATAACCAGCCCCTCGGTAGGGAACTTATAATGACTAACTGGATAGAATACTGCAAATAGATGGACTTGGTGATAATTACCTACCGGTTCAGTATCACCACAGGTAGTCTTGCAGGGCTGGGTCTTCTGTGTTCCAGTGTTTCTGTCTCCACTCTAAAGGTGGAGAACTGGACCCTAAATCATCTCAGAAACCTATTAAGAAAATGATAATGTAGGTATTCCTTTCTTTGTGCTCTAAATGAGCTCTTGTTGGATTAGGAACCGACTCATGTTTACTTTATTATGTCCCAAGTCACAGAAGGACTGTGGGTATCTTCCCCATCTCCTACAGAAGATGTTTTAATTAGCCAATTATATTAGTAAAAAGCAATCTAATTTCTATGCCAAACAATAGCATGGCACAGATATAAAAATCAAATTAGCAAGCCACGGCAGTGTTTTCCTGTAGCATGCAGACCCCACCTCCTGCCCAGATAATTACCATTATGTCTGCGTGGTGATCTGTGGCACGGAGAAAACACATGCTGTGAGTAATGAACACGGTGACAGGTATAAGAACTTCCCTCTACTGTCTCTCTCCAGCTTTTGCCCTTTTAATTAAGTTTATTAGTAATCGTGGTGTGTCCTCTAAAGACATGCTTTAGAAAACAAACAGCAGCATGTGCAGATAAGCAGCAAGTGCTGCTACAGGAGATTCCGCTCCTGGTGCGCTGCAGACCTCCTGCATGACTCCAGCAAAGCCTCACAATTTCTATGTACTGTGTTGTAATAGGACAAACATCTTCCCTCCTCTTCCCTCCCTCCATGTCAAGTCAGTGTTGTGAGAGAGAAGAGGCCTCACCATGTCCTTGTGTCCAAGGCAGAGCAGCAAAGCCGCAGGCATTTGCAGCTCAGGATGGTGAGGCACAACCGTAACGGTTTTCTCCACAAAGAAACTCCAGCCACGTAACCTTTAACTCTGGTGGGAGAAGCGAAGCTTTCTTCATAAAATACTCATATTAACAAAGAGGAGAGGCAGAGAGGGAATGGATTTTACAGCCTTGACTCCATACAGACCTTTTCTTAGCTCACAACTCTGAGTTTAAGCCAAAGCAGAGAATTAAAGTGTTTGATCCAGGACAAAGGGTCCTTTTGATTGCCAAGTAGTGAAAGCTGAGAGGAATCTTTTCAGTTGTGCCTAGAATCCACCTTCTGAGATGGAAACAGACAGAAAACCTGCTTACCTGGGAATCAGAAACAGCCATTTACAAAACAGCTAGCTGCTTTGAGAATGTGCTTCCACCTTCCCCCCAAAGAACACAGAAGCCTGCTCTACCCTTCCATGTTCCAGCACTCTGCAGCTCCTGCTGCCCGAGCACAGCTCTGAGCACACCCAGCCCTCTCCATAGCACCATGGGTTTGTCAGAGTAAGACATTCATCCTGCAAAGGCCATGGCAGCAGTACACCTGCCCTGGAAAAGCCAACAAATCAACTGCTCTTAATACCTGAACTCTGAATCCTTCTTACAACCCTTCACAGGTTCTGAGGTGTAAAATCACCTCTAAACAAAACAGTAACAAAGTGTGGGTGCACTGAAAGGATGAAGTGGAAGAGAGATGTTAGGGGCCTTCCTTCCTCCCCTGGGATGCAGAGCCTTGCTCCTGCTGCACCAGCCTCAGCCCCAGCACAAGGTTTGATCCAATCAGGAGTAATTGCTCCCCAAACAGCATGCGACAGCCTAGAAACACCCAGGATCCCTCCTGACACATTTCAGATCTGCCCTAATTTCCCTTCATAAAATGGTAGCACTTAAAGGTGCAGAATACCCACATATCTGAACCCAAATTTGATCTGTTATAAAGGAGTGTAAGGGAGGGATAAGGGGATTGCAGGGGTAATTTCTGCTTCCCTGGCTGTTGGTGTATCCCATATTTCCTCTGTATTTACTGTACTGCTGAATGGCAATTCAGAGGATTTACAATCAAGAAGAAAGGCAAATAAAATACAAAGTATTCCAGTGCTGTTCTAATGTAACTGCTGTCAATGCTGCCAGTTACTCTTCCACAGTCACTGAATTGTATGTACTTTATTTTGAAGGAGCATAGGGCCAGGAATTCCTTCACCTTCCCTCACTCAGTGTACCCCTTCCCTGCTACCTCCAGTGCAATTAATGCACTGGATTAAACCACATTCTCCATCAGCTAAACAGAAAAAGCCAATTAACAACTCAATTCTCTACAAACTTTCTGACAAAAATGCCTCCAGGAGCATCCACCTATTTTTGGAACCACCGATATTCAAACCTGTGACTTGCTGCACTTGCTGCTGCTGAAGTTAGCATCAGCGTTAACTGGCTTTGTCCAAAGAGGCACTAACATCAGCCTCCTCTGTATCCACTGGAAAGCACTGAGGGATGTCATTTCTTTTGCCATTTGCTAGCTACAGTAAATGAAATATTGTGAAATGACAGCTCAGTAATTCGGCAGTATTTCGTGCAAGGGGCTGTTGTCACCTGCCCTTCAACCCTGTGACATGATTTCTACAACCACCCCCCAGAGTCCTCCTCCCTTCACAAGGTGACCCTGTGTTTTGTTACCTTGGTGTCACAGACACCAAGACTGGGCTTTGTAATTAACTGAACTAATGCTTACCCATAGGAAATGCTGACCGAAGCACACGGGGAGGGCATGATTCCTCACTGTGTTACTGCCACGTTTCTGCTGCAAGGGAACAGCTTTCTGTACCGTTACAGGTGGCTATTTTCAACATGTTGATACATGCGAATTCCCAGCCCAGCAGCTGGAAAGCATTGGCTCAGCAATCCCCACACACATCCCCAGACAAGGGTTTAACCACTGGCTCAACTTCACTGCAGACACCCATAGGCTTCCATCCAAGGGGCTTTCTGGGCTCAAGCACACACAGCTCAATCACGGAGAGCTTCTCATTACACAACACCCACAACGTCCTCCTCCTCAGGGCTGCTCCATCCAGTCTTCCCCAGCCTGCGCTTATGCTTGGGATTACCATGACCCAGGGCAGGACCTTGCTGAACTTCATGATGTTCAGACGGACCCACCTCTCCAGCCTCTACAGGTCCCTCTGGATCCCATCCTTTCTCTCCAGTCTGTTGACAGCACCACACAGCTCAGTCTTGGGTACTCACAGCTCGTGTTTATCTTCAGCTTCAAACACTGGGGTGTAAGCAGGCCTGAACAGTGGGGAAGAGTTAAGGAAAAAATCAGTTGGGTAATCTTGGACTTCTGGCCCCCAGTGTAGAGCTGGGATGGGAATAGAGAGACAATCAGCATAATGAGAGCACACTGAGCAGGATCCAGGTGTGAGTGCTCTGTCATCTAAGTTCTAGTGCCATGATTTTGGAATGAACTTCCCTCCCCCAGTGTTTAGCTACGAAGTGTTTGAGTAAAGAATGCTAAATTACATGCAAGTCACATTAAGAACAATCAGTCTCATGTAATAAGGAATCTAATAGTTCATAAATGAGATGCAAATTCATTTTTACGGGTGCACTATAATAAGCCAATTATTTCAGAGCTCTTCAATTATGCAGTTTCAAAAAGCTGAATTGCTTTAAAAAATTTCTTTTAAGAAGCTTTAGGTTTTTCCATAGCTTACAAGGAAAAAGAAAATATATCTGCCTTGCAAACAACATGAAAAACCCCGTCTTGCCATACTGCAAGCGGTAGCAATGTAAACAGCAGCAAAGAATCCTTAGGGTTGGAAAGGACCTCTGAAGATCATCTGGTCCAACCCCCCTGCCAAGGCTGCAGCCCTGAGTTTAACTCCATGGGTTTTCCACGTCAAACCCACTTGAAGAAGTTTGCAAAAGGAAAGCAAAGCCACTGCGTCCCAGTGGGCAACCCCACTCCACTGACATCTTGGTTCCTTCAGTTTTATATAATGACTACTTACAGGGAAACAAAAGCAAAGCCAGTTCTGAACCAGAGGTCACATGAAGGAGCAAACCTCTCTCTGCAGTTTCAGGCCTTCTTAAGGCTTTGCTGCACTGACAGCTATAGTCGGTGTTGCTCTCCATGGCACCTCACTGCTAAGCCTTGGTGTGGTGTGGTCTGCTTTTGGTCCGTGATTTTCAAGTGGAACAAAACAGTCAGAATTCCATATGAGCGATTCCTACCTCTAATACCACCCTTTTTCCTCCACAGAGCCACAGCACGCTTCACAGGGGCGAGTCACAAGGAAACTGAACAGCCTCAGTTGCTGCAGACTTCACCACACCACGATAATTAACTTAGTCTTAAGGTGGCCATACATACTTATGAAGTGCTGGGCTCCTGCCCAGTCTTTGTTGTTACCATTTAACCTTTTTCCACACAGCAAATGCACACATATGAACTGAGGAAAGGAACTCCCTTTCTGCACAATGAATAGATGTATTTTCCAGCCTTTGCTTGCAAAGGGTTTCGATCAAATGAAATGTGTAGACCAAAGTAAAGGCTGTGAGAAGTGGTAATTGCAGCATCATCTGTCCCAATCCCTGAGGGCTAAGGCAGCTGGCACTGGGTATGCCAGTGCTGTCTGTTTATCCAGCCCTGCTGAGACTCACCTTCCGGCTCAGAACTCTTGCCTGTCTCCCTCCTGCAGCAAGCACAGTACTGCTATCCACTGGTTTGTGCTGCTTGTTCCCATGGGAATGCCTCCTGCTGCAGCACAGGTACGCAGAGCTGCCAGAGCAGCCTCCCTCAGGGATGCTGTGACAGGGAAGCAGGAAATATACCCAGAGAAGCGAAGCCAGGATTCAACCACAAAGGTCGTAGCCTAGACTAAACCAATTCTTACTGCTGGAAAACTTACCCAAACTTTTAGGCCCATAGGCTCTTATTTTCAAATCTGAAACAGAAGTAGCAGATTCGAAACACGTACCGTGTGCTTGCTCCCCAGGTGTTGGTATTTTTGAAGCACGCTACTTCTGTTTCATAATCGTTGTGGTTTAAGCCACTATAATTCAACCGGTTCGCTCACTCACTCCCCCCTCTGTCTTCCCCCCACTCCGAGGTGGGGGGGGAATGGGGAGAAGAATCGAAAGAATGTAACTCCCACGGGTTGAGGTAAGAACAGTCCAGTAACTGAGGTATAACACAAACCACTGCTGCTACCACCAGTAATAATAATGGCAAGGCAAACACAAGGAAAGAATACAATCTCTCACCATTATACCCAGCCCGACCAAGCAGTGCACCCCCACCTTCCGGGTCTCTGCCCTCCATTTTTACATCCTGGTCATGACGTGCTGTGTCATGGAATGCCTCTTTGGTCAGTTTGGGTCAGGTGTCCTGTCTCTGCTCCCTCCCGGCTTCCCCTCCTCCCTGGCAGAAAGTCCTTGGGCAAACATTACCAAGCAGTAACTGAAACCATCGGTGTTATCAGCGCTGTTCCCAGGCCAAAAGTCAAAACCACAGCACTGCACCAGCTACAACGAAGGAGAAAATGACTGCTACTGCTGAACCCATGACAATAATTCAGGTCATCTTATATGCCTTAGGCATATCAGCACCTGAGTAAAAGATACAGCCTCTACTTGGGTACCCTGTCTTAGAGCAACTTCACCACCCAAACCCCTACAGGGGTTTCCCTGCCATCACAGAGATCTCTGCTTAAAGCCCTACAGAGTTACATGATGCTGAAAAGCAGGAAAACATCTAACTTTCCCACTCCTCTCCATGCCCATTATAAGCCTTTATCAGCTTTGCTACCAGGACTGACTGAGCAAGAATTGCTCTGATGAACCTGCCAAACCTTCCTGGACAGAACATCTCAACAGATAAGTTTGTGAGTAGCGGCAAAAGAGGCAATGAATTCGAGCACAGCCTTCCACCCGGTTCACATTTCTAGAGGTAATCCAAAATTGGCAGCCAGATTGAGAATTAACTGTTTAGCTTTGAAAATGCTTTTAGACCAAGGCTTAGAAAAACGTACAGCAGAGTCTGAACACATTCCAATTCAAATCCATGTTCACTGCTTGCAACTGGAAAATGATCCTCATTTTAACTAAGACCGTATTCCAGAAAATAAGAAATATAAAAGTCAAATCTTACAATCTGGATCAGGACTTTTGTGACTACAGACTGCGAAAGACTGAGGCAGCTTTGGAGAGGACATCACTTAGAGCTGCCTTGAAAGCAGAGTCTGAATCTGCAGGCACTTGACCTTCTGGGACACAATAATTCTAACAGCATTCTGGCCTTATAAGGCTGTAAACTGTACAGTGAATACATGCATCAGTCGTGAGTAAGAAGCTTACTAATAAATTAGTTAATTTTTTTTTCCTTTAGCCAAAAGGCAGCACAAGCCATGGCTTTATTTACAAAAGGTTAAAGATTCCTTTAATTGGATTGCTGGCATTTAACTGTGCAGCAGAATATCCTTCAGCAGTGTCCCCTTTTATTTGTGACTGGAGAAGCGCCGAGAGAAATGCCAAGGGAAGATTTCATTTTAATAAAAAAGAGAAGCTTAAGATCCCTTTGGAGGGTTATGTTACATCTCAAAACTACCATGAACTAATGAATTTCATCTAAAAGGTCCCCAACCACAGGACTGAAGAGAAACAGTAACCCTGGTGTAGCTTGACCAAGTTGACTTTGTGTGTTTGCAGTTGTAACCTTGTGCTTACGTTCCGTTATGAATGCAAACGCACACAGCTAAGTTTTTAGTCATTTAAAAGATATTTTTAAGTGAGAACTCTGGTTGCCCTACAGCATCCAAAAGACACTTCAAAGGCCCATTCGTGGCAGAGACTTGAGCATCAATAGAGCAACAGGAAAATCCTCCCCCGAGTCACTGCTTTGGAAAACATTTACACACCAAAAATTGTGCTTCCTGGAAGAAAAACAGCCCCTTGTTGGCTTATATTGGGGTCAAGCTGAGGGCTCAATGCTGCACGGTGCTGGAAGTCGTGTGCACTCAGAACTAGCAGGCTGAGTTATTATCTCACAGTTATTATATTGCACAGCATAGAAGTCTCTCGGGAGAGTGGCTATGTACACTTCGTGTCCCTAGAAAGCAGGGTGGGAATTTATGAGGGAAGAAAACAGGGTCTATAAATTACACAAAGGACCTTTAAATCGAGGTGTAGGTTTCATTACAGGAGCATGTCACGGGATGGTCAAAATTAAAACCAGCTTCTAGAGAGTGGATTGCATTTAACTTCCCATTTGGGGAGAAAGAGAAACAATTTCAAACATAGCATCTATTAACTGGGCAAGTTCAAGTATGATGCCAAGTTTGCATCAACACAGTAAGTGACCAACACATAAGTTATCATCCACCTCTACTTTAACGTTTCATTTTGCTTTCTAAAACGTGATGATTAGAACACTGATGGACTTGAAAGCCAGAATCTACCTATTTTACTAACACCATAGAAAGCATGAGAGAATGCTTGCGCAATGGCTGAGCTCCCATATACTGCAGCTGAAGAGCCAGAAGAGAGAAGAGGTACCCCTGAGAATGTGAGCAGGGTTCAGGGCTTTCCTAACTATGTGGGATAAAGCACAGCAGCCAGCCCTCCCTACCTGCAAAGCATCCCAAAGTCCTGCACTCATCAAACCCCATCACACCCACCTTGTGACACCAGATCCTCCAGAGATGAATTTTTGCCCCTTACTGTCCCTACAGTCTCCAGTATTTCAGCATAAAGACCCGCAGCAGCACGAGGCACACCAGCTCTTTTCTCACCAGATACCTGTGCTTCCAACAAGCACCAAACAATCCTGGAGAAATTTCCTTATCTTAGAGACTTCCAGTGATGGTTTCCTGTTTAAAGTCAGAGCTCCCCATGCTTTGCTGTGTTACTCTTACGTAATGAATGATTACACATTTGTGGTGGTACAGAAAAGATGGAAACATACCTATGAAATGTGCCACCAATCCAGAAAGCAGAAGGCAGATCAGAAGAATCCACAACTGCACTAAAGCAACCACTCATTATTTTCAAGTCACTAACACAATTTTTGGAAACAAGCAGCTGGGAAGCCTGAACTTCCCAATTCTATCACCTGAAGAGCAGAGCTCTCACCTGTTCCAAAAGCCAAGATGCAGGTATTCCAACTCAGACCTTCAAACAGAGCTGGTGGTGCTCAGACCTTCCTGGAGTGGAAGATGCCAAATCCAAACACAGACACTTCCATTTGTTTGCCTATTCCACCACACTGCTACTTGGAAAGATATCCAGAGAAAGAAATACATATTTCTGCATTTTGAAATTTGGAATGGGGTTTCATTCCCAAATGGCAAATGCTTTAAATCATGGATACAATATTTAAATCTACTCAAGATAAAAACCAAAATGTCTCATTCAGCTTCAGGCTCTGCCCCCAAATCTACTTTTCCAGCTCACTATTTTGTTTTCTCAATCATTCTGAACCAACTCTTGAAGTTTGGTCTGGAATAAAACCAGATCTTTACCAGACACTTATTCGTGCAGGGTTTATCCTCCTCTCCAGCTGTAATTCCATGTTCAGCTCATGGAAGTGGCAACTTCCTTCCTGTGGGACAAAGTCAATGAGACAAAAAAACCCTGGATACATCAGCTTCAGTGTCTTCTACCCCTATGCTACATATTTGTCCTTTGAGTCATGATTCTTTGACTCCAGTCCTCACACACTGGCCTGGATTTCCACATTTAATGAGTTTGCAGGCTGCTGCTTTTCACTGCTACCCTTAATCAAGTTTTATTGATTACTGGGACGCAGCATCAGTGCAGAGAACATTACAACCAAATGGAACAGCTGCCCAGCAGCTACTGGCAGCTTTTTGTGTTCCAGAAAAACACACACCCCATATTAAAAAATAATGTCATTGCCTCTCCCATTCAGTGCTGCACTCTCCCCACAGGAGATTCCCATAATCCCGAACTATACTGTAACCCTGCAATCCTGTCACTCCCTTGCTGAGAATCCCTTGATGTGGAGACAATGAGTGTGCATGTTTAGAGATGCTGAGTGAAGAGCTAGGGGCAGGAGGATTGCTCATGCCCGGTTTGATGTGGGCAGGTAAAAACCATGTTATTTTATAAAGCTTCTCTCCCAGTCGGACAGAAGAAAACCTGCAGAAGGCTGAAGGAAAGGCTGGTGAAACCCAAGGGTTACTCACATGCAGGGGGGTTGGAACTAGATGATCTTAAGGTCCTTTCCAACCCTAACTATTCTATGATTCCATGATCTTGCAGTTATCTTTAACCAACTCAAGAGTTAATGGCAGAGAAACCCCCTGGCCAGGTACAACCATAGGTAACATGCTTGCAGAAAATTCACAGATCAGAAAAAGTGACCAGCTACTCTCATTATGAGGGATTAAATAAAAATGTATTCAATATTCTGTATTAAAATCCAATCAACTAAGTTATAAATCCTCCATGAATGGCAGGATACGTACTGTCAAGGTAACGCTAGAACAGAAAATTAGAGAATTGGGGAATTTAAGATACAAAATAAAATTGTGCTGGAGGGACTGAGCTAACAAAAAGAAATCTCTGCTAGGTCTTAAATGTTCATTATTCTTTAGAAGGGGTGTTTGAATGAAAGCAGGGTGAGAGCAGGGACCCACAGGCATGTGCATTTCCACAAGCAGTCTTGGAAAGGGAAATGAGTTTGTTTGAAGCCAGGACCCTGTTAAACACAGCAACCTGTTAAGATACAGGCTCTATCTCATCACACTATTCTTCAAACTCTTCCCATTCTATTGTAGGTATAAACTGCAATTCCCCAAGACAGTTCAAAGTAACCAAAGAGTTACTGCTACTCTACTCTGACCACTTCCAACTCTTCTCTTTATTTCTAATGATTACTTTTGCCATGGGATAGTCCGCGCCTTGTAAAAATAGCCTTCAAAGGAAGCATGGTTGAACTCCTCATTCCTTGATCATAAGGGTCCCTATTGGATTGCATATGAGTAATGACTAACTGTTTTCTGTGAAGACCAAACACACAACAAAGGGTTGTCTGCACAGGACATGGGGGAGGAATTTCCCTAATTTCCTGTAATTTGTGTGTCTCAAGCCATAAGGAGATGGATCTCTCCCTGTGCACCTATGCAGAGCTACACAGTTAATAGTGATGGAAAACATAACATTTCTTTTTCATGCAATTACAGGGATCTAAAAAGGATAATCATATCTATGCAGTCCAGGGTGTCCAATCATTACAAGAGATAAAGTAGCCAGAATTAAACAAATAAATAAAGTCTACTACAAACTGAAGTGCATTTTAAATGCACCAAAGTCCATATAATTTCCTTAATTACTTCACCCACTTCTATCTCCCCCCTTTCTTAAGCTTCTGGTTGCTGTTCTGAAGAAAACTTTAATTCTGCATTGCTTGCAGACTGTAGATACTGTGTGTTCCTTCCTATCACATGTGGTTGGTGATGACGTTACCCAAAGAAAAATGCATGTGAAGAGGAGCTGGCTTATACTGCCCGTACTCCCACACTTCAGACAGTGGCAACATGGACATGCCCAGCCTAGATTTAAACTGCAGTCTTCCACTTGAGGAAAACAGAGCAACACAGAGCTCCCATCACTCCCAACCTGGCACTGACTAACCAGCCAGCACTGAGCCCAGTGTACACCACGAGGCCCTGCAAGGTACCAGCCCAAATCCATCAGTGGAAGCCCATGCCACGCTTCTCTGGGGTATGTAGACAGGATTAGGAACCCAAGAAGGCAGCAGATTGTGTGTTTGGAGGCTGTTTCACTCTTCAAAGGTCTTGTCCTACACTTGGATGTCTGGTAAGTAGGGATTACTCAGTACTGCCAGCAAAGAGCATCCTGCTCACAGTTTTGCATTCCCTGGGAATGCAGATCCTGATCCTTTTGTGGAGCTCCCCAGTGCTTCCACAGTGCAAGTGATACGTCTGAGTTTCATTAAGTGGGGGACATACTTTAGCTGTCCACGTTGTGAGAGATGGCAAGGCAGAGCTTAATAAAGCATGGACTGGGAATGTTTTCCAGCTGGTACCACTCACACTCAGCACTAGACTATTTTGTTACGTTTCTCTGCCCTTTGTTCAGAGATGGTTTTATCATATATTTAAACTGCCATTTAGTGATACAGCTGCAATGATCATGTGCTTATCTTCTGGTTTTCAGCTTTTTTTTCCTGCTTTGTTTTTCCCACAATGTACATGTATTAGCTTTCTCTTGAGTTTGCCTTTTTTATGTGTGCATTAATTCCTAAATTACAGTGTGTCATATCCTTTCAACTGCTCATGAATGTCTTTATAACTATGATATTTTATGGCAATTTAACTGTGGAGATTACAAATAAAATTATCAGCTAAAACCAGAATGATTAGTAAACCAAGATAAATGCTGTAAATTAATCATTTCATACATCATACCAAGGTTTTACATTTTCATGTTACTATGGCAGATGCAAATTGTTGAGGTGAAAATTGTTGTAGCAATTTTAACTATAACAAAATATCAGTCCTTAAACACAAACAGAACAGAGATGGGGGTTTCCAGCTAACCTTTCAGACATACACTTTCACCCAGCAATAGCCATTTTGTAGTAGGCACTTGCAGTTACTCTGTCAGTTCCTATCCCTTGATTTTTCAGCTGATGTGTTGAGGAGTGCATTAGTGACTCAGCACACACTGCGGCCACCGCTTCCTTCAGCTAGACAGGAAAGACTAGAACTCACTTGTCTGCAGCCTTTTTGGAGAGGACACACTGTTCCTTCTGAGTTTCTCACAGGCAGCCTTAGATATGAAGAGAACATTTTCTTCTGCAAAAAAGAAATGAGGGGAATCTTTCATATTATTTAATACAGATGTGTACCCTACCACCCTCTAGCACAAACCCACACAAGCCTATTACTCCCATGCCCAACTAGAGAAGCACACAGTCTCTCCATGTTTTAAATTATACAGCACTGGCTCAGCTAGACAGAAAATGCGCAGGGTTACTTACAGACGAAGATTAATCTGTCTTTGATATATTCAATACTTCACATACTCCACATTATCTGGTGAGTATATATGCCTTGCCTTCAAAAATGTGATGTACTATGCCATACATCATGGTCTAATTTATTGAGTGCACCTCTGCAGCATACACTGCATATCCCTGCCCAGGGTCAGGATCCAGTGCCAATCTTCAGTCCTACTTTTCCAGCCCTGTGACTCGGCTCCAAGTGCCAGCACTGCCATAGTGTGTACAGCCAGTGCAGATCACAACGTGTATTTATTTGCACAGTCCAACACAGCTTTCTTTCAGAGCAGGTGTACAGTCAGCATAAAGCTGAGCCAGAAACAACCCACCACACTCATAAGAAGCAATATCCTGGGAAAAGCATGTAGTAATGGGAATAGTGGCATCGCAGCAGGAGTCACTGGAAGAAGCAAAGCACATGTACAGACACTGGCATCCAAACACAGACTCTGCTGGCTTTATTCTACAACTGGGACAGTTGAGTTTTCCACTTTCCACACTCACCTACTTGTATGACAGCTATCTTATAAAGACGAGAAAGTCGAGAGACAGAAAGATGACCCTGACTCACCCAAATTAGCTTCATCTTCAGGGAGATTTCCATGGAAATGGAACAGAACAGGCTTCTAATTCCTACACCAGATCTTCTCAAGACATCTGCTGTGTCCAGCACTCTTCCAGTGTTGGAGTCACAGGCCAAGAGGTGTTAACAGCCTGTGTAGTCTGAATAGGAGGAAGGAAAAACAAACAGATATAAACACAAACTTTTACATGTAGTTTAGTTTGTTACATTGCAGACCTGGGGCTTCTGCAGAGAAACAGCCTGGAGTAGTATCTTACAGTTCTTCGCTAAAACCACAGCACAAGTCACCTTGTGTCATGTAATGGACATACAGTAGTGTGATTAGAAAGACTAACCCCACATATGCCTCCTTCTCCAACGTACATATGAGCACTGTTGTCTATAGCTCTATAGCTGCACTTACATGGAAGCACGCTGCATAAATATTGATACTTGCTGTGATTAATATTGCTATTTATATTAGCAATGAATTGGGTTCACATAAAAATAATTAGCACAGCATGCCAGGGTATTATTTGCTCCTAATTATATCACAGTTCATTTCACCAACAGCAATGTGTCACTAAGTCAATAACAACCAATGATTAATACACAGAATGGATTACCTTAAAATAATATCCTGGGTTATGATGGAATACTATTAGGAAGTCCCCAGATGATTGCTTTAGGTGAGCTCCTGACTGGAGTCACAAGGATAAAAAAAGGATGTTACTCATCATTTCTGTTTGTTCATTTTGTGCTTTTATCTTTCCCCATCATTTCCTTACACACACGGAAAGCCAAGGGTGAGCCAAGGGTGACCCAGGTGACAGTGTGCACCAAAGCATCGGTACTACCATCAGCAACTTTTCACCCCAGCAGCCCTACCCCTCGCTCCAGGAGCAAGCCAATGACATTCAAATGACCCCATGCCAGAGCAACCAGAGCCCCTCCATCCTCACCCTGACTGCTCCAGGCACACTCTTAGAAAGCACCTCCCAGAACACACAGACTTCAGGCAATTATACCCCAATCACACCACCCAGGCAGCAGCACAAATATAACAAACATGTAATAAATCCAGCCAACAAAACCATCCCCAGAGTCTACCTCCTACATCTGCCCAGCCTCACTCATCTCCCAACTCCCTTGAGCAAGCCATTTAACCACTCTCTTTGCCATCTGGAAAGCTGGGACGTTGCTGCTGCTTCAGTACTCGCAGGCTATCAGGAGACTTTGTTTACTGGAGTTTCTGAAGCAAACTGAGATATTGGGATGCAATGACCTGTCTTTGGCTCTATTCTGCAAGACGCTGGCTCTGGCCTGGATCCAGCAAAATACTTAAGCACTTGGTTATCCCTTAAAAAAAGTAGAGCAACTTTTCCACTAACAGTATCACAGAAAATATATTCAAAAGAGCCTAAAAAAATAGCTTAGATGAAATAGGGCCATTTAATACAAGTGCTGATTCCAAGGCACAAGAAGAATGGCTTCATGCTGTTCTCAAGAGCAGCCTTCTCACTTCTGGCTTCTGATGGCACCTGACCCATTTAAACAGATGAAAGTGGCCACACGTCAAAGTTGGAATCAAAAACTTTGACGGATGAAGATCTACAGCTCGTTTCAAGAGAGCAAATAAAACTTCCCTTTGCTCATCACTTATTAGTGAAGACAAACTTGGATGTAAGTTAATACTTCTCGCCAATCTCTGTCAAACATACAGCCAGCTAACGAATACTAAATATCCCACTGTATATTGCACACCCATAAATCAACCCAGCCAGCAGGAACACACTCAGCATCTTTATGGTGTGCTACTGCCCTCATGTGTAATAAACATTCCTAACAGGATCTGGAGCTGAAAAATGCTGCCTTGGATTTCATTAGCACGGTGCTGGTGGAGTGTCATGGACAAAAACATTCTGGTTCCCTGCAGCTGAAAACCCAAATGAGAAATCAGGTAAATATTTTAAGCACAGGGACATCTGGCTTTTCCTTACCCTGTTAATGTCAGCACAGCACGATCCCTTCTCATTTGTTCTATGGTAACTTCTACAGCTCTGACAGGCATTTATGACAATCTTGTTACGATGGATCTTGAGACAAGGTGATTTTTTTTTGAATAATTCAACTGTTTTTTAGGTATAAAAATAATCAAAATTTGAAAGTTCTCAGTACATTGACTGAAGTGCTTTTAAAAAAAAAATACATCTGAGAGTAATATTGTCAACATTTTATGAAGAGCAGGTCTCTGGAAATATGAGCTTTTAAACATGATGCTGAGCATAGTTCAGAGCTCTAAAGATGCCTCAGTGATGAGTACAAACATCCAATGAGAGAGAAAACAGAATTTATCTCTGCAGAAGCAGCAGCGATCTCAGCTCTGACCAATCTCCGTGTAGCAAAGGTTTCTCTCCAAATAGAAAACACAACCAGTTTCCTGTCCTGTCAGACTTTCCAGATGCTGCTCATGCAGTGGCCTCCATGTGCAGACGCAGCTTAAAGTCAAAATCCAGACAAAGTCAAGGAATCAAAAATACCTCGAGGTAAAAAATGACCAGGTCAATAATTTCAGTTTTATTTCAACCAAATGCAACACTTCCAACTTTAAATGTTGATAACAATGTCAAGTAACAACACAGAAGCCCGCTTGGTCATTTCAGAAATGTTAAAACAAGGCATACTGAAATGAATCAAAAACTTATTACTCCACTACCTTCTCTTGCCTACAAATCCAGCTTCAGAATCAGTGGGTTCCCAGCATCGGCCATGCAAACCACAGCGCAATGGGGACAGGGACACTTCCCCTGTAAGAGCATCGCCTGGCTCTCATTCTGGGGGCATTAGCACAAGCTGTGTGCCAAACATGCACTAAGAATGCTTTGTGCCAAGCTCCCAGGTGCAGTCCCAGGTTCAACATGTTTTCAGTGACTGGGGAAGCAGCACAGCAGAGCACAGCAGCTGTCCTCCTCCCCAGGATTCCCAGGATTTAAGAGCATGAACTGCCATCACCAGAGCGGGAACTGCTGCTGGGGCTGACTGCACAAACTAGCTTAGCCAAGGCAGCACTCGTGCAAGCAAAAGTGGCTGACAAGTCCCTGCGTCCCTGATTTTTCTCAGGACACAGGATGACCCAATTCTTACTCCCAATTCATAAAAACTTGCCTTTTTCCAGCAGAAGATGGGGACTGAAGAACCCTGTTTGCATTTGTGGTCCTTTTCAGAAAAGGAATCTGATGACTTGCATGACCTCTCAGTTAAGTCCATGGAGCCCTGTGCATCTATGGCCTTGTTTAAGGGAGACACTAAGAAAATGAAAGTTCATTTACCCACAGGCTGTGGAATATCTTGCACCTCCACAGGAAAGCTTTTAGAAGTTTCATTGGAAAGAATGAAGAGCAGTATTCTGCTAGAATAGTCTCAGATCCTCAGTTCAAGCCATGAGGGAAATCTTTAACAGTCACTGTAACTGTGTGCTTCAGTGGCAGCGCTTCAGGAGTTGGAGTCGATGCTGTACACATCTGTGTTGCAGCTATTCTGCAGGGGAATACTGAGTGTGAGCACCCCAGCAGGTTACACCAGAGAGGGCTGTGTGCGCACTGGCACCTTCCAGCCTGACCTGACTCCCAAGAGACCAAAGGAAGTAGAAGCTGGTCCCAGCCTCACACCTTCCACTGCTTACACCAGAGGCATACAAGACATAGAAAACAAGTACATTTTGAAGCTCAAAATCAGAGTCTCATCTTCTAAGCACCTTATTATGGTGGTACCTCAGGTGGCAAAGCTTCTCTGTGTCCTTTCCAACTAGCAGGAATATTCCTCTATATTCCCATTTCACTCCCAGGCTCTTAACTTTCAAGATGAATTAACGCTTTGATTCAAGATTTATTTCCCAGTGAAAAGCTCACACCTAGAGCAAGTCACAGTGCTAATGAAGACCAGCACATCTGCCAGGTAGAAGGAGCTGCACACTGAAGCCCAATGGATCACCACAAAGCATTTCAAGACGTTCAGTTCACTGCCTCCATCGTTCAGACACACGTATAGCAGAGAAGACAGATGATATGTGGTTACCCACAGAACTTTATTAACACATTCAGACTTATGGAAATCTGCAGGCTAAGCTTTTTCAGTTTTCCTTTTTTTTTTTTTAAATAAGATATTTTCCACTAACAAAACTGATTTTTAAGTATGGAGCAGTCATTTGCCAGGTTTTCAAAGCCATCTGTTTTCAAAGCCTACCTTCCTTGTTGTTTACCACAGGCTGCCTATCTGTTTTAACAACCTCCACTGGGATTTCACATACCTCATTATGCAAAATCACTACTTAAGCATTCACTCCAGCACTTGTCTAACTAATCTGCACTCATAACACCTTCCGCAGAAGATGCAGCATCCCTCTTCAGAGGCTGCAGATCAAAAACAATGGTAGCTGGTGTCATAGCAAGACAAAACATAGCCTCCTGTGTATTACTGTTGTGATACAGGCCTAATCCAAGACGGCTTGGAGCTGCTAAAGTATAACAAAAAAATACCATATCACAAGAGATTTTGTATCATATTCCAGATAAAAAGCACCTATTTTTAATGTTGAGACTTATGCTTTTCTTTGTCAAGAGGGTTCTAAGTATTTTGGTCTCCCAGTCCTCATTCCCCGGCAATCTGATGAGCACCCTCAACCTCCTCTGAAGTTCCACATGCCCTACCGCTCAGTTCATCCAGACACCATGTGCTTTTCCTGCCAGTTTTCTATGTGTAACAGGCCGCCCTAACATCTGACAAAGCTTAAGCCGCTGTTTAAAGCCTCCCTCCGCCTCCCTCTACTCTTCCTCTAGATACCTTCATATCATCAGCAGCTCATTGACAACAACAGACCTTCCCATGTGCTCTGGTCTGTCCTGTCAAGGCCTGCTCAGGGACCCTTTAGCACACATCACTGATACAATCCATCGCAGTAAAAGCTTGCTGGGGGATGCTTGAATTCACGGCTTATTAACACAATAGACTATAATGTCTGGTACCATTATGGCTGGCTGTGCCACAGAACATCCTCAGGTAGGTTAAGAAGCAAAGAGAGAGAAAGGGAGAGGAAAATAAATTTTCTCTGTTGGTGTATCAGATACACTGTGTATGGTATTCTCCAAATAATTATAAAACCACAGAATTTATTAGCATTATTTTCTTTAAAATAATCCATTAGCTCATCCTTCTTGGACAATGTGGCTATCATCTCTATTTGTTTGTGTACTGCAAAATTTGAGAGCTAAAAGTAAATGCAAAACTTGCCATTCTTACATCTTCCAAACCCATCTCTAAATCACAGCTGTAATGACACTACTATGGGTAAGATTTAACTCAAATTCAAAATGACAAAGTGACTTTAAATGTTTATCTTACATGGGGAAGCAATGGGAATTCCTCTTGAGCAAACCACAAGAGATTGAAGCTAGCAATAGAAAAAAGTGGAATTTCATGGCTGAGTTGTGATTTCCCAGAAAAAAAATGTAACAGAACAGTCCTATAAAAGACTTTTGATCTATGAAACTGGAAGTGTTTTCTGAGTGAGGTAAGCATCCCATCACTATCCCGTTTCAGACGTGAAAAAAAAGAGACTGAAATAAAATGAGAGGATGGACCTTATCAAAATGTGGGCATCGGCTCTGGCCCCTGAACCATGTGCAAACACCACAACCCTCCTCCCTGCCACCCTCAGCTCCCCTTCCAATCCAGGATGCTATTGCCTCAGAGTCTCAAAGCATTCCTTGGCTCCCTCCTTTTGCATAACACAGCAGCAGCAATGCAAGCCAGGACCAGGGACTTCCAGGATGGAGCACAGGATGGCAAAGGTGACGTGAGGAGAAGCTGCCGACTTTGACAATCATGGGCAACAAATAGGAGGCAGAAAGTGAGACCTTGCAGGAGGCGGCTTTAACAGCCAGTGTGGGAACTGACTGTGATTTTACCCACACCCAGCAGGGCCCAGGCAGCATTGCCATGGATCTGTCAACACCTCCCAGCAGCCTTGGTTCTCCTGAAATCAAAATAGGCTTTTGTGGAATGGCTCATGAAGCGAGGCTCTAGAAGAGAACTACATGTAACATCCATGCTTATATCTCACATCATGACAGAAACAAACCCAGAATTAGGAGGTGTATTTCTTTGTTTTCCTTAGACACAAAATGGAAATCAACCTATTCACTCACTGTTGCACAACATTTTATGGTTAAATATGCTTTTATTTATAACACCCTTTGTACTGTGAAAGGCTGAATTTATATAGCTGCATTAGCATTTTTAGATGCTAGGCAAGAAAACAGATTCACTTAAACCTATTATTTGGAAACGCTAATTAAGTTTGTATACACCTGTATTATACATCTCCACTAAAGCATAAATTACTGTTCCTTTTCCCTGCATTTACTATAGTTGGCTGGTCTATTGTTCTCCACAGCACGAGTTTAACAAGTACTTGCATTTTGCTAGGTGAGCACCTCTGACTGTTGGTTGATACAACTCTGCCAGTACACATGTTCATAGTAACAGCTCGAAGTGCTTGATTTGCCTTATACACTTTGGAAAAGCATAAGGTCCATCATTAGGATTAAACACTGTCATGCAATAACATCAGGAGATGGTAGGTATGGATCAGGATTAGGCTTCGGTAAGCAGTGGATAAATATGGAATAAAGAGCAGCCCTTGCACAAAGCTGTCCAAATGATTTATACGAATGCCAGCTACAAATAGTATCAGATTAACTTTCAGCTTCAGTAAATATTTGTTTCACTGGAACCAAATCCTCTGCTTCTGCAGGCTGGGCTAGAAATAGCAGGCTAGCAATCCAAGGCACACTGCAATTACAACACTTAAGAACAGTGGTTGGGTGGCCCCAGGGCAAAACCCCATCAGGGTAGATTACAGGTCAGATAGCTAGCACTGGCTCGTTCAATGTTTGCATTTAATGCACTCTAGTCAGGAACAGCTCTACTCTTCCCTGCACAGCTGGTTCTCAAAGCAGCACAGCCAGCAGAAACCATCTTAGCAGTGTTCTTAAATAGCCCCTTTGAGCTCACTCATAGTGTGATTTAGAAAACTGCTAGAAGGAGGATCGGAACTGCACTAAACATAAACACAAGGGAAGTCAAGCTGCTGGAGACAAACATTACATAAAACAAACATGGTGTAAAAAAAGAAACACGTGGAGGCAGGAGCCTCAGCTCGGCACTGCCAGCAGCATCAGAGCAGCAGCATACAGGGGAGGGGAGCACACCTGAACATTGAGGCCAGGTCAGCTCAGTAGAGAGCTACGTGCTCTGCACTGAACTAACTCACAGAACTAACTCAAACTGCCAGCGCTAATATGATTGCTTTACTGTGTGGTTTAAATCTGGATTTTGCAGCAAAGCTGCAGAGAATTTAATTGACTCCTTTTATAGTTTAACTCTCAGCTACAACATCAATATTAGAGGAGGAAATGTCATTTCTCATTTAACTTAATTTTTGAAGAACATGTTTCTGTAACCTTTGGTATGTAATACTTTTTATTTCAATTGAAAAACATCTCTTTTAAGTGCTAAAGTAGGCTAATAGGAAAGCTGATACTCAGTTAACCCATATTTTCAAAGTAAACAAGCCCTTTTTGCATAAATGGAGGCCATTAGCCAGCTTTGGTGTAATTCCTCTGAACTGGAAAACATTACCCCACAAAGGAAGTAACCAGAGAACACTCTATGAAGATTTGCACTGGGATCTTTGCGCAGGCAAAGACAGTCCCTGTCTTCACAAACCACGTTACCAGTGCACGGCGTTCTCGTGACTGCAGACTGTGGGTATATTTATGATTTTTACAAAGCCAACACTCTACCCTGGGACTGGAAGCTCTATGTTAGCTGACTTAAATTAAAATATTGAAGCTTGGGTTTTAAACCACGCTAGCAGCTCAAGCTCAAATTCCTTGCTTCTAAGGTTCCGGTCCCATGCGAATATGTAATGCACCATGATAAAGAACAAGGAAGCAAAATCAGAACATATGTGATTTAAAAGGCACATTGCAACCATTTTAAAACCAATCACCTCTTCTCAAAGTACCAAGGAAGGGAGAAAACCTCCCACTCTAAAGTTTAACTGGACTCCATCCAGCCCCCTTTGCCCAGGAATTCAAAACAGCAACGCAGTCCTAAACTTCTTAAGTTGGATTTCTCCTAGCTATATCCTTTGTGCTAAGATGGCATCCTTAAAATGGGTATTTAATGAACATAACATGAAGTTCACATCAAGCTGTGGTGAAAAAGACTAGTCTAACTTCTACGCTTTTGCAATTACTGCCTCTCAGTTCAAATTTTCTCTCCTTCATTAACAATTGCCTTTAACTAAAGTAACCATAGCAATACTTTTCAGCCTTGATGTCTTTTGTTTAGCTTGCTTGAAGATGAAGTCACAACATAATTTTCACCCACAACACTTATGACAAACTTCATTTCAAAACTAAGACATTATTTCCAGTAAGATATGAGAGAGGAGGTTTCCACAGAAAATAATCATTTACCTTTAGCTTTAAAGAAACAGCATGTAATGTCTGTTAGTACAATGTTCTTGCCTCAGTGTTGGATCTGATTTGAATTCTCCTGAAGTTTTTCGAGTCTGCTGACATATACAGACAGTGAATCAGTGTGAGAATTTGAATTCTGGTTTGCATTAGCAGTTCCTCAATATCTGTGATAGGACAGAGCTCACAGGGTCACAAAACACACTTTGCCCATATACTTCCCACAGCAACAAGTCAGGAAAAGCAAGCTGGAAAGATCAGCACACGCTGGCACAAAGACCACAGGGGTGAAAAGATTGTATCAGCCATTTCATTGGCTCTGATAAAAGTGCAAAGACGTCTAGCAGGAACCACATGAAATTTAAAAATGAAAATAAATCAATTCAGCGGAATTTCAGGAGAGGCAGAAGGGGGATCACATATCAGCTCTCCTTCCATATGGCTCTGTTTGCCACACAGACCCTGGGAGCTATGAGGGAGTCTTGCTTTGACTTGGTTCTGGCTACACATATGTACTCTTTACAAATGCTTAACATTCTACCCCCCAGAGTACAGCACACGGCGAAATGTACTGGATATTTCCACCAAGAATATTTTAGAATAAATTATAAGAGCGAAAATGCCATCTGCGGAAAAAAAAAATCATAATTGTAACTATATAGAAACCTTTTTTTCTAGTTGAAAACACCTCACTGGTTACCTCCAAATCAAAGGTTACCATGAGAATGTATAAAGAACTCTTCAGTCTTCTTTTGATTCCCTGGAGGTTCTATCAGTCCTACCAGCGTCCTCCTGGGGCTCGGACACAGTCCCACACAAACTGACGCATCATTTCAGCTCTGTGTCAGTTCCCAAACTGGCTCCCTGTCTCCTTCTACCAACCATAACACAGAAACACAGAGCAGGAATGTTACGTAAACTCTTCCTCTGTATAGGTGGTATGTTGTTTATGTGATACAAACACCTACGCTCAGATCTAAGTTAAACCATTGTCTTTATGAATTGCTCCTGTACATAAATTCACTTGTGATTAAATTCATGCACAGTGAGACCTGAGAATAATTTATATTATTGGTTGTGCCAAAGACAAATCAATTTTAAGTTAAAGACACACTATTTACAGCATTAATATTGGAAAGATGGCCCCAGTGCATGTTTTAGTAGCCTAGTACTAGAAATCATTGATACTATCACATTATCATTTGGATCCGATGGTTCCATGAAGCCTCTTTACTGACCTCCAGAAGCTCCTGTTCAGCTGTACTCTTACCCTTCAGAACAGTTCTCTCCTTCAGCAGCAGGGTTCTTCTACACACTTAGAGGCCTCCTCACTAATTTGATTACTCATCACAGTAATCTAAAATCCACTGTAAGTATTAGGCTCGTACAGGCTTTGGATCAGAGCACCACACTGGCAGCAAAACCTGTATGACATATCTGACAGGCTGGACAAAAACTTTGTTGTAGTTTTGCCAAGGGAAGAGAGATCCAATGACTTTCCAAAGGGATTTGTTTCTCACTCCACCTAGTAAGACACTTACTACTGTGGAGGCTGCACAAAATATTTTACTAAGGCAACTTGCTGTTGTCAGTCGAGACTTCAGTGTTTAATCATGATACACAACCATCCACAATACACATGGGCTGCTACTACATATTGTAATTGCATGCAAAACACAGAACCTGGCAACTGCAACGCCGGTATGTATTGTGCCTTTTCCCTGCAAAGTCCCTACTTCTCTCTCGCATGCTGTGTCTTTACCTTCAAGCACAAGTGCTAAGTACATTTAATACTGGCAATTCCCTAGGATTGTATTTTTTTAAATAAATCAGATTTTCTGCTGTTATAGCCCATTTCTCTCATCTCCTTCCCTCTGGCAATAGCAACGGCAAGTGGAAAACTGATACAACAAAGCTGGTTTCCTGCAGCAAAGCTCAGTGCCAGCCATTGTTCTTGCTCCATGTACCTGCTCACAGCCTTTACATTCAGTGCTTCTGAATGTTTTCTTTCCTTCCACAGTGAACAACCACCCGCTTACCAGACCCACCAAACCCCCAAAAGCTTTCTGCTACTGCTACAGTAATTGAATCAACAAGTCAAAGACACAAGTTCTCAGCAAACAACTGAATCTACTTACCAGCCTCTCTGGTGTGAAGCAGCTACCCACTACATCTTCTTACCTTTATCTTCTGTTGAAAATTCTTGAGAATCCTGTTGCTGCTGGGGTATATCTGCGTCTTTCCCATCTCTCACTAGTCAAAAGCTGGCTTCCTAGAAGGAACTGCAAGGAGGAAATGAAAATAAAAGCCTGGGGGCTAGCTCTGCTCTGTTCCTGCCTCTCTGGAGAACCTCAATAGCATTGATTCTTCTGCAGCAGTGGGTGATAAGCACCTGCATGAATCTTCTAGGTTCTCATGCAGAGGGGGAAACTGTTCTATTTTGGCTCCCTTGTAAGGCTCAGTGCTAAATCATAGCCTGCAAGCTTGCTTCACACTGAGGAAAAACAAAACTTAGCAAAAACCCATGCCTTGTCCCTGTGAATAACACAGCAAAGTGCTGCAAAAGGCATCACCAACTGAACTGAAGTGACCTGAAGCCACCATCTGATGCTGGATTTCAGCTTCTCTGAGATCTGACACAAAGAGGACTGAACACTCTGCCTTTTACTGGAAACAGTGGGACATAAGCTTCTCAGCTTGCCACTCTTGACAAAAGCTGGCATTTCTCTCAAACCACCTGCACCCAAAGGTTCAGAAACCAAGCTACGGAAAAGAAACCCCTAATGTGCAGCATCACTCAGTAACAATCACACACAGTAACAACCGGAAGATCAAAAGCTTTTAAATACATGGTGGGTTGACCAGGTATCCCCCAAAGCTGCTCTGCCACTCCTCCTCCTCAGCTGGACAGGGGAAAGAAACAGAACAAAGGCTCATGGGTCAAGATAAGGACAGGGGCAAGACAAACTCGACTGGGGAAATTAATTTCTTACCAATCAAATCAGAGTAGGATAATGAGAAACAAAACCAAACCTTAAAACCACCCTTCCTCCATTCCTCCCTTTTTCCAGGGCTCAGCCTCAATCTAAATTTCTCTACGCCTTTCCCTCAGTGGCACAGGGGGACAGGTACAGTGAGCCCAAACTTCAAAGACGCACACCTGGATCACTATTCTGACTTCCCAGCTAAGCTCACCTTAGTTAGCGTGCAACCAGCAGTATATCTGATACTACAGAGATTTAAAGCAGCAGAGATGCATGGTGTTTCAAGTTGATTTATGCAGAAGTAGTATTTTATTTACTTTAGAAAATGAGTATTTTTCTCTGTTTAACACTGGAGGGGGTGATGCAGTTTTTAATTAATTTGCTGTTTTGGCTTTTTTAATGTCAAGAAAACAAGTGGAGCAACAAAAATACCAGAAAGCAGCTAACATTGGGGGCTATAATGCAACCATAAAAGGAACACTTTGAAAGCACTTGCAAAGTTCCAGCCACATGATTCCCATTAACTATAATGAGCACTGGACAGATAAATTCACACATGTTGCTTTGAAGATTTATACTAAATTGGCCTCATCTTTGTTAGCACTAAAGGACTACTGATACTGTACAATATAGAAATCTTTTCATTTGCCCCCTGCAATTTTCTTCATTACCCACAGAATTGTCAGTAGCCAGTCATGCTACAGATTCATAATCTTCCAGTTTTACAGACAGTTTATATATTAACTATAGCCCAACAGCCAGTCTCTGCAGAGTATAGTGCTAAAACACTCCTTTGTTTAAAACACAGGCCCAGCTAGTTGTGCTCTGAAGCACATCAAAGGCCCGAACAAGTGGAACAGTACAAGGATAGAGCTGCTGCTGTAGAAGCCAATCCATATTACCTTGCCAAATTTTTAATTGCTGTGCATGTACGTTTGGCTTGATCTTGTGCTGCTTTGAAGTAAAAATATTAGCTCCAATTAATCCCAAAATGACCTCCAGTTATGGGCTCTGGAAACAAAGAAAGAAAACCAGAAGTGGCATAGGAACAATGTGAGCTGTCTGCCCTTTTATTTCTTTCTCTCTCCCTCCCCGCCTCGTCTGTTTGAGGATAGGATTTGATATTCATGGATGACGCCGAATGGACCCTGCAAATCAAGTTTCTTCTCACTCACAAAGATAGAAGAGCCTCAAGCTGAGCAAGCAGGTAACTCCTACCACTGCTCCTCAGCCTTGTGCTGTTGCGGTAAGAGCTGCTGGCCTGTAGCTTGAAACCTGGCAAGCGTATCACAAACAGCCTTAACATATTAAGCAATTCTTCTCTGTGAGGGTGCTGAGGCGCTGGCACAGGGTGCCCAGAGAAGCTGCGGCTGCCCCATTCCTGGCAGTGTCCAAGGCCAGCTTTGGACAGGGCTCAGAGCAACCTGGTCTAGTGGAAGGTGTCCCTACCTATGGCAGGGGGTTGCAACTGGATGAGCTTTAAGGTCCCTTCCAACTCAAACCATCCTGGGATTCTATGATTAATAATCCAATGTTAACAACTGTAAATTGTGAAGATGAAACTCGGGAACTCATGGATACAAACCTATTGCTTCAGCTAAAGGACATTCTAAACGAAGAACTTACTCATGTTACACAAGCAAGCCAGCCACCAAAACAGAACAAAGGGCTGTTACCTGTGTTGACAAAAGCCTTTGTCACTGTCTTCTTACCCACCATTATCATCCCAACAAGTTCAACGCTTCTGAAATCTTTCATTTCAGGGGTTTACAGAGAGGACACATCAACACTGTTAGCACCCAGACACACTGAAAGATCCATGTACTACTTTGCCTAACACCAGGGAAAACACCTCCCAATCCACAAGAAATTCTGAGGTCTCAAATGGCATTTCTGTACTAAATTAAGTCAGAAATCAAAACTGTAAGCATGTGCTCTCTGACAACATGCAAATGCTCCAGCTTTCAACAGATAAACCAAAAAAACCCCAACCCAAAGCACTAGAAAGAAACAATGCCTTTTGCTTCTTCTGTCACCGTATGCACAGCTCAAACTCCTGCATCTGCCCCAAGTTTAACATCTCCTGTACTGCAGAGGGTGTTCATAGAACAGCAAGTGCTGCTCCTCTTTAGGATGGCACCTTCACATGAAAATAAATGGCTTGTATTTGAAAGCAAGTAGTAAAAGTGAATGTGTCTGAGGCTTCCCCTTGATGAATTCTGTACCCAGCAATGTGCAAGGCACAGTCCTTGCGCACAGGCTGCAAACAGGGCTGTTCTTATGCAGCACCACTGTCCATATGCACCTCTACTGCCACAGGCAGTCACAAGAACAACTGCTTTCTACTTTTCTACTTCTACTTTCTACTTTCTACATGCACTTTCCTTAGCTGGAAACCTTTTTGTTTCCTAATGTGACATTTTTGTGCTCTTCCTTCTGACGCATCAGACACAAACATTACTGAACTCGTATTTCATAGTTGCCTCCAAATCAAAAGACTGCTGAACTACTTAGAGTTATCTCTGTGTCAGCACATTCCCCCGAGGGCAACACTGTCTTTTACCCTTGTCAGTTAATTTGTTCATTGCAACACAAGTCCATTGAAAGCACTTCGAGTCTTAATCAGAATTCTCTAGTTGCTGTTCCTCGTAGCTGCTGTGTCTCAGTATCAAATGCTGTGCAGCAGAATTAAGAAGAAGTTTCCTTATAGCCATGGCTTAAACATGAAATGTAATGAGTACCTGCAACAACACATTTGTAACTAACTTTAAACCATGAAATTAAAATATTTACACATGGAAAAAAACCAAACCTCCTTGCAGTTGTCCAGCAGAGACACAGCCAGTCTCCAAAAGCCTCCACATCGCCAGGCACACCGCAATCTACTAACACGACAGGAGGAAGAGTGCCCTTCTGGGTCACGGAGATGTGTCAACCACTGAAACAGACAATTCTTATCTAACAGAAAGTTCCTGAACAACACATGATTTTAAAAGCACACACCTGCTATTGCCATTGCCTTGTAGTACTCCCTGTAGCTGTGCCTGCACTAATTCAGTTTTCCTGAATACAGGTGACCAGATCCGAGCACAGTCTCACTCACAGAGCCATACAACAACCGCAAAAACACACCACCATGGTTGTACTATTGATGATTTCCTGGATATAGTGAAGAACTGCCCTGAGAGTCCTCTTCAGACACTTCCAAATTATAAGAGACACCTTTATAAATGAAATACTTCTCACTAGCCCTAAATCACTCACTTGTATTTTATAACAATCTATTTCACAGTCTATTATTTCAGACCCTAAGACAACCCCCCCTGCTTCCATTGTGATGTTCTTTCTGCTCCTATTTGACAAAGCTCCCCAAATATGGCACCATCAGTAAGTCATGTTAGCAACCTCTAACTCATTCCTGTTGCGATTACAGTTAGTCACATGCTGCTTGGGGGGCATTCTAGCTTCAACTCCCCCCAGCCCAATAAATCCCTTGACATCACAAAATGGGGTTGTTTTTCTAGCTAGCTCCCTGTACCAATTTCCAGCTTAACAACTAATTTCCCACATGGCTCTGTAGCTAAATGCTTTACTGAAATCCAAAGAGATTCGATCTTAGAGACCCCAAAATCCCTTCATAGCTTTGAAAATGACACCAGCAAGACATTATGGTTAACACTAGTTTGTTTAATTCAATTATTGCTTTGCTGCATGTTAGAATAAAGCAGACTTTCATGTTTCTCTGCTCTTGCAATATGTCTGAGAGCTCTCTCCTTAATTAATCTTGGGGCTGAAGGTGAAGGAGCTGGGCATAAATGGAAGGTAAATCAAGCCCTTTTTCCACTCTAAACAATGTCCTGCTTTCAGAGCTCTTGGTCAAAAGCTCCGAACTTGCAATGACTGCCAATGGAAGGTTTTAGAAGAACAGGGCAATTTTTAATCCCAGTGAAATACAACAGATGGATGGAGTGGGAGCAACTGTTACCCACCCTCTCAAACCCTGGCAGCTGCAGCACCCCTTGGAGCTGCAAGCAAAAAGCTGCTCCTGGATTAGAGTAACTGAAGTGATCTCAGATTGCTCAAAAACTTGCCCCTGGCCATTCATATCTCCTTCCTCCTACTCACACGTACTGCATTCTTAAATATCTGCATCCATGGAAAAGATATTAGCCCATTATTTAGGCTAACTTGCCTGCCTTAAGACGGGCAAACAGCAACCAGTGAGCAGACTTTGTATTGCAGGCTGTTCAGATGTACTGCAGATTTACAGACCCGGTATGATGGGGACTTTTTGATGTCCCACACACTACTTTGCATCACACGAAGCAGTATGCTGCCATATCCATGCTGGCCAAACACTGTAAGCCAGATTCACACAAATAAGCTCTTGAACCAAACCTCTGCAGCACAGGGACTTGCACACCAATGGCTCTTGCATCTCTGCATCCATGTGAGTTAGCAGTAACTGTAATATTTCTCTTTCCAAACCCTATTGCTTGCATGCAACAGCATCCTGAAGCCCAAAACGAGGCAAAGATCCTACTAGGCCAAACTTCCATAACAAAGCAGAAGATATAACAAGTGTAATTTCAAGCAATTTTGGAATAAAATTAACAGAATTTTAAATTATTCTAATAAAAATACATAACCACGGGCAAAAATGCTTTCAAATGGTTCTACATTCCAATGCTTTAACACAATCATCTGAAAACTGTGTGGAAAACTCAGATAAAGAAGCTGATGGGAGAGCTCCTCTGACTGCATCATCTTTAACAGCAGAAGAAACTTCAGCCAGAGCAGGGCCAGCTTTATGTTCCCCCTTGGGTTTGCTTCAGTCAAGGAGTAATGGACACAGATTTTTTGGTTTACAAGAGAACATATTTCCCAAGATTTGTGAAGCATTTTGCATGGATGGTTATGTTATTCCCATTAATGTTAATATGTTGCTGAGGAAATGCAGTTTACCAATCACATCATCATCATCAAAACCCATCTTTCCCCAAGCACAAATTTAGTAAATCATACCTGTAATTTAATTCTTAATCAAGAGGCCCTTGAGCCTGACTCCAGAGGCTCACTTCATGGATTTTGTTATGCGTAGTATGAAAATGAAGCAGAAATTATAGACTCTGATCTGCTTTGGGTTCATGCCCCTGTCTTCTGTCTTTCCACCATTATGAATTTAAAAGAAAACACTATCTGGTATTCATGATCCAGTTGTTTAAGAAATTAATTTTCAATGGAAAATGAGGATGCAAACAGCACAAATGGCTCCAAGCTGGAGCAAGCTCCTTGGTCCTAATGCTTGGCGTCCAGAATTGAAAGCAGGGTTTTGAAACATATTTGGACTTGCCACTGACAACAAGAGATGACAGTTAATGCCTGGGTGAAGCAACTGTGCGAGGCTGTAGAAACCTCTGCAAGATCTGTAAGGGACTAACTTTACAATACTTTATTTACATGACCATTTCTCAATCCAAGCTTCCCTACAGGCTATTGTGACAGGGCAAGAATCATGTGCCAAACTGGTCCCTATGGGAAATGGATGGAGGAAATCCTAGGAAGTCCCATTTGATGAAACAGCTTGGTGGGAAGGAAGATGACTTTGACTATGAATGCCAAAGCTTTCTGCAAAGTGATATTCCTAGGTCTGATACTGCAATTCAGAAATCAAAATCCTGGTGATTTAATAACATAGTAAAGTCTGTGTTTTACTAATAGCCCATAAAAGGGAACAATCAGCATGCTAAAGAAACTCAGGTCCATGATTTCAAGACAGAAAAGGCAAATTTAAAGGAACAAGCATGGAAGTGTGTATGTTTTGTATACACAAAATTATACCCACACCTATGTGACAACACAATGCTGCAACCACATTTACTATGACTAAAAAATGTCCTGACACAAACCTAGACCTGGTTATGTCTTCTATTAGGAACACGAGTCTTTGCATAACTAACAAAGGGTGAAACTCATTTCGGTTTGATGTTTTCTTAATTTGAAGATGATGCACCAAAATAAATGAAGTAAATAAAGAGGGCAATATGTCTGCTTGTGTAAGTATTTTATCGCAGTAAGGAACTTATTTTGTGTAAAGATTTCCAATAAATAAAGACAAAACATCCTGCTTTCCAGATTAGCACATATCTTGGAAATGATCCCACATAAGTAACCTTTCCAAGTGGCAACATGAATAATAGTAATCAGCACCCTTGCTGTGTGGAGTACAAAGTGAACATTTTAACACAATCAATAATCCCAAGGTAAAGAGATGATGGCTCCACAGCAAGACTCAGTGGGATATAGATTTCAGATTACAAGTCAACAAAGACATAATAACTCACCCCAGGTGCAGCAATTCCTTGGAGGCCTACTGGCAAGCTCATTCACCACTCAGGAATATTCTCAGGAACAGATCAAAACCACTGAAGGATGATTCTTTACATGTGGCACAGGGTAGAGAGCAGAAAATACATTCGCTGGAGCCCAATTCGCACCGATTCCTAGACACAAAAGCCTTATAAACACACACAAGTGAAGTGATACACCTCAACGCTGAGCTGAGGATCTGAACCCGAGCAGCAGCAGTGAGGTCTGCTATTCTCATCCAACAATCATGGAATCATTAGGGTTGGAAAAGCCCTTAAGATCATCCAGTTCCAAACCCCTTGCCATGGGCAGGGCCACCTCCCACTAAACCATACCTCCCAAGGCTCTGTCCAACCTGGCCTTGAACACCGCCAGAGATGGACCATTCACAACTTCCCTGGGCAACCCATCATTAATCAGTGATGAGACTGACATGACAAGTGCACATGTTATCCTCCTCATGCACCCATCACCACTAAATGGTACCTAAAGACTCAACCAGGACCTGACACAAACCTTGCAGGTGAAATTCAACCATCATCCAAAAGCAAGCTTTGTGAAGCGTTGGTCTGGGACATTTGCTTTCACATTGTACTGTTCCTTCAAGTGATACAGCAATGAAATCTCCTGAAGCATGTGCCCACATTTGTGAAAACCTGCCAGAGCTTTACGGCAATTTCAGGTCTTACTACCCTGGTACAAAGCTTTTGCACTTAAGCCTCTGCAGGGCTGGCTGTCTACACTGGAATGAAGAACAACTACCCCTGAAGGCATGGAAAACACTCCTTCTGACTGAACTCATCTAAGCACAGTGGATACTCAGCAACACATCTCTGTTTCTATTACAAAAACTTTTACAGCATTTCATTGTATGTGAGGTCCCTCGAGAGTATAGACAGAGCTGGAACCTGGTCTGGTTTGTACAGCACTGCTTGAATAGTTAACTGAGTCTTGCAGGGCAGAATTCTTTCAGCTCTGCATACCTGCACGTTTTGCTTTCCATCTTCCCCCCAGGCCACATTTTCTGCAGCTGCTGCTGCTGACTCAAAGCCATTTCAGACTCCATTCCCAGCAGCTTCCACCAAAGAATCTGCCTCAGCATGAGTCCAAGGACCTCGACTACTCTTCCTGTGCCAGCACACTATAGATGCGGCAAGCCCTTGTGAGGCATGTACCCACTGTTCATATCTGGAGCTCCCCTTTCCCCAGATCTCTCCCAGTAATCTTTCTCTCCTGAAGAGAAGCACAACTGGTGGCCAGCATTTAAGTTGCACATGGAGTACATCAGTCAGTGCTTCGGTACCTGTGAGCAGGAAATTAAGGGATATGAATGCAAAGCACAACATGAAGAACAAACATTTTTTATATCATTTTCCTGTCAGTTAATGGGGCACTAGGACTCATCCTAAGGCAAGAAGAGTTGACCAACCTTCGCTGTATGGAAGTTCCACTGAACACACAAATTTGAACAGATTTTTGTAATCTCCTTATACTTAGAGCTTAACAAAAAGTCCACACTAAATAAATCACTCACATTTATGAGGCAATAAAGCAGTTTACAGCATGCTTCTTCTGATTTGCAGTAAGAGATCATTTCATGAACTACATGATATGGATTTCTGTAAAAGGTTTTCCTCTTGTGACTGAGGACAGAGTCATGATGCCTGCATTATCCAGATCATCTCAAGCAAATACACTGAAACAACCAGCAACCACCACTGAGCTGTAACAAGAGGCCCAAGTCCTTGTGGCCATTCAGAAACTTTCCAGTGGAATACTTTCCACTTGGAAAAAGTAGAAAATCAAGTTAATCAAAACATCTTAGTTGATTAATTTTGCTAAAATTCTGATGAAAACCAGGCAGGTTTCCATTGGAAAATTACTTCATTTCCTCATAGCTGTGCTGCAATCATCCCAGCAGGCTGATGGAAACCTGGGGATAAAGAAACCCTGAGCCCTAAGCTCACTGACTAGCAAGTTCACAAGCCAAGTTTGCAAGCCTCCCTGTCAACTTGGTAAATCACCAAGCAAACTGCCTTGAATTTACAGTGACCCCACTGCTTCTCAAGTCTCCAGCTCCTTCGAAGCCTTTTGGCAGTTGGCAAGCCTGACTGCAGGACTCCCAGCCTTCTGGGCTTTCAGCAACCAGGAACTGGGTGAAGACTGGTTACATTTATTAAAATAGTCCATGTATTTGCAGAAGTAACCTTCAGCATTCCCATTCTGCTGGAAATTCCAATGCTTCATGTTTTCACACCATTTGGAACAAGCAGCTTATAATTTGAACATCTGGAAACCAGGATTTATCCTTTTCAAGAAGTTATTAGTATCTGTTGTCCAGAACAGAAAGAGGGATCCTCGCTGCTCTAGTTCTTGATTCAGAAGGGAACAAACTGTGTGTGCAAATGAAAGTCAAAGTTCTGGTTGCTCCTGACTCATTTTGAAAGGGTTGAACACTTACTAGAATAGGAACTAACCATTCTGTAGCAAGTCTACTGGTCACTGCGCATCCAAATACAAATCATGTGCCAGGTTCTCTGGACTGTGTTAATAGGCATGCCAATGTCAGAGCAATCAGCAGTATCTTAAAGACCGCTGGCAAAACACATCTGTTATACGACAGCTGCAAGCTTCTTCTATTCAAATCAAAATTAAAACCAAAGGAGGGAAGAGTTTTATCATGCTTATTTCACAACCTGGAAAAACAGAGCTTCTTTGTTATTCTTCTATTTCCTGACTCTCCTCCCTCAAACCTTTGACCGTACCTAAGCTTGAGCTGGCCCAGACTGTAGTTACGTATTCCCATGGATGAGAACATTCCCAGCAAACAATTACAGCATCTCTTAAGAGCAAATCAGAACCAGATGCAAAAGGTGGACTGAAGCAACCTTTGTTCACATGCAAATTCATTTCAGGCATCTGGGATTTCTGTATGAAAAACAAAGTACATTTTGTCAACCACTCTCTTTCAGAAAAGAAAAAGATACACTTAAATTGCTAACTTTTATCCACTGCACTTCAATGAAATGGAGTATTTTTCCTTGGAAAATCAATTTCATGGAAATATTAGCTGATTGGAATACATCTGTCTCCTGTCATGTCAGCATCTTGAAGATACTTATAATCAACAATTTCACACAAGTATAGCAATGCCGCAAGTTCAGTGCCAGCACATGCCTCTCACTGCACAGCACAGAGCCTTGGGGAGATCCCACAGCCAGCACAAAACAAACCAGCTACTGAGCCAGCAAAGTAGTAGGACAGAACCAATACTGAGTCTCACCTGCGCCAATTAGCACCAGTCATTGGACCAGCGCTGCTCCAGGGATCCAAACAGAGACTTTCGTACAACACCCCTGGGACTCGCCAGTACCCCTATGCTGGCACTGAACACCTGGGTGGAGACAAAACATGCTACCCTTTGTCTACTGATGCTTCCGCTATGCTTTACTGTAAAAGCTGACCCGGAAAGGATGACACAAACTCAAAACTCAGAAGGAAAGAGTAAGTTTTATAACTCTAGAACTGAGTGTACTTCATCTAACCACAGAGCACCACAGGACCATAGGGGAAGGATTTATCTCAGGCCTATTCAAAGAGCAAAGGACATCTGAGTTTGAATGCTAACATGCACATCAACTATCCTTCAGCCTAGTCATCCTTGCTTGTGTTAACTCTTCTAATTTCATACATTAGGGCTTGCAAAGAATCAGTATTTATTGAACACCGCCTCACTTGCTAATATCTTTCACTCTGTGATGTCACCATACAGATATTACATACCTAGCACAGAGATTCCACATATGCACTCACTGTATTTCCATTCTCCAGACTTGTCCATATCTGACTTATAAAGGCATTAATTTATCAGTGTTTGGGCAATACACCAACAACAGGACTCCACAAGTGCTGAGACTCAGAACACCATTCAAAAGCAGGACACGCGCAGACCTGCAGCACCTTATCTCATAGCTGGAGCTGCTGAAATGTTTTTTTCTAGTTCTGTGGCCCAGATCTGCCAGCTGAAAAGACTTACCTATGCAGTAATTAAAAAGAATCAATGCTTATGATCAACTCATCTGCCGACGTTTGCGAGCTCCAATGGGAAACTTGTAAGACAGCTTGCTGTGTGATGCTGCAAACGTGAACAGCTACCTGGTTTGAACTGCCATCTGGGTCTGTTTGATGAAACTACAGGTACAGAAAACAGAGGTGGAAACCCTTCTTGTAGATTTTCTTTATAAGCCTTGCATTTATCATGCCCGAGCTTCCAGTTCGAATCTTGTTCCATGAAGTCCAGACTTGGCAGAGGAAAAACAGCCTTGAGCTGTTGAATCACTACTACCTGCTGTAGCTGTAACCAAGGAAACATGAAGGTAACTTTACCATATATCTTACAGAATGGCCCAAACTTCTGTTTCAGGCAAATATGCAACAAGGTGACATGCTGGCGCATGGACAACTAAAATACACTGAAGTGACGCAGGCAAATAGGTCTCCTAGCTGCTGGCAGGCATTAAGATTACATAAAGCAATAGGCACTGAACTGAAAGGAGGCAGTTGGCTTTGATGAGAAGCGCCTGTTTCTTTCCTTGAGCATGTCTGTGCATAATCCTTGGGCCTTGTACACAGAGCTCCAAGCCCCCATACTCTCTGCAAGTCCTAAACCACTCTGCAAACATCTTTCTCCCAACTACACCCAGGTATTATGTTACTTAAAATGTTGCACTGCCAACCAAGGGCATAAACATGTAAATATTAGTGGAAAAATTCGTCTGCATTGGAGAGATGCTAACACAGAGGGCTTGTCTACATAGGGGACATAGATCAGAGTGAGTTGTGGGATACTGCACCAAAGAAAAGGTGTCTGGGGAGGTTACCAGCTTCTTCCATTCACCCTTCCATGAAGCACATGCTCCTGGCCTCACAACAGAAGTGCTAGATAACGGGAGAGGCCATGCTTACGCCTTTGTCCCTATCACAGCTGGGTTCGGTGACTACAAGTGATGCCTCTGAAGAAATCAGCTCCCTTTTATCTTGTTCCTAGAGCACCTGCAAAGAGACCCTACCAAGGTGCAGGTAAAGCACCAAGAACTCATACGCTGCTCAGTATCATCTCTACATAGATGAGTCTACAAGAGCATAATGGAGCAAAATAACCAAGAATCACTCAAACCACTCTGCATATTTAAAGCCTATAAGATTCTTTTCTTACTTGCCAGAGAATTCCACAACCTTGACTCCTGACTGCATGGGGTATTGCTTATAAGATTATCCCCCCAAAAATCATAAAATCACAGCTTCCCCATTGGTTTAATATCTGAATACAGCCTGTCATTAGCTAAGAGGGACAAAATAAGTGAGTTGATGGAGTCAATCTGATTATCCTGTGCTCCAGCTGATGAATATAAGCTGTTTAAAAAAATTAAAAAGCTATTAGACTATTGAAAATAGTTCTGAACAGTAATCTCTGGATGCATTATTTCCATGCTTAAAGACCAACTCGTAGAAGCATGACTGCTAATACAGGCTGCCTGAAAATTCAATAACTGCAGATAATGCTCTATTTCTCTACTGCTGCTGCCCAATTAGAGAATTCTCCTTCAGATGAAATCCATTTAAGTGAGCAACATTCACATATTGTAAAGAAAGATTAAGAATGCATTAGGTCAGGCCAAGGATCCTTCTGATATGAGTAGACAATTACAAAAGCCGTCTCTGAGTTACCACCTCCACCTCTTTTATTGTATTTTTCTACTCTGTCAATACAAAACAGTGGCAGGAATTGAAATCAATAATAACTCCCCTCCCCACTTTTTCTTTTAAACTGTCACAGTTGAAAAAAATAACAGACAGCTCCTAAAAACCAGCAGTCACGCAAGAAAGAACAAATACCTGCTTTATAAAAAGGTGAGGGAAAGAAAATATTAGCTTTCCCCCTCTATAAAATCAGTGGCAAAAGTGCTGGAACGCTGTACCCCAGAGGAAAGGGTGTTTTGCTGTGTTTATGAACAGCCAGTCTGCAAAGATTTAAGGCTGAATACTCACAAAACCAGCCCCACACGTACACATTCATGAAGAACAAGTGTCCAAGGTTCAAACAGTGCCCTTTTCTAAAGGCCCTTATCTGATTGTCGAGCACTGCTGCAGTCTCACCTAATAAAGGAAAACATAGAATCATAGAATGATTAGGGTTGGAAAGAACATAATTATCTCCAGCAAACGGTATGAAATGAGCCTGCTGCCCAGTGCTCAGGGTAAGCAGGTTTGTTTAGAACAAAGCGAACCCCAGCAACACCAGCAGAGAGGAGAATGTTCAAAAGTTGGCCAGAAAACTCTCAGAAAATTGATACAGTAAAGCCCACTGGAAACAGTTATTGAACGATGGGCTCCATGAGGTGCAAGGCCACACTTCCACATCTCTGTAAGTACCTTACTTTCAAAATCAATGGGAAGCAGCATGGGATTTGTAAAATCTAACAATCCTGCGGTGATAAGAAACTATTTTCCATGAGACACAATTGCATCATTTCATCTTGAGGCAGAAATACAACCTCATGTCATTAATACTGGGCAAATACTCAAAGTTTTCTTCTGCTTTCAAGAGCACATTATTCCTTTCAGTCTGATGTATCAAAGCACATCATTTTAAAAGTTCAGTGGATTTACTGGCTACTGATGAACTTTTGCACATGCCTATAGTTAAGACAGGGTCATGGTTAAATCACTTACAATGGCAAAGCCTCTCAACAATTTTCTTTCTTCCTTAACCACGACAGAGTTAGCAAAAGCAAAGTAAGAGTCAGAATTTCACGTATTTGCAAAGTTTCCTCAATATTCTTTCATGTCTATTTGGGCTGAAACTTCATGTATTCTGAATAATGGAAACAATGTTCAAAGCATACTTTCCCCCTCAGATTTATACTCACTTAATGGTCCTTTACTTGTGATTTTGTGGATTAATTCCATATAAATGTCTCCTTTAGGTTGAAAAAAGAGAAATGCGTTTTAACATTTAAAGCAAAGCTAAATAATACTGTACTGCTGAGCAATTTTGAAAGCCACATTAAAAGACAATCACAGGAAAAAGAGGCATCTGTTACAAAAACACTACATGGTTCCTTCTCTATGCTCTACAATTTTGTACAGATATCCTTTTAATCCAGCATTTACAGTGACTCTCAGTAACATGAAATCAGCCTTTATAATATGGATTAAATGTTATTTCCTCCTCTAATTGACAGATCAGGTTTGGCGAAACTTGACCCTCACCTCAGTTCCACAGAAGGCACATTATACTGTTATGAAAGCATATGAAAAATACCTATTTTGATGGTGGATCACAACCGCAATTGAATGTGTGTCTATGGCACATATGGGGCAGGGGATGCAGGTTTTCAGGAATCCTAAGTCATGGAATAGGGGGGACCTTAAAGCTCATCCATTTCCAACCCTCTGCCATGGGCAGGGAAACCTTCCACTAGACCAGGCTGCTCCAAGCTGCGTCCAACCCGGCCTTGAACACTTTAAACATTACTTTTAGGGTTAAAGCCACAAGTCGAATTCTTTCTCTGACATTTCAGCATCCCTCTGGATAGAACACTTGGAGGAATCCAGCTCTATTTTCATACTACCCACCTGTCCTGCTCTCCCTTCTTTCCTGTTCAAGGCCTTTTATGGGTCAAATAAGATCACAGTGAGGTGCAATTACTGATGTGTTATCCAGCCTCCCTGGAGCACAGAGGTGAGATGCTGCAACTTCACCACCTCTTGGACCACAGAGACCAGGAGAAGTTGTCTGAGAAGCCCACAGCTAGAGAAGCCATGGCACTGTATCCATCAATGGTCTGAGAAAGAGTCAGGCACAAACCATGAGATCTAGCAACTCTAGAAAGACTTTGTTCAATTTGCTGTGATTTCATTTCCTCTGGGAATAGTTAAATATGCATTTCCATATCAGAGTATCCTTGGTAAAGTTATCAAGGAAAGAACAAACGGATGAAAAATCAAACAGCTTGTTTACTTTATCTAAATTTGCCATAAAACATTAAATAAATTTATTAAAAAAATGCATAAATAAAGGAGAGTAATTCAGCTTCTTTGAAAATCATTATCCCTCTCTTCAGACAGTCTGTCAGCATCAGCTGGTTCCTAAATAACAATCTCTTTGCTGTGTCCAGGACCTATAATTCAGATCACTTGGCTGAGATAGCTTGTATATGCTATCCCATCCTCCTACTCATTCATCTCTGTCTCAGACATAAAAAAAGAACAGATAAAAGCAACATTTCCTTAAGCTTTAGGCAAAGGAGGAAAGGAAATGTGTGACTGCTACCATTGCTAAAGCTCAGAAGCAGCTCCAGTATCCTGAAACCTGGACTGGCCCATGAACACCTGAGACACACACATAGAATAAGTTGCTACATTAGCAGCACAGGAAAAAACTGCTACATGGTTACTCTAAAGATACTCCGGAACAAGGAATATTGGCCTCATTTGCACTGCATCGAGGCATCATGCATCAGGCACAACGCAGTCAGAGCTCCAGCCCTGCTCTGCTCCTGCTTCGAGGCAGGGGGTTGTCCCAGCAGTCCCTGTTCACCAGGCAGGGACACGTAGCACAGTCGAGACCGGTTTTTTCTCCTTTAATTCCAAAAAAAAAAAAAACAACCCAAACCTATCCAGGCCTATGTATTGGCACATATCCACCATATAATATGCTAGATAAAGCCCAAGGTTAAAGAGGAGGTTCCTTACAGGACCACACACATCTACTCAGAAGGCAGCGCGAGAGGTCTCTGAATGCCTTTTAGCTTTGCTATCCTAAAGTGAGTTAGAGAAAGGTTTCCCCCTTTAAAACCTAAGGATCAGACTGCCCAAGATCTTTACCTAGGTACTGTGCTCCAGAGCTTGGAAGCTTCTAGGTTCTCTAAACTCAGAATTTATTCCACTGGCTTCTCTGTGTGTGCATGCACATGTTTAATATACACATTAAATTTTAAAGAGATTGCTTTTAACTAATCACATCAAGTGGCATTTGTGCAATGTAAATATTTGCTTTGTTCCTTCAACACTCTTTCAATTACACTGAAAATTTCAGAGAAATAAAATTATAGCAGGCAGAATATTAAGAGGTGGGGAGGGGGAAGAGCTAGAAACTAAGCTTCAAAGGGAATTCTACACTTTGATTTTAGTTTGCATATTCCAAACGCTCACATTTTGCTACACAGATGTCAAAGCAGGAGGTAGGTAATAAAGCAGGTTCCTTTAAGATTTAAAAAAAAATACATTTAAAATGATCAAATCATACCATATTCCGAGTGTGACAGAAGTAAATTACATATTATTAGTTCTTCCCTAAACCTCATTGAACCATCTCTTTCCATCGTAGCAGGAGTCTGTCAGCCATGTAGGTCCTTGCCAGAAATAAAGAAAGAATGGCAGCATTCCCCATCTGCTGATGAGTCCAATCTAAAGAAAGACAAAACACTGATTTTATTTAACTCTGTTCCAATTATTGTCAGGCAATACAAACAGTCATCATGACACACAGCCAGGTTTATTCATGTGCCCAGCAAGCCAGGCCAGGCATAATAAAGAGATTACACACTCTGTTTGGAATACACACAACTTGGAATGGCTTTTATTGAAACCTAAAGCATGGAAAATATTGGGTAGTAGATTTAGGCATCACACAATCAGAAATATGTTTGGCTGAAAACCACAACACATGGCATCCTCAGTGAATGAGGGCAACTATTATTACAGCATAACAGGCCTGCCTTTCTCTCCTTGCCAAAAGAAAAGCTTGGAATAGCACAGAGCACATGGCACTTCAAACTTAGAAGACAGAGGACTGGCAAGAGCTTTACAGAGTATGAAGGAAAAAGAAAAAAGCAGCTTTGTAAAGTATCATTCCCCGTGAAAAACAGCGCCCCATAAACCACCAGCAGCCTCTGGACTGAAGAGACCTTGGAAGAGAAAGGGTCTTAACATCGAGAAAGGGGACTGAAGGGGCAATAGGCTTGCTTGTTTTCTGGGGCTCTGCTTGATTTGTGGGGTTCTCCTACTTCTTACTGGCATTAACTTTGCTACCAGGTACAATCAGGGACCTGGGGAGCCCAGCTCAAGGCAAAGAGACTGCCGATGTGCCAAGAGGGTCCACTACCATATTGACCAGTTCCATTTCATCATTTCTCTCTGCTTCTCCATCTGCTGGATTCTTTCTGCTAAATACTTTGGCCTGGACCATCTGCCTACCCTGAGGCTGCACAAGTGATGTACATGGCCCTGACTTACATGCAGGATCCTGTAGTACAACTACATAGCAGCTAAGGACTGCAGAACTCACAGTGCAGTCTCAGGTTTTCACTTGCTTACGGTCAGCCATCTCAAATGATTCCAATTTACACTCATCTGACCAGTCCCAGCAGAACATTTGCTTGCATAAGGTGTTGTTCTTGCTTGTTTGCAAAACCCCTCCAGGGGCACCAGGATGTTACAGTTTCTGGGGAGAAAACTTCAGTTTAAGAACCGCAGAACAAAGGGGTTGGGTTTTTTCTGACCCAGGTCAGTGAGAACTCAGACTTATTTTGACATGATGGCAATCTGTGCCATGGATGCAGGAACAAACAGGGGCAGGAGGCTCTCACTCATCACAGCAAGAAAACGGAGCTCTACTTGATGTGATGCTGACTGAGTTTACTTTGACAGAACCTCACATAGTAGCAGAGGATGAGATGCCCAGAAATCATACCATGAGGGACACAGCAAGAATCTCTTCAGGTTCCAATCAAATGGATAAAAAAATGCTGATATACAGACAACTGCTACTCCAATTTCACATAAGCATCCTACCTTAAACTACTTGTACTTTCCTCTGCAACATGTCAGTCTGTTCCTTCTTGGTATTTACAACCCCTTGTCCTGTGTGTCTGTGCAACAAACTTCTTCGCAGTCAGCAGCTGAATAGCAACTTCACTCTGAATAAGATAGGTGAAGTGTCTACATAGATTTAATTCAGGTAATAAGTAATCCAAAGCAACAAGATCAGACTTCCATAGGGCTGCAGCTGGAGCACAAAAAAGGTCAGTGAATTAAACTTTCTTAACCTGAGCAGAGGGTGTTCAGCCTGAGCCCAGCCTCTCATGGATTATCACCACTGTAGAAATCTAGAATTTAAAACATAGTTTGAGTCAGAATAGAAAAGCAGTTACAGCAGGATATTATAAATCGGAAAAGTTTGGAGGGCTGATTTAGATTAGCACATTCTTGAGAGATCAGTAAGGGTGTAGGTGCCCACATAGGCATTGTACACCATCCAGCACACTGCGATTCCTCTGCTGTGGAATGTGCCAGCACAGAGCACACCACAGGATGCAGCAGAACCTCAATCAAAAATGCTATTCAGGGTGGAACTGTGTGACACCAAGGGTTTTGTTCTATCAACCACAGACCTAGGCAGGTTGAGAGATCTCTGGGGTTTGGCTTTGTGCTCCCCAAAAAGTATGACACCTCATAACAGAGGCTGCAGCCAGGAGAGATCAGAACTCAGCACCTCCTGGGGCCTGACTCAGGGCACTTCTGTCTAGGCTGGAGGATATCTGTACTTCTCAAATGCGCACTGGAACTGAGATGTCAAACATCCTGAAGAATCTGGTAGGCTGAAGAGCTCTAAATTTCCAGAAGAGCTAATTTCACCCTAATTTCTCATTCTTAGGAATTATCTTTCCAGGCAACTAAGTAATGACTGTATCTGATTACAATTCAATTTAATACAAACCCTGAAGAATACCCACACATACTTGGAACAGAAAAGGGAAATGCAGTTATCTGAGATTCTCCATTCATTCAGAGCACAACACTGCTGAAACCTGGGCATAAATGTCTCTCACTAGTGCTCACAAGATGGTGTTGTACTCGATGCCAAAAATTCAGCAGCTTGATCATAAGCAATTTTTTCCTACTGACAAAGTATTCCACGGAGCTATATTTCTATTCGGATTCCATATGTCACTTCAATTTCTGATCAGAGCTTGAACATAAAAAAAAAATGAAAGCCTGCCTCAATAGGCCAATAAAAAAGGATCATTTCTTTTTACATATCAGCATTTATTATCTCAATCATTTCAGAGATATAATCATTATAGTCCCTTGTACTGGAACAGCTACTCCCCACACACTCACCCCAGCAGGTTGTCTGTACAGATGCTCTTTCTCCTTTTATTTCTGAGGGTGGCTTGTTGCCCTACAGCCAAATATGCCATTAAGCATAACCAAGAGAAAAATTAATTATAAGAGGTTAAGGGTTTTTTCCCCTACTCCTCAATACCCTGATTCGTTAATAATATTGTTATTTAATTCCCTCTCCCCCAAATAAGGTGAACTTTGAGGAAAAAGTCAATGGCCAGGGAAGTCTCAAGTCAGAAGGAATGACTGGGTGGACCATCCTGAGCTCTAGATTTCCCAGGCCTTCCTCATTCAATTGAGGCCAGCTGCGTTTAACCAGAGCACAGCTCACAGCTGTCTACACACAGATTCCATAAGCATACAAACCCCCCACTGGAAACCATCAATACTTGGATTAATCTCAGGTTGCAGAATCACTGATCATATCTGCTTGTTTCATACTCTTTCAGAATCTTCCTAAGGAAATTGATCCATCTTTCCTACTGAACACCCAAGATAGATAGGATGCTGTTTTCAAAAAGGCTTTTACAAATCACATCAATACTGGAATGACACCAGAAAAAAACACGCAGCTTTATCGATTTACACATTAAAATAACATCTGCTTTTTGTGTCAGTGCAGTCTCTCATGAGTGATAATTGGACTTTTAAAGAGAAGCTAATATCGAACCTCTAAGTGTTATCCATCAGTTCTCCTCCCCTTTTCATAACAGCCACGAAAAGATTAGACGTAATATGTCTAATTAGTGAAGAACAATATAAAAACCACTGCCTGGGCTAAAACACATGGGGCAAAGAGTAACTGAGCTTCTCAGTAACTAGAGATCATCTAAGCCAAACTTGGGATCTTTGTGTGACTGGATACATAACTGGAAGGTGGACATTTGTATGACCTCCACAGCATGTAAACTTCTTACTGTAAACCTTATCCTCACTAAAAACACTTGGAATCAATTCTATTACTTCCATTAAAACACTTGATCATTTTCACATCAAAATTGATGTCTTTGTAATTCAAGGTACCTCAACGCAAAGGGATTTTATCTCGGCAGAGACTAACCCAGGTATTGCATGAGACAGAACAGAAACAAAACAAATCATGGTTCCCATTTTCCAATGATAACATTCCAGCTTTGTGAGTTAGAGGAGCAATGTTTAAGCATCACAGTTAAGCTACACCTAAGTTTCCCTGCAAAGTAAAGCTAAGATAACTAACTGCGTGCTTTTGCTTCACACATTAGCTGTTATCTCCAAAATCCACACGCTCTGCAGGAAATATTTGTTAAGTACAGCAACCTCGTTACCCACGAATCTGGAGCAGATACTGAGGACCAGAATAAACTGGATGTGCTTCATACATCACTCCAAGCAGCACCACTCATAGGCAGATTTAACTTCATGATAAAACAAGCCAAGGATCTGTGTATTTTTATTTTTTTAAATACAGGATCAGTGCAGGATTGTGAGAACTCATGTTCCAGGCAGATCAAACAACAGGAATCAACTGACAGTGAGCTGAAGCAACAGAAAGTGGAAAAATCCCTCAGTTGTGGTCCTCCAGGCAAGGTCTGGCCCACCATGGGGCTGCCTTAGGAAATCAGCAGCACCTAGTACTGCCTCCAGCAGTAGATAACTGCCCTGTTCTGAAGGCCACATGCGTGCAGACAGCTCCTTTCTCTGCCCTCAGCAGGCTGTACATTGGCTCATGCCTCAGCTTAAGTAGAACAGCATTTTGGTTTCCCTAGCATGGCAGCACACAGCAGGAGCTTCCACAGCACCCCATGAGCAGCGCTGGAGCCACCGCAAGCCCAGGAAAGCTGCTGTCCCAGCAGACGACTGTGATGTTGTGTGATCTATCTGCAGCAAACAGGATTACAATGGAACTGTGGTGTCTGCATTTCCTCGCAGGTTCATAAGCAGGCCTGTGACCACAATTTGACCTGACAAATCCACAAGCTAAACACCCTTGCCTAGTGGCTCCTGCTGTTCTCTGGGGAGATATAGCCTAAGGAAGGAAACACACTGACAATCTCCCCTTTCTCACTGCCTCAATCCTACCCTCTTTAAGAATGTTGCCACTGCCTTACACTTCTCTTTTGAAACTACTGTTTAAGGATGGCTGGTACAAAGCGACATATGATGATAAAAGGAAAGAGGCAGTTGGTTTTATTTATGTATGTGTATACACATATATAATTTTCACATAAATGCTACAGATGTGCACCCTCCTTCCAAATCAGGTTAAATTAGGCTCTCATTTACAGAAGATTGCTTCTTTTCAGGACAGTATTTAAACTCATAGCTTTATGCGTCAGCAACAGCCCCGATGACTCTAAAATAAAGTTAATCCTTAGACTGCAAGAAGAAAATGAAGATATGATTGCTGAAGCTTCCTCTCTAACAAAGGGAAAGAAGGAAACATTAACGAAGAATGGGAATGTGTCAGCATTGTCTGTGCAACCCTCCAATTTTCAAATACAGGTTACCAGAGAGCATGGTGCCTTCTAGAGACCCTGCTAGCAATGGGTGATCTCTGCTGGCCTCACAGCTCCTAATAGCTGTTCTCACTGACTGAAGTCACTCAGAAGCAAGAGCAGTGCTGTCAGATGCAACTTTATTTAATGCTAAACTCAGCCACCAAATTGCTTGTTTCTGACAGATGTTTCTGTTTAAAGTCACTAGGAACCGTATGGATCATTCCACCTCAGCAGTCTCAAGAGCCAGCCCCGCAACTCCAAGAGCCAGAAATTTGCCAGGAACAAATGAAAAACCTGATCAGATCAGCAGACAAAATTTGGATCAAGATGAGAGGATATGACATGACAATGGGATTACACTACTAACAAGACATAATAAGGTTTGGCTATTTATCATTTCACAATCACTTTTCACAGTACAAGAAGGAAGTTATGGCAAAGCAGCATGAAAAATGCTTTGTATTTCAACTGAAGTTAAGAGCAACTTTTTGATCTAAATGTGGACAGTGTCTAGTGGCAATCTCAGCTGAAGCCTGGAGGGGCTACCTAACAGCAGCAAATTAAATCCGTTGCCAGCACAAGGTACACTAGGAGAGGCTTCCCCACTCCCAGGCTGTGCCGCTAACCCAGCCAGCAGAGCAGCACTTCCCAAATGAGCCTGAAGGAGCCACCCATCTGAACACACTTGTCATTCCCTGACTCAGGAAGCCCAAGAGAAGTTACAGGAGTATTTACAACTTATCACCAACCAAACTGTAACACCAAGCAAAGTAATTAAGTAACAACACACTACAAATGACGAACATTTCTAGGATCTTGTACTACATGTCACAGGGAAAAAGTGTTACCAGCACAGGAGCTGCAGCCATGACTGCCTGCACTGAAAAGCTGATTTCAGGGTGTAGTTGCTGCGGCTGATGAGGGTGTGTGCTCCACCCAGGCATAACTGGTCATTAACAATTTAACACAGCAGCCAGCCAGGCAGGGCTTGGGCTGGAGATAGAGCAAGTGGAACAGCAATGAGGGAGAGACAAAAGATGAGGTTTTCTCCTCAAACTGCTCCATCGCATCCTCAGCTTTAAAGACATTGCTAGCTGCAACTAGAGATAAAGGACTTACGTTAACATCTGAGTCTGTGTTGACAGCAATAAAAAGACACATTGCAGCAGAAGTACACTTACTCTTAAGTACACTGTTTAATCTTTCCACACATGTTCTGAAAATAATTCCTCTGTGTCAAATTCAGTATGGCTTTTTGATACAATTAGCTTATTACATAGAGCTCTGGTAGTCCTGATAGGAAAGGAATCTAGATACACATCAGTTCTGGCTTAAGTTCTGCATTTAAAAAAGATAAAAAATAAATCCTTCCTCTCAAGCTCATCTTCTCATAAATCCTATTAACAAGAGATATTCTGAGATAATTACAAGGCTCCAGCATCTCTCCTTTCCTCAGTGACTTTGGATATTTTACATCATCGTGACAATGGAGCAGACCCTGTGAGCACAGTGCCTTATAGGTGTAATTTTATTATTATTATATATTATTGTATGTATAGGGGTAATAACATTGTAATTTGTCCATTGCCCTTCAACTAAATACTGCCTTTTTATTTTTGAAGGAAGCAGGCACATAAATGAACAGGAGTGAAGAGAGAAACTATGAGAAAGGGGCAGCACTTACTAGTTTTTAAAAACATACAGGCTCTCCAGCAACAGAACAGTAACATTTCAACAGGACAACTGAAAACCAGGAGTTCTGCGAGCACTGTGGGGTATAGTCCTTGCGGCTTCCCCAGTGCCCACAGAGCAGAGCTCACACTACCACCTTCCCTAGTGGGGTGCATGAGCAGGAGGGGCTTTTTCTTCCTGCCCAGTGATAAGAACCTGACAAATTTAACTCCTCTCCTGTTCAGCATCTGGTGGAAGCTGGTCCACAGATTACAAACCGCCAACCATATGGAACATGACAGGGAGATCCTAGATGGTGGGTTTCAGATCCATCTGGGCCATTTACATGACTGCATTCACAAGGACCAAGCTGTGCCCCTCAGCTGTTAAAAACCAATGGTCCTTCTGTAGGGCTGTCAGAAACAACCTTCAAATCTGATCTTCCACAGTTCAAAACTCCACTTTCAGAAAAGCTGGTTATCTGAAGTCCGTAAACCCACTTCACATCTCCTGCAGCAGGAGTTAAGACAGACCAGTTATGTCTAAAAAGTTCCTCATGTTCAAGTATAAGCATTTAGAGCAGTAAATAAAACTAAACTAAGCTAACATGTACAGCTAATAAAAACCTCTACAGAGCTAAAATGTTCCAATTATGTCCCAACACCAAAGCTATGAATTTTAATTTCTTTCAAGGGTTGGGGAGCTCACGATAAGCAGCTTACACCACTGTAGTTCCAGGGTTGCAGGTCTTTGTCTCTCTGCGCTTGTTCCCTGCACTGTGATGAATGCCACTGATTGACAGTTGAGCTACTTCTGATGCATAGCACACAAACATCTTCATCGCAAAAAAAAAAGCCACAGTTTTTTTATGATCATTGGAACTTAGGAGGGTAAAAGGTGCTAAGAAAGGCTTCTCCAGTTAACAGCTTAAATGTGACAATTTTAGCAGCCACATATGTACTCAGTACGGTTCAATTTCCCCCCTAGATGCGGTTCTGATCCTAGGTAGGCAAACCAGCTCATTTGTCCTAATTCTGAACCAGGGCATGCAAGTCTCCTTCAATCTCAATTAGCAAGTAGGAAATTTATTTAGAAAGCTGACAGGAACTATTTGGGGGATTAATGATCACTGATTTATGAATATTGAGTAGCATTTCAATAATCCAAGCAGAGTAATCACTTGTAGCTGAAGCCAGTTCTCCCAACCATTATAGTCTGTAGCAATCACTCAAAGGCAGTTAAATGATTCTGATTTATGACCTTAACCTACAGGGCCCAGTACATTTGCTCTATCAGTGTGTAAATTCTAAAAACGCAATTCCCTGCACCTCTAGAGAGCCAATTTAAGTCAACATTATGCATGAGCTGAGCATGCTTGAATTCTCAGATCTCTTATTTCACTCATTAAATTTGCACTGAACATCTTGCAATTAAAATTTCATATAGATTTTTTCTCATGATTGACATTTGGCCTTGGCAAAATGAGTTTAAATTTTGTTTCTCTAAAGATTTAGAAGGAGAGAGATTGATCTAGACATTGTTTTCTGCAAGATGATGATGATGGAGCACTAATGCTTTTATTAGCATTTTGAAAAGCCTCTTTTTGCTGGAAGACTGTCTATCAGTAATAAGTGAAAGCCACTCAGCAACCAAAGCCAAAGCTACAGCTCATACAGCAGCACCAAACGTGTTGCTATGTAGTCTTCATGTGACCCCTTCCTGGTTTTAGGCCAACATCTTTAACTGGGGTGGAACAAATTGGGCCTTCCAGTACAAACCAATATGTGCTTATCTGCAATGAATAAGCAGCAGTTCTATGTGAGTCTGAAAATAAGCCCAGGACAAGTAGAAAGAGCAGTGATTTCTGAAATGGTGAACTGTTTGGACTCACCCAAACATCACATTTGTTGTGCTAAAATCCAGCAATGCATTTATTTCATGTTCCATCCCTCAGGCAATGAGTTCAAAGGAAGCACAGTTCTGTCGTTCAGTGACTCCACATACTTACTGTTCACTAAATACCTTCTATGCAGTAGAAGTGCCTGATTACACAGAGACAGTCCATGCACCAAAGAGTTCACAATGTAGGGACAAACACAATGACTGAATGAGGGAAGAAGAATAATTTATGCCTCAATTCACCAATAGTTTAGGAAGACTGCAAGGTTAGGAGCCCACAGGACAGAAAGTACTACACGGGGCTGTTCCAGGGAACACATCTATTTGAAGCAATGCAGCTCCTAGCACAACGATACATCAATTCCATATGGGACTTGAAGCATTAGGGTTGTGTCAATAATAAATAACCACATAGAGGCTGCAGCAGATGTGCTAATATTAATGTACCTCAAGAAGCAAAGAGGAGAATGTTTCCAAAACCTAAGGAGCTGACTAAAGGAAGTTTCCCCTGGGCTGAAGAAACACAAATGCACATTCACAGTATCCATTTAGATCCATGGTAGGCAGGGAAGGGGGAAGCCAATATTCACATCAGCATTCATATGTGAGCATGTAAGTCCTGCTTCAGGTATGTATGTCTGCTCACATACCAAACATGAAGTGGTAAGAGAAGGTACCCTCCTTCTCCCATCCTAGGAGCATTTAAGACACTGCAGATTGCCAGTCAACCACAAGGAAGAACACTTCAACCCCATATCTAATATATACCACTTCCAGCTTCCCCACTCTTCATCCTGCCAGGCTGAGCACAGTGTTTGCCTTTCAGCAGATTATAAGCAAAGGAAAAGAGCAAAAAATTAGTCTTGCTATGGGAAGAGATCAATAGTGTCCCTAAATTCCATTATGTAGCTAAAGGAAAAATCCAGTGTACTCGCCCTGGAGAATATCAATCTTGCAGCAGTACCCAAGGCATATTTTACTGCAGAATAGTAAAGTCTTTACAGTCACAGCATAATTACACCAACGTACCGCTATTTTAATATCATCTCTCTGAAATGAAATTTTGTTTCCATGTCCAGTCAATAATTCTGTCTAATCTCAGTGATGAATAGAGCTTAGTGAATAATTTGTTATGAATAATTTATTCACTGCATTTCACCTTTCATCTCTCTGAACATTTTGTGAAATCCTGCAATGTATTTGCTACCCAAAACTGCTCAGGAATAACTCACACTTGCAGACCCTGTGCTGATAGGTCACTGAAAATATTCAAACTCATTTGCCACTGGGTTACATTTACGAGGTGTTGTACCTGCTCCATCACTGAATGGGCTCAGCTCAACCATGCTGCTTTTCCAGTTGTTCTGGCAGCTGTAACTCAAGTTCATTCTCATATATTTGAGCTTGGAATGTACATTATGTATCATTTCTCCTACTTCAGGATCTACAGAGGATCCAGCTGTGTTCAAGGCCCCACTGTTCCAAGTGCTGTGTAGACTGACCACAGGAACCAAGGGTTTCAGCAGGCAAGACAGCAGGAGGTAGCTGTGAAGCCTGAGTGTGAACTCAGTGTTCACTGAGTATGAACTGTGAACCCAGGGTGGGTCAGCTGAGACAGCTAGAAATTTTCCCAAGGAATTATTTCTTGTAAAAACAAAGATTTCTGTATCTTCCTACACAGAACAGTTTCTTAACATATTTTGATACAAAAACCAAAAAAAATCCAGTCCAAGTTCTGAAGGAATTACTGTAAACCCAACAAAAACACAACAAAAAATAACTGCCCCAGGTCAGCACCCTGGCCTTGAGCTGGACTGATAATTACACAAACCAGCCATGACCTGATGGAGGCCAATTCAGAATAATTCCCCTATTTTAGGTGAATTTTAATTCATCAATTAGGAGAAACAGACGGGAGTGTCTTGAAACAGTCAACAGCACAACAGGAGAAGAAGCTTCAGGTGGGAAGGCAGCCCCACAGCTGGAATGGGAGCATTCAGGATCTCAAGTCACGCTTCGTACATAATGTCATTTAGCCAATGAAATAGAATTTAATGAAGTTAAATTAGAAGTCCAGAGGATGGATAAACAAATTCAATAAATGTTTAGTCTGCCCTCTAAAAAGACATATGATTATATGTAACACACAATTCATCCTGAATTTCTGTGAGTTGCGCTAGAAATACCACACAACTTCACTAAACAATTAATAGTTATTTAACTGATGGAAATTGAAGCCTTCAGAATTACAAGGCTCTATGTCACAGTAGGGTTACAACAGCATGATTTACAGGCCTAGAAAGAATACTACTTTAGCTTTGCATACTTGTGTAAGTATCTTAAAAATTGAAATGTCACCAATGGTACGATATGGTCAGAAGTAATTAACCACCTCATTAAAACCTAGAAATTAAAATCAATTCATGTTCAGATAAAATTGACCTTCACAGTTAGATTTCAGTAGCCCATGAACATCAGCAATCCTGGAAACAGGAAATTAAGGGATGATGAACACTTTTGATGGGAATTTGCAATGTAGAGCACAAAGCAACAGCAAGATAGAACACACCACAATGACCACTGTTCTGCTTAATCACTGCTGAGATGTCATCAGAAAGAGCTGGCATGTCTCCTCACTATGTTACAACAAAGTCATTTTTTGGAAAGAGGAAGATGAGGAAAACTGGGAACAGGAACAGAAGAGCTCCTGAAGTACTGGAAGAGACTTTATGTATTCCAAACACCTACTATTAAATCCATGCAGCTTTAAAATAAATAAATAACATTTTCAAAAGCAGGGTCAGGGGGAAGTTTGGAAATTCTCAAATATAAACTGAAGAAGTCTTACTTGTTCTCCTGTTCAGCACTGTGTGTAGCTATTTGGCGAGGAAAAGCATCTTATCACACAGAATAAATCATCTCCATATTTAAAGATCACAAGGAGTCTATCAGGGAGAAAACATGGATTTTAAAGCATTATCGAGCTTTTCAATAAAACCCTGGCAATTGAAAGCTGTCATTCTACAGCCATGTAATACAGAACTAACTAAACAGTCATTAGTGACAATTTCTATCTACTCGGAGACAATGTGCTGGGACAGGTTAAGACAAATTGCAGTGGTAAATGAAACTGAAAAAACAGATTGTAGCATGATTCTGAGGTCAGGCATTGCAGGGAGCTCCCAGAGTTAAGTCAGAGTGCTAGAGAATTATTAATGTCAAAATTTACATAGGCCCTTAAATAAGATTTGTCATCATGAATTCTAAACCTTAGATGAACGGAAGAACTTCTGTTTGTTTGCAGGGTAATATTCTCTACCTGGAAAAGGCTCTGCGTGCTGAATATTGAACTGGAAGCCACTGACAATGTGCACACATGACTGGAGAGATTATGAGAGGCAATGCACAGTATCCAAAAGCTCCAGGCCCCAGTGTTACACATACCTTGATTCACTTCTGCACCAGCTCATGAGAAGAGTTCCGTATTTGCTTCAAGTCAGTCCCAACTGAGTGCACCTGAGCACTCACTGTGAGTTATTACTCACAGTAAGTTATTCTTACTTGCCTGTAAGCACTCACATGGGTTAACAGTGATGTTAGGGACTTAACACACTGTGCATACCTCACCTCCTGAAGAGGTTACACTCTAATCTGGGTTTTGCTACTGGCTTCTCCTGACAGACTCTAGCAGGACCAGTGAGAGGCCTTCACCTCTCAAACACACAGAACTTATCATAGCCTATCAACACTGACCACCTCTTCTCCTTCAAATACTATTCTCTTAGGAAGGGCTGGCCAGAAGACACATCTGGCTTTATAGATGTTACGTACTTATTCCATGTCAATGTATTTCAGTATGTCAGAGTTGATCTCAGCAACCTCTCCCACACCCACCCCAGAAGAAGAGAAGAATCCCATTCTTTTCCCTTTCTGAGGTTTTATGGCAATTTCTACAGAACTATGTTAATTTTTCAATACACAATCTATAACTAGAACAACTGTCTGCTACATCTACCCAAGGAGAATGATCTTTGGCATCTGCTGAATACCACATTCAAAAGCCCTGAAACTTCAGTGCACATCTCAAAAGCTTTTGTCTCGCACAGCGTGCTCATTCATGAGCTGTCTGGATACAAGCAGATAACATCATTAATCTCCAATTAAGTTCCAAGATATTTCAAACACAGCTCACCTGACTGCAGCAAGGCTTTACATTTTGCTCACTGTTAGCCCACCCACTGAAACTCCCTAAAATCACAGAATCATTTAGATTGGAAAAGACCTGTAAAATCACTAAGCCCAGCCGTTAACCCATCACTGCCAAGTCCATCACTAAACCATCTTGTAGAACCACAGAGTCATAAAATGCTCGTTTCTACTTCACTTTCCTACCCATCAAGTGCTAGAAAGTGGTCATAGAACAGCCAGACACAGACACTGCCAGGTACATTCTGAGTGCAGAATGAGGGGCTGCAGTTGATTTCAGGCTTCTTCCAGTTAGATGTGGATATTTCTCAAAGCTACCAAACTACTTTGCTAAGTTCCTGTCTGCTCGTTCTTAATCACCACTATAATTTCAATCTTCACCTACTGTGAACAATAAATTATAAAGATGAGCTGTAGTGTCAGGGGAAGACCTTATTATTAGATTTTCCCTGATTTGAAATGCCCATAGCTTGCCATGCTGACTAATGTTCTTGGTCAGTAAATAATGCCACCTCCTGAGCCAAGTACTGTGCTCAAAATGAACAGGGTGCTCCCAGATGACACAAAAAGAACATTATTTTCCCTTTCTGTTCTACACTTTCTTCTTAAAACAGAACTTGCAGCAGCCTCATCTCATTTCTAGGAACACAATGCGTGGAACACACGTGGATCTGTACAACCACTATTGCAGAAGCTAATTAATCCAGTCTTTGTCCTAGCACTCAGGCACACACAAGCATGAAATGAGCTGCATTGCACTGCCTACAGATGCAGCACCTGCTGCTCTCTTCTCCATCCCATCTCCCTCTGCTCCTGAACTGTACCAAGCTCTCTCTGGGGCTGAATATCACAGAATTGTAGCACAGACATCTAATGTGACTGCTTGACGTTGAAAAGGGTAAGCTACGGTCACCTGGCTCACCTTTTACTGCCTCATTATAGCACAGAATCACCAAGTGGCTGAGGTTGGAAGGCACCTCTGGGATCTAGTCCAGCTCCCCTGCTCAAAGCAGGGCTATCTACAACAGGTTGCCCAGGCCTGTGTCCTGTTGAGTTTGGAGTATCTTCAAGGATGGAGAACCCCTTTGGAACAACCTATTCCAGTAATTTAACCACCCTCTTACACCAAAATAGTTTTTTCTTACGATTAAATTGATTTTCCTGTAGTTCAATTTGTAGCCACCAAAGACCCATTTTGTCTGCCTTGATCAAATCTCCCTTTTAAAGTGGCTCTTCTTTAAACTAGATATCCCTGGGGTCATTATCTGTACCAAAAGGAATGGAAAGAAGTTCCATTAAGATTTACATACCCACATCACACCAGCCTGCAAAGCTCCATGATCAAACATGTTGTACAGTGAAAAGATGCAGCCCTGGAGAGTTTCTCTTGCCCCCTGGCGATCTTCAAGAGGCATTTTCTTCTAAAGGCCTTTATCTCCTTAGCTGCTCTTGAGTAGTTTAGATCAATATTGTTTCTTAGTCAGGTCACAGTCATTTATTATTTGCTATAATGGCCAAAGAGATGTTTAATTTCACAACCTCTGCATGAGGTGGTATAGAGAAGGGCTAAGTGGATTACAAATGCAACCTCTTTTCTAGTGCAATTTTAGAAGCAGATTTGAAGTGACAAGAAAATGCAGAATAATATTGAAAGTGACCCTACAGATGTTGTTAAAAGCTACATCAGTATTCACGAAAAGGTTTGTAATGATTCTTCTGTCATCAGAAGATAAGCAGTGTTAGAACATTAACTCTGCAGTTCCGTACTTGCTGACAAGTGACGAAAGGAGCCGACAGGTTCTTTGTCTAAGGGCCCTTGCAAAGCTTTGCTGTAAGGAACAGGTAGCTCATAAATGCAAATTGAAAGTATGATTACATATACTAAGAACTGCCCCCTGTAAACGAACAGATTAGAAGCAAATCATCCACACTAGTTCCTTCCAGTCATAAGAAAGAAACAAAAAACTCTCTAAGCACGATACTTGTTTCTACTTTACAAAAGGCAAGTCCTTCATTTGCTTCCATTCTCTCCTCACGTAGAATTTTCTCTTGTTTTTAGCTGCTCTCGCTTTTGTTTTGTTCTTAACAGCTACAGATCACCCGTGGCAAAAATAGAAAAGAAAATAATTTGAAATGAACACTTCCATTTTGTTAGGAGGAGCCTCCCTCCCTGAAAAGTGTTACAAAAGAAGAAAAGAAATAAATCTGAGACTAGTAATAAATTCACATCCCCAAGTGAGACCAGCAAAATAATTTCTTATTATCCATTAAATGTCACTGAGGTTCACCATGCTCATGAAGGCTATGAACTGCATGGATTCAAGTGACAAAAGGAACAAGGCCATGTGTACACAGACGTCCCCTCAAACATGCTGAACAGGCTGATCTGGAAGGTTTCAGATCTCCCCACTCCCTGCCAAGCTTTTCTTTATCACCATCTGCCTTTCCTCTATTAACTAATGTTTTACCCTGAAGAGCATTCGAAGGCTGTTCTACTTTCAAATAATAAAATGGACATTTCACAGTGGTTTGAAAACACAGGGTTGACCTAATAAGATTGATTTTTCTTCAGGGAAGAAAATGAAACAGCAACAAATGCACTTCAGCAACATGTTGAAAGAGGAAGTTACACAATAGGTTACAAAGTGAAACATTTGTCTATGCTGAGCAATTTATATTTTTTATAAATAATATTTTTATAAATTATAATATTGGTTTATAAATTTCTACTAGTCTTTAACCAGGAAAAAAAAAAAACTAATTCCCATATTACACACATATTCCAGACTTCTCTAATATGCACAAGTTAACTAACAGCCACATAACTGCTGCTTCCAAATTCATTTTTCATGTTTAAACACAAGGGATGTGGATATTGATTATTAAGTTCTGTACTCTTTAGATGTAAACAAGAGTGAAATCTGTTAGAATCAGAGCTCTACTTTTCCCCATCACTATTCGCGCTGTTGTCAAGTTCTTTTTAAAAAGAAGCAGGACATCCCCAAAACCTGATGTCATCAAAGCATGATTTTGAAACATCTTATTGAATACGGTTTCACAGGAGTCACAGAGAGCCTCTTCATGCCCCATGACTGGTGTTGCCCAGGTCAATGACAGACAGAAGACCAGCAATGGCTTATCAATCAGCTTAAAAATAAGCCAAGAAATCACTCCCAAGCAGACACTTGATTAGTTGATGACCAAATGTAAGAACCAAGAGGACAGCTGATAGCACTCTCTAACCAGTCATGGGACCCATCACACACTCCAAGCTGGTATGTAACATCTCTGGTGTGCAAAACTCCTGTTCTTTAAAGTATGTACCAGTTGATCATGGACATGACAGATCAGCCAGGTATCCAAATGCCACTTCTTTAGGCAACTATGACTATGAGTTGTTAAGGGAGGAAAGGGGGCACAAATCACAGGAAAGCAAAGCACATTGTTTTCTCTCTCTCCCTGCTTTGGTCAAAACAATTCCTTTTAACCGCAATATATTTTGCAACTCTAACATCATCATTCTTGGAGGGGAAAAACAGAAACTTCCTGCTGAGAATTAAATGATCTATTTAAGTGATACTTTCAAACATTTTTAAATTATCAGCTCAAAAGATGGAAAAGCACGTGTAAAATCACGCCACTATGCAGAGAGTGGTACACAAAGCAACTACAGCAAATCTTCCACCATTTGATCTTTTCTTGGTGTTCAACATATCCACAAATGATAAATTTAGTAGAAATGGCCTTCCCTAAACAAAAGGTGTTTGCATGAGCACAGCATTCCAGGAAAATTCCCAAGAGTCTAGCGGTAATGGTAAATATTTCCCAGTATAATTCTGTTGAGGTATCTGAAGGAACTTTCTGTAAAGTCCAGGAGGTTTTGTCGGTTAATTCAAAGGAAGCAGGGTGTCACCTCTGCACCACATAGGGTGTAGTGCACAAGGAAAAGCCAGCTAACCACAGAAGAGCTGGGTAATTGATATTCATCCATATGGGCAGCAGTGAAATTCCCATCTATAGCTCAGATTAACCCAGGCACTAATCATATTTTAAGAAAATATAATTCATGTGGAAGTATGTGATGACCTTAAATCTCTGTTATCAGAAAAGAAAGGAAACATACAATCATAGAATCATAGAATAGTTAGGGTTGGAAAGGACCTTAAGGTCATCCAGTTCCAACCCCCCTGCCATGGGCAGGGACACCTCACACTAAACCATGTCACTCAAGACTCTGTCCAACCCGGCCTTGAACACTGCCAGCGATGGAACATTCACAACTTCCTTCGGCAATCCATTCTAGTGCCTCACCACACTTACAGGAAAGAATTTCTTCCTTATAGCCAATCTAAACTTTCCCTGTTTAAGTTTGAACCCGTTTCCCTTTGTCCTATCACTACAGTCCCTCATGAAGAGTCCATCCCCAGCATCCCGTTAGGCCCCCTTCAGATATTGGAAGGTTGCTATGAGGTCTCCATGCAGCCTTCTCTTCTCCAGGCTGATTAGCTCTGACTTCCTCATCCTATCTTCATACGGGAGGTGCTCCAGTCCTCTGATCATCCTCGCGGCCCTCCTCTGCACTTGTTCCAACAGTTCCATGTCCTTTTGATGTTGAGGACACCAGAACTGCACACAATACTCCAACTGAGGTCTCACGAGAGCAGAGCAGAGGGGCAGGATCACCTCCCTCGACCTGCTGGTCACGCTCCTTTTGATGCGGCCCCGCATACGGTTGGCTTTCTGGGCTGCGAGCGCACACTGCAGCCGGCTCATGTTCATTTTCTCATCGACCAACACCCCCGAGTCCTTCTCCACAGGGCTGCTCTGAAGCTCTTCTCTACCCAACCTGGAGCTGTGCCTGGGATTGCTCCGACCCAGGTGCAGGACCTTGCACTTGGCATGGTTAAACTCCATCAGCTTGGCATCAGCCCACCTCACAAGCATATCAAGGTCCCGCTGGATGGCATCCTTTCCCTCCAACGCATCAACCGAACCACACAGCTTGGTGTCATTGGCAAACTTGCCGAGGGCGCACTCAATCCCACTGTCCGTGTCATCAGCAAAGATGTTGAACAAGACCGGTCCCAACACCGATCTCTGAGGGACAACACTCCTCGCTGGTCTCCAGCTGGACACTGAGCCATTGACCACAGCTCCTGGCATGCGGCCAGCCAGCCCGATCTTTATCCACCCCGTGGTCCACCTATCAAACTGATGTCTTTCCAACTTAGAGACAAGGATGTCATGTCGGATAGTGTCGAACACTTTGCACAAGTCCAGGTAGATGACATCAACTGCTCTTCCCCGTCCATCAGTTCTGTAGCCCATCATAGAAGGCCACCAAATTGGTCAGGCAGGATTTCCCCTTAGTGAAGCCATGCTGGCTGTCACCAATTACCTTGTTGTTTTTCATGTGCCCTAGCATGCCTTCTAGGAAAACCTGCTCCAAGAAGATGGCTCAATTCTCCTAAAGGTGCTATTTTTCATTCCTCTCAAATCCAAAGTCCCAAAGAGCACACAGAATGCAAGATGGGGTCCTTTGAATACTGTGGCACTGAGGTTAATAGAAGATTTAAATGCACAAGAAATGCAGGATCTGGTCATGAGAATATTTGAAAAGAATTATAATAGTCATAAAAATGGAAGGATATTTATTCAAAATGCTTCAGTATCTCCTAAGTTCTTTTCCATAGCCCTCTCTCAGTAGCTCACTGCTGCTTCAGCTCTCCTGAATCTTCCCTAATTATTCTTTAAAATATTTATTAAAAATTTGCACAGATAGGGAAAAAGCTGAAGATGTGAAACAACATTAATTTAATAAGCAAAGGACTAGAAGCCTATTATTGGTTTAGGCAGCTGCTTTTCATGCTGCATATTGTAACTAGGAATAATTAATTTCAAAGTCCTTGATCTTTGGGAGCTTTTTCATTAATATTATTATTATTAATAATAGCAATTCACATTCACTCTGCCCACTTCCCTCTTTCTGGCTCTAAGTACTTGAGTGCCTCTAGGCACCCACAGTAGGCTGTATTTAAAAGCACCTACTTTCCTGGGTGGGATGTAGTGCAGGCAGACTGCTGCAGAGAGCTCTTCATGGACCCTAAGGACATCCCAATGGATGCATTGAGTTTGCAGGGCAGGAAGGGGCTGAAGCATCCTAAAGCTTGGACCTGGGGAAGGTGGGTGTGTGCAGGGGGAGCTGGCAAGCTTTGGAGCTCAGGCTGCACCTGGAGGTGAAACACTGCAGCACCCTTCTCAAATCCCACATCTCTAGAACAGCTTAAAACACAAGAGAAAAGAGTGTCCTGTCCTGTGCTGCAAATGCATGAAATGCCAGCACCCCAGCTGGCACATGCATTGGTCCAACACAGCCAGCAGGAGCCTCAGCAGATGGGCCTGGAGCTCAGGATGGCAATCTGCCCTGGGAGCGGGGAAACAGAACAGATCTTGACTTCAGTCCCATCACCCAAACAAGCCGCTTTGCCACACTGCAGTACAGTGCAGAGCCTACACATGGGTTTTGGACTCCTGTATTGCCATTTGCTGTCTATGTTATGATTGCAGTCTTCTATGCCAGAGGGCACAGCCCCTTACCATTACATATTTACCCAGTATTGGCAGTGGCTGAGAAAGGATTGCATGAAATGTAAAGCATTTTAGCAACAGTTCAGAAGGAGAACTGGCAGCGCAGTCAGCCACATAAACTGGGGATAAACTATTACAAATCAGTGCCAATTATGGATCCTATGACCCTTTATTTAAAGCAAGGCTGGAATCCACCTCTTAAGCAAGGGGTCTCAAACACTTTGATGTATCTGAAATAGACTTGGTGTCTCCTCTGGTTGTAAAGATGCTCCATTCCCTGTTAGTGAAGTGGAGCTAAAAGCACTTCAGCATCTCACAAAGTGTTTTTGGGAAAGCACAGTGGAGAGGTGTACAGCATCCAAGTACTAACAGGACCAGGAAGCCTAAGTGTGCCCCAGGTAGTTGGTATGAGCTTGCTGTGCACTGCTCCATTTGCTTCCCCTCCAGACAGCTGAAATAGGTAAGTAATGCACATGCACTCCTCACACTGCTGTAAACCCAGTGCCTAAACTGATGATAAAGAACTGGAAAACTAAGCAAGAGTATAAAACACAGGTCATGGGATGAACACTGTGGCTCCCGAGTGCATCTGAAGGAAATCCATCAAACCCAGGTATAGGACTGCCTGCTGATTCCTAACTTGGCCAATGAGCGCTTCAATGGAACAAAAATTGCTCTTTGCCTTGTATGAACTTGTTAATATTAGAGAAATAATTGCCAAATAGATGAAGCATTTCTTTGCAGGAACTCCTACCATTTTAGGCAGTCAACCTTTCCTGTTGTAATACAAGTAGCGTCTTGAAATCCAGCCGGTATCACCTAATACCTACTGCCAAAACACAAACCCTACCTTAAAATCTGCCCAAACACAAGATGACTGTACAGCAGATCTGCACATTTTAGTGGATAGTGAAAGAAAAACAGGAGTTTTTCCAAAACTGCAATTTCACCCCAATTCTCAGACACTGTGTTTGGAGGGAAAGAGACATTTTAAGCTTTCATGTTCTGTTACAGAAAATGTGCAAGATGGCTGCAAAATGCATTCAAATTAAAGCAAAGGCATCACACAGTTGCAACAGAGCACTGTCGCCCTCCTTCAGAATGAGGCTGTTTCAACATACTTGTTTGTTCCTGTTTGCTTTGGTGACATTTTTTATTATGCCTTGAGGCAGGAATTTCTTTGAGAACAATCTTTCTGTGGGTGTTTTCTCAAGATGCAAAATTTAGACCTATTGATTCTTCTCCTTCGTAAATGTTTATGCTCTGACTCCCATCACATTTTAATTCAGGTATTTTTGTCGACTGCTAAATAATTTATCCTAAAAAAACCTATTTGTGCACTGCATTTCATCACACTGGGTTTATCCATCACAAATTAAGAAGAAAAAACTATAAAACCCAAGGTACTTCAGCCCTTGAGAACTAAATGCTGTCATCTTTTGCTCCTGACACCACAGTCCACTCCCAGACTGATCCCTTCACTCCAGGTTTCCAAATTTTAATTAAATGAATACAGTTGGGGGGGATAGAGGAGGTGCTGTGCTATTTCATTTCCCTGGGCACAGGCAAATTCATCATAGACCAGAGCCCAGGCCAGCACTGCATACAGACAGAATAGGTTGCCTTCCTCCAATCTTCCCAGAGCTGCAGGTGAAGATGACAGTCGGTACTGCCTGTTGGCAGATCACTTACTTGTTCCAGGGGGCTGGACGTAGCCTCTAGCTCTTAGCTTAAGAGCTCTGATCTGAAGCAGAGGCAGCTACAAACCATGTGAAAAGGCTCCCAACTGGTCTGATTCTGCAGCTAGCTCTTACAGATGGTGTCCAGCTTTACTGACAGGCATTTGTGCAAAACTGTTGTTTCAATTCCTGTCTTCACTTCCTCTCTGTCACCACCTAATCGCCCAGTGCTGAATAGGTACTTATTCAGACAAGATACGCACTGCACTGACAGACAGAGCTCACTCAGTCACCTACCCGCAGTGCATTTCATCCACAGTCTACGAGAACAGCAGCCAATGACTAAAACAAAAGCATGTGTTGTTGACTGAGAAAATCAGGAGAAGTTGGATGAAATTATACTCTAGCAGCCAACATGGTTCCACCCACCTGCTCTTTGAAATGAAGCTGTGCTGCTGGGTTTTGGCTTTAGGATAAAGCAGGAAGAGTGCTCCGTACCCGAAGGAACTTGGGTCCATCACTGAAGAAAATACTGACCTTATCTCCAGTTCCACTGGCTTTCAATCCCATGAGGCTCCTTGGCAGGAGAAAGCAGGACCTGAAGAGTTGCCACTTTATGTTTTTGAGAAACTGCACCTCCCAACAGGTTCAACCCAACCCAACCAACTGTTGTTGTATGTATGCCATACAGGTGCATACTGATAGCTGGTAACCACAGCAGTGCCAATAGCTGGGAACCACAGTACGTAAGCAGTAAAACCACAAACACATTATGTAATATCCTGTTCATCAATATTTCATGACTTTATATTAATGAAAACATTTGTGAGAAAGACACACTTGTGAAAATGTACATCTCATCTGTAGCTGGGAAAAAGCCACTGTGATCCAGCCAAAATACCCTGTTCTAACACCTTTTCAATCCATTGCATGCTTTTGCTTACTAAGAGGAAACCCTGCAGGATCGGAATCCACAGTTATTCATTCTATTTGTATTCTTACCCACAGAGTAAAGTAGAACTTTTTACTACCACCAGATCTATGATATGGTTTGGAACTGGGATCCAATGGGACTGCAATCATATGATTAGTATCAGTTAGACACAGTTCTGGCCTGCCCCAGGTTTGGAGAAGCCAGAGAAATAATGATTCCTAGGAGGTGGCACCTTGTTTAAGGTTACTGTGTGATACCAGGACATACTTCTACTAATTTCCTTTTTCTGGAGGAGATACATAACCGCAAAATGTCCATAGCACTTCTCAGAAGAATTGGGTAGCGATGTCATTTCTTCAGACTTCACACACATGAATGGACCTTGAGAGAGCTCTATTAAGTTTCAAATGGAAGCATCAATCTCTATACCCAACCTACCAATCAGTGCTGAGTCAGACCGAACTCCACAGAAGACCTGCATCCTGCAGTGATCGCATAGGAGATCTTGTGCTTTTGAGCTCCTACTGGTATTAAACATGCTACATTAAAAATTATCATTGCTCTGATGACCAGCAATCATCCGTTTACCTTGGATGTAATTCTCCCTCTCTTTGATAGCTGAAACCAACCACTGTTTTAGCTAACTCACTTCACAGGACTTACCTGTTTCACTGAAACACTGTTTTAAACACTGATGTACACTCCAGACTTATGGAATCAATGTGCCAGTGTAATTGCTGGACAGCCATAATCTGTTTCACCACCAATCTTCTTAACAGGCAAAGTCAGCTGAAAAAAAACAGTTGGCACAGCTACATCATACCTTTAACTCAGTGCAAAGATTTTCAATGCAATGATAAATGAAAGAGGTAGTGGCAAAGCAAACCCACAATGTTAACATTTGACTTTTCTAAGCATTCAGAATTTTATCATTAGTTAATGTGAGGGTTTTTTTGCAGTTTTTACTTCGTATACCTTGTTGCATAAAACTATCCTTAACAAGATGTATTACCCAATAATGCTGCTCTGTTCCACTCCTGAGTAGGATTGCAGCTATAAACTTCACACCCTCTGTGCACTCGGTGCAAAGGCTTCTGACAGGGTCCCATGACCGGGAAGAACAGAATATGGAGAGATAGTGTCATTCCATTTAACAAACTGACCGCTCTCACTGTCAGTGTAATAGTCCCAGATCTGCAACAGAAGAGAGCAGCGTTGATTGTCAACATCAAAAGGGTCAAGACATATTAAATATTTATGGCTCTGGGCTGTGCTGACAGCTCCTGATGCCTTTTCAGAGCTGATCACTCCAAGCTGATAGATTTCTCCTCCAAGTTGTCCCACTAAATCTGCAGTGGTTTCTGACATTGATGTATTTATTTCCTGTGCTACTGACAATTTTGTCAATGAGCCAGCACTGCACCTCACTCCTCCATGGGGGCACATCTGAAAGCTCTGTGCTTGCCCCTGCTCTCCTCTAGCCATAACCACGCATTCCTTCCCATAGTGGAGGGAAAATTGTTAGCTACAGTAAAAACACAGGAAACCAGCAGTGGTTACACAGAAAAGAGGTGGCTTTCTATATAGAAGTTTTGTACATCTACATTTTCCAAAGGGCATGACAATTCGTGGAAAACTTCACTATTCCAAAATTTTGGATTGTCTTTTTTTCCCCAACTCAAGGCTAAGTCTGTGTATTCCCAAAGACTGCAGGAGCGGTAACATTATTCCAGTACTTAGAATGTGCATGTGAATGGAGTTATTAGTGTAGCAATAGAATTATTAGTGTAGCGTTCAAGGAACATAAAACAAAGCCATGAATATAAATAAAAGCCAGCAAAAACTCTTGGCTGGAGACCAGCACTTGTTTAACAAAACTGATTTTGTCTTCCAGCTGATCACAAGTTAGGCCAATAGAGCAATTTTTTTAATTAACATAATACCTCTAACTTAGCACCTGAGACTACAGCATGACTACAGCACACATTCCCCAAGGAAAACCTGAAACCCCAAATGTGACTCCAGCTGGCTATCACATGGAGCAGGGCTTTGAGTCCGGACCTCCACCACTGCAGTGGGTTTCTCTCATCTCCTTTGGGAAGCAGCTCCGAGCTCACCTACCCACTCAGTTACCCCATCCCCTCAGTGATATTTTAATTCCTGCACTTATGCTTGTGCACAAAGAGACTGATTTTAAGTTCTCTGCCTTTGCCAACTGAAAAGGCTTAAGCAAAGTTTCCCCACCAGTTCCTCTAGTGGGGGAATTAGTAACAATGCTGATTCATTCTCCGGTCTGCATGCAGAGAAAAGCAATTTTTTTAGAAAACCAAACTCAAGATCACCAGGTAACAGTTAATTTCCTCATTAACTGCACAATATCTTCTTTACATTACTGGAAATAAGGTTAGGGCTGGGAAATGCTTTTGTGCATTAATGACATCTGGTACCAGTAATTTGCAGTTATTTTGACTGGTACAGTACTTAAATTACTAACAACACATAAAACTCGGTGAGCTAATAGCATTCTGTGGCAGCAAGAAAAGCACTCTGTCAAGATTATATTTCCACAGGACCAGATTAATTTAATTACAATTAATATTTTTGTAGTAAATGGCACCAACAGACACACATGGCAAATAATTTGTGCATAAATTACTCCCACTCCTGCTCTAGATGCTATCAGCCCCAAAACACTCCCTACAACTATGTGAATTCCCTGTCACTCTCAATCATTGTGTATGGAAATGCAGGCAAAATTCTGTTGAAATAGTATCTATCTTCTGCAAATAACATGTGTCTCATGTTCCCTCAAAGGCTGCAGACTGGGCAGAAAGCAAGCAGCATTTGCTGTAACAAATGTCCATGTTCCCTCTTGGCAAGACACCCCTTCCTCAGATAAGCAGTTTATATCATGGATCTACACTATCAAAAACAGCATATATGTGAAAATATTTTGTTAAGAGCTCTTTGGAAAAAAAAATAAACGAAATCAGAGTGGTTTCTGTTGGATGGGACCTTAAAGCTTATCCACAGTTCCAATCCCCCTTGCCACAGGCAGAGACACCTTCCACTAGAGCAGGTTGCTCTGAGCCCCATCCAACCTGGCCTTGAACATTGCCAGGATGGGGCAGCCACAGTGTCTCTGGGCCTATGTGTTCACAGCAGACACAGAGATGTGGGCCATGGCTGCAAGCACGCGCCTGTGCTGGCAGCAGGACAACAGCACTGGCTGCCTGGGGATCTGTAGCCTGTGGCCAGCACATCCCCCACAGCTGCCCGGGACTCCACCTCAGCTCCAGCCCAGGCCTTCAAGCCCAGCCCACGATGTGCCATAGCTCTGTCCCTGAGTTCATGTTAGGATTTCCAGGAATGACCATGGGCCAGGTTGGTGCCTTTGCTTTCCAGCTTTACCCATCCAGCCCCAGTGCTCTGGGGCAACCACTGCCCATCCTGTGCTGTCATCAGCCCTGGTTACTGTCTCGCCCTGCTCTTGCTGCTCCTCAACATGCGAACACTTCCAGTTTAAACACGCAAAGGAACACTCTTCCAAGAGGGGTCAATGAGAGAAGGCAGCTCTCATGGCAGACTTTGGCTCAAAGCCTGATTTAAAACATTAACTTCCGGCAGGAAACTGTGTTTGAGTCCCTTTTTTCTAATCAGGTTAAGAGATGTTAAAGAAACAGTCCAAGAGGGACAAAAAGGGCAGACACATACACACATACCAGATGACTGCACAAACCTGTAAAGTAATTTAAGGTCATTTCTGTCTTCTTTTCCTGTCCTCTGTCTTCTTTTTATTGTGTTCTAAACAAGAGAAACTCCTTTTCCTACCTTAACCCTGCCTGCAAATTATCTCAGGCTTAAGTTTGTTTGAGATACCTAAATTAGCACTCCAAAGGCTCGAGCACGTGAACTGACAACACCTCATGAAGTATTTCCCTCCTATCATGCCGAATTTTTGTATTATAGATGCTGGAGACACCTCCACTTCAAAGATTCCCATGATGCTTCAAGAAGCACAGTCTCATGTACACACCTGAAATCATTTTTGATGGTTTATACACAGATTGGCAATATTAACTGGAAGGTGCTTCCTAACATTTGGGTCACTGTCACTTGGCATTCAGATCTGAACACCAAACAAAATTCATACCACACAGAAAATTGCTAGCTAGATTCCATCAGCAAGCCTGTTCTTTGAGGTAACAACGCAAAGCAGGATCAGGGGAATAGAAATCAAGAGAGAAAAAACTTGCACAAGTTAAAATTGAGAAAGGTAAGAAACCCAGTACATCCCGGGCTGTATTCTGCATACATAGAAGCACAACATCCCAATCAACAGATCTGGAAGTTATCAGTATTACCACCATGCAGAAGGGAAAATCCAATACTAGCACAACCATGCAACCTATCTGGAAGACAAAAAACAAAGGGAAAGGGCATTAGAGACTACTCAGTATTTCCTGGGAATACCAGAGCATGACCTAACAGGGATTTTCAAGGTTTGAATGTAGGATTTTAATGTGGGAAATAGGAGTTACATGCAATAAGGCTGGATGAATTCCTATGATCCCTTATTCAACAGAGATTCATAATCGCTTCTCATATCCTGTGTTTTACTCCTATGTAGACAAATTCAAGAAGATAAACACTTGGAGAGCATAATATCTTCTTGAAGAAGTATCAAAAGAAGCGCGACCAACAGGTCGAAGGAGGCAATCCTGCCCCTCTACATATACCCTGCCACTTGGAGTCTGAGTGCAGTTCTGATGTCCTCAACATCAAAAGGACATGGAACTGTTGGAACAAGCCCAGAAGAGGCCACGAGGATGATCAGAGGACTGGAGCACCTCCCGTATGAAGATAGGATGAGAAAGTTGGGGCTGTTCAGCCTGGAGAAGAGAAGGCTGCGTGGAGACCTCATAGCAGCCTTCCAGTGTCTGAAGGGGGCCTATAGGGATGCTGGGGAGGGACTCTTCGTGAGGGACTGTAGTGAGAGGACAAGGGGTAATGGGTTCAAACTGAAACAGGGGAAGTTTGGATTGGATATGAGGAAGAAATTCTTTCCTGTAAGGGTGGTGAGGCACTGGAATGGGCTGCAGAAGGAAGTTGTGAATGCTCCATCGCTGGTGGTGTTCAAGGCCAGGCTGGATAGAGCCTTAGGTGATATGGTTTAGTTTGAGGTGTCCCTACCCATGGCAGGGGGGTTGGAATTGGATGATCTTAAGGTCTTTCCAACTCTAACTATCCTATGATTCACAGGAAGCCAAGCTGGAGACTAACACCTGATGAACACAATTATCTTCAACTTCTCCAGTATTTCTGTAATCCAAGATCGTTCATTTCATACTCAATTGTTCTACCACAGCGATTTCACATTATTAAGAATATTTTGCCCACAGAAAATAATGATAGGAAACTAGAGCTCCTCTGAGGAACACTTAGACACCTAATTCAATGATGCATCCTTCAAAGCTGTAGAGAGCAAAGGTTTTCCTCACTTGGAAACACTGAATGCAGTAAACAACACTGATTTGTAACCTTTAGCATTGTATAGAGCCCACTCCTTCACAGTAAAAGGCAAGTTTTAACATAGTACCTTAATACCTCAAGGAGGCCTACAGTAAAGCTGGTGAAGGGCTTCTGACACGGGCAAGTAGGGACAGAGCAAAGGAGAATGGCTTTCATCTGACAGAGGTGAGAGCGATGAGATGTTAGGAAGAAGTTCCTCCCTCTGAAGGTGGCACAGGTTGCTCAGAGAAGCAGAAAAAAAGAGGGGGAAAACCAAACCCGCAAACCCTTTCTGCAGAAGCTCCAAGACTCCTGAGAACACTGGCCACATCAGAGGCTGTAACTTGAGCTGTATCTCTGCAGAGATTTCTACATGTAAACAATTCAGTCCATTGTAAAAGCATCATTTTTCTTTCATAAATACGCACACAAATTACTCATATTCATACAAAGCAGCCAGCTCAGTGCCTTCACCTCCCAGCCTGCCAAAATGGCTCACTTTTAGAGAGATAGAGAACAAAAGAGAACAATAGGACATAATTGCTTTACAAATGGCTTTATAGAGTAATTGTATCATTAGTCCTGAGCGGCTCCAGCTTCCAGTGTTTTGCCACTAATCTTTTGAATGCATTTTTGTTAGGAATTAAGTGGATATCGCTACTCTCATAGCGGAGAGCATATGACTTGACTCCAGTTCTCCACAGTTTACTGACAGGGTATCTGTGATTTCCTGCCCCACTACCCACGTGTCCAACCAGTCGTTTCTTGCTTGTAAGTATGAGGTCCAGCAGAATACCTCCCTTTGTCAGCTCCATGATTATCATGGAATCACAGAATGGTTAGGGTTGGAAAGGAATCATCTTGGTCAGGGTTTTTTCAGCAATGCACTTCAGAAACAACCTGGATGGTCTGTGTCTTGCTGGGTTGCCCTTCCAGCAGATACTGGGGTGGTTAAAATTCTCCACGAGGACCAGGGCCTGTGAATATGAGGCTTCTTCCAGTTGCATGAAAAAGGCCTGACCTATTTCTCCTTCCTAATCAGCCAGTCCATGGCACATGTCCACCACAACAGGGCCCGTATTGCTCACCTGTTAATCTTGACCCACAAACTCTCCGCTACCCTCAAAGCGGAACTCCATGCATTCCTGTTGCACCTCTGCAGCTTTTACTGGCCACCTCTCAGCCTGACTTTCCTGAAGGGCTTCTATCAGCCACTGCAGCAGTCCAGTTGTATGAATATCTTAGTACATCTCTGTGATCCCAGTGAGGCCACAGCCATAGCTCCCAGGAGCGAGAGCATCATGCTGTCCTCTCAGCAATATTTTATTTGTATGTTCAAGTCATTTTTACAGCAATTAACTAAGACCCTGGGGTACATCTCTCACAACCACAGGCTAAAAATGCCTTGCATGCACTGCTAAATACAGCTTGTACCTGACAGGTATGAACAGAGCCATTATATTGTCACATTCAGTTCTCTGAAGCCATTAAAGCAGAGCAACATGAGTCACAGTGACAGAGGCTTCGTAAGGTGCAGGGAATGAAGCACTGGAAGGTTAAGGTGAAAACCATTTTGGGGACAGATGAGCTGAATCACTGTTTATGTAAAGAGCAATCCTCAAACACACACCAAGGAACAGCTGAAGCTGGAGACCCAGCAGAGATTCTGTCTCATCAAACTTGCCTGCTTTGCAGACAGGGTACTTTTAGCGCACTGTAATTAAGACACCAGAGCAATCCTTGGAAAACTTCTGACACTGCAGTTGGTTCCCCCTCCCGCTGACAAGACAAGCACAAACTGCATCACCTCCACTCCGCTACAAGAGCGGGAGGTCTCAAGCCACCCTCAAGTTGTACATTCCTTGGTGTTTCTCCTAAGGGAATGGAAAGCTAAGAAATAACCTACTTGGTAATCACAATTAATAGCATTTACCTCTTATTGAGAGCTTTACATTTCTTACATGTTTTCCAAACACCAATTACTAAGAGAGGACGGGGGGGCGGAGGGAATGTCACTGCATTATGTAGAGAAACAAGTATGCTGTAATATACTCATTAATGTGTATGTGCCATACTCAGAGACCTTCTGAGCTGAAGTCCACTCCCATCTTTCTATAATGCAATGTCAGACAAGCCCAAATCACTCACTGCCCCTCAGCCCTCGCCTCAGCCATCACAGGGGCCTTGCAGTCAAGTTAACAGTGACAGAGTTGAACAAGGGCATGCTTGAAGCAGTTGGTGTTGGCAGCCCAACACTAAGCTCCCATCCAGCTCTACCTACAGGTCAGCAGTGTCAAAAGATGATGAGCTCACCCAAAAGCAGAGTGCTTCAGCTTCCAGGAGAGAGAGAGAACAAATCAGACCTATCGTTTAGTAACAGAAATTCTTAATGAGGGCAGCAATAGCATCTATTCCTGTATAGTGTTATTCACCCAACTCAGCAAGGCTCCAGGTCAGTGGCAGCCAAATCTGTCAGGGCACATCCAGGAAAGGCTATATTACATCTCACATCTGCCTCATTACTTATACCCTTTCCACAAGTATCTGCTACTTACCACTCCTAAAAAGGTTAAACTTCTAACTTCACAGAGATACCTGCATGTCCTAACCATACCCAAGACAAGAGGGCTGTTCAGTTTTTCCATAGGCTCTTAAGTGCAAAGATCAAGGGCAAATTATACAAACTGAGCCAGATACTTTTATTCTGGCTCATACAAAATCTCTTCACACATGATCCAACAACAGAAAACGGCACTTTAAGCTGTATCACAAAGGAAACTCTTGTAAAATATCTCTTTCAATATCTTGTCAAAATCAGCATGCTCTGTGACTAGACGACTGTCAGGGTGATCTATAGCCCCTAGCTAGCACTGTAATATAAGCTAAATTGCCTGAGTCACAAGCAATGATAAAGTCATTCTACAGGAAATTGGAAATCAATTCTTGTCATCACTGTACATAACTCCTTTATCAGAGTTCCAGTTCACCAGTGTAACGCAAGGGAAAGAAGCTGGAAACTGACAATCATGACAAGTTGAACAGTCACACACACACCTTTAAGTGTACAAGTTCTGTTTCTGGAACAGTCCTTCGCACACTGTGATAGGTGTGAGCAGCCTGACCAGGTAAAATAACCAAGGTTAATGGCGGTCACACACCAGTAAGCGGAAAAGCTTGTAGGCATGTTGCTTCATCTCACATTTAGGAGGATGTACCTACAGTGTTTCAGTCTTGAGCCTGGAAATTGAGGCTATAGCCAGCAGAGTATTCTTTGTGTAATGAGTCCTGGCAGAACAGAAGGGCTAGCCTTCTGCTGAACATCACGCTGGTACTGGGAGGTTATAATCATGATCAAGGTGCTTCAGAAACCAGGGCAGCAATATCAGCATTGGCAACCTTATTCACAAGTTTTGCTACCTGCAACACTTCTGATCAGGAGCCAGTTGCTGGAATCAAGTAGTTAAATTCAGTTTTGGTTTGAAACTAAGGAGGAACCAATAGCTCGATTCTGAAAACTAAGAGGAAAAAAGAATGCAACATGATGTTGCTCTGAGAGTATGCAATCACCTTTCTGGCTTTGAAGTTATTCTGCATAGACACTCTACTAATGCCTCATTTTATCTGGACTCACCACCTTAAGTCATTAAAATGAAATACAAAAATTTGTATCAAAACATATGAAATTAAGTTTTATTTAACTGTTTTATTTAACTTTGCTCTGAAGCAAAGGAAAATGTTTCCGTTTCCACTTCCTATACTGTCCTCCACAAAAGCAAACCTGTGGAACTTCCAAATACACAAAACAAAACCACAGTCATTTCTTTACACATACTCTCTGTCAAGTACTTAACTCTGAGAATCCAGGATGCAGGAATACAATCAACATGTGCAGACTCCAGCACAGCATGTTTCTCATCTTAATGCAGAAGCCCTAACCTAAAACAAGGACTCCCTCCAAAGTATATAAATTCAAATGAAGTCTAACATAAAGTTAAGTGTCAGGAAGTTTTCTTTCCTACTCTCTGGCCTGTTTGGGATCAAGTGGTTTCTTCACAAAACAAAATGTTTGTTACTAGACTAACACTGAGGATTCCTCCTCATGAGAGACAACAAGCAGCATTCTTCCATGAAACAGCACAGCCCATGAAACAAACAATCCCTCCCTCATCAGCGAAGAGCCAGCACTCACCACACTGACCTGCAAAGCCTGGAACACCCTACACAGAGGGGCTGGTCCTGCTCAGAAAGCTCTGGATCAGCACTGGCTGTAACAACGCTGGCACCGATCAGGCAAGTGGAGAGCCAAGGGGCTATCAGAAACCAATCCGGACACTAAATGCCATCATCTTGTGTTATTTAGCAGAACTGAGTTTACATAAGCCACTGGTCTTTTATCCTCACAGCCCTACAGTCCTAAGTAGGATATTATTTATATTATTATAACTACATCTGGACAAAAACACATTCACCAATTTTTGAGGGGTACGAATGCTTTTCAGCTCTTCCGCTCTACTACTTGGAAATGAGGCTGTTCCATGTTAATTTTCTGATTTTCATTTAGAGAGGAATTGGGAGATGATGCATGTTTAGTGGTGGAATAGCTGCAAAATTTATGTAATTTCTGAAGAAAAATACACTTTTCCCTCCCTTTTTAAAACCTGAAATTCTTGATATTATAGAATTATTTGGGTTGAAAGGGACCTTAAAGCTCATCCAGTTCCAACCCCCTGCCACAGGCAAGGACACCTTCCACTAGAGCAGGCTCCTCCCAGCTGCCTCCAGCCTGGCCTTGAATATCCCAGAAAGACACCCACTTCAGTGACGAAGTCTTACTGAGTTAAAAAACAGTATCCACACTTAACAATAGGCCATTAGTCACGACTTATTCACTCAACTATTAAAATAATTTGGTAGATAGAAATGCAGTCAGATAGATGTCTGTTTACCAGCATTACAGAGTTTTGAATCCTTGAACCAGCTAAGGGGCTTTTAATTAAGACATGCTGAACACGCAGGGCATGAAAGTGTAACATTGAATTTGCAGAATATAGTTACATAATGTGTACTCCTTTATGGCAAAGCCAGC